>JAABNY020000063.1:14214100-14224149 GCA_015164015.2 Brevimyrus niger | reverse complement strand
TGGTTATGGTTAGGGCAGGGTAGGGGTTAAGGTTGTCATAGTTAGCATTAGCATTTCTCCCATTAAAATGAATGAGCTGTCCCCATAAGGATATGTTTACCCTACATGTGCGTGTGTGTGCACGTGTATGTGTGTGTGTGTGTGTGTGTGCGCGTGTGTGTGCGCGTGTGTAGGCGCGCGTGTGTGTGTAAGCGTGTGTGTGTGTGTGCACATGTGTGCGCGTGTGTGTGCGCATGTGTGTGTGTGCTCGTGCTCACGCCTGCATGCATGTGCATCACCAGCTCCAACGCCCCCCGGCTGGGCCTGGCTCATCACTCATGCAAATTGCCTCGCTGACAGGTGTTTTATATCACTTAGGAGACGACGGTGCTCCCGGAGAGGGTGGCCTGATGTCGGGAGACACCATCCCTCTTCCCCACACTTCTCATGAGGCATGTAGGGGACCTGGGCTGGGCACCCCCCAAATGCACCCCTAGGTAGTGTCCTGGGGTGAGTAGTCCACGTATTATATACCCAGAAACTCACCTCTACAACTCGCTGGTGTTTTTAGGCTGTCATGCACCCCCCACCCCTCACAAAAACAGCTGAAATATTATGTTTAAATCCTGCCTTGTGTGTCCGTTTCATTTATGTTTTTTGTGAAAAGGCCCGGGGGGGTTAATCTGACCCCCTTCAACTTGACTGTCAGCACTGGTCTGAAAGGTGTCGCCTTTGGTAAATAAAACCAATAGGTCTGCCGGAAAGGAGGGGCGGGGGGGATAGTGAATGCCTACATTGTGTGGGAGACGGGGGCCGTCAGCAATGAGCTTAGAAGTGACAGGCAGGGAGAGATGGGAATACTGGGGTAGACAGAGGCTGGGGGGTTCACGGCCACCATCTTCCCCTCTTCTTAAAATACAATAGAGACAGAGGAAAACACTCAATTGCTACCGTTTTAAAACCTTCTCTGATAGAACAAGATGAAAATTGGTAGTAAATTTGTAGTTGGTGACCTGCTTCAGTAAGAATTTTCGTTTTTACTCTGCAGCTCAGGGCAAATGCGATGTGTCTTTGGGCGGAGCGGTCTCCTGAGAAACTAAACGGGGCCGTGGTGCGGGGCCCCTCGCGACGCCCACCTGGATGAAGGGCACGCCGGAGCGCTCGATGGCCACCACGCCCACCGTCTGGCTGAGCTCCAGGTCCAGGATGAGGATCTCGCGCGGGTACAGCAACACCATGTGGTTCCGCTTGGCGGGCAGGTAGGACAGCTGCAGGCAGTCGTTGAGGGTCACCGCCTCCGCGCTGGAGGAGGGAAGAAGAATAAGAGAGGAGGGATTGAGAAAGGACGCCCCTGTGTGTGAGTCCAGCGGCCTGCCCTGGGCTCAGGGGGACCCAATCAGGGACTAATTAAAAGCAGAGTCAGGAGAACCGTGCGTTTGAAAAGACAGGTGACTGTCTTACTGGCTAATTCCTCTCAGTATACTCCGTTAACGAATTTGCCTAGCTGGTCAAATGCACCCCCCAGGAATTATTATTATTATTTTTTTATTTAAAAATGGGGAACAAGGCAAAGCCACTACTCCAGTAAAAATATGCAGCTGATTGAATATGAGGTATAATTTATTCAAAATATCCATCCATCAATCCATTCAGCGACTCCTCCTTATTACAGGGAAACCTAAAAAAAAATGTAACAGCTAAAATTTTTCACGTACAGAAACATAATATCATGATATGATAAGCAGCGTGACTAATAAGCGACTAGGACGAGAGCAGGAACAGTGCCGGAGATGAATGAGGCGTAATCGCAGGAGGGATCCTGCAGGGTGCGCTCCGAGCGCGACAGTGACGGCCGGGTGACGGGCCTGTGATTCCCAAACCATGATTGGGCGATGACCGTGACCATATGGTCAGAGATAGGGCGGTGGGCCAACGAGGAAGTAAACAAGACCTCAGGAATCCTACTGCGTGACCCACATTCGTGCCTGTCCCTGATGTCACTGTCACTGCCACTGCCAACCAGGCGGACGTTCAATCCGGAATGTTCTGCGCGGGACTCCGACTTTCCAGAGTGTGATGAAGGAGATAGTCACCCCTGACCATTTGACATCCAAGACTGAAGGTGCCAACACATCCGTCCCCATCAGCGAGATCATCTCTCCACCTAGTGATACATCTTGTCCAAAGAATAGTCTCCTAATCCCCTTGTGGCCTCTGCTGCAGAGACTAACGGAACAGGGGCCGCCAAGCCCCCACAGAGCAGGCGTCTACACCCACGTGGCCATAAGCGCAGCCTCACACATCTCAAGCGTCAATCACAGGCAGAAAATCGAGAGCTAGGGGGGTAAGGACCTTCTTCAAACCAGCAACGATCCACGCTTGGACATTCTACTACCGTGATTTAATAATTCCGCCTTCGTAGATTGACAAACTCGCTGCAGCTCGTTAACTGGAAATGTCAGCAACTAAACATTTCTAGGCCTTTTTGTACAAACCCACAGATCCTTGAAACAAAGTGTTTCCTTGTTGAGAGTTCAGCTGATTTTGTGAATCTGATAAGAAGTAAAATTCCCATCATTTCCGCACCCCTTTGTTGTAGTACTCCGACAGATAACAAGAGTATGAATAAAGATATTTTAATCTGGTTTAATAATTTTTTTAAGGCCAGAAGCTTAGTCTGCCTTAGTCCCGCAGCAGGAAGAAGCAAAGACCGTCTTGATGTAGAGAACAAAGTACAGGGACGACTGCTAATCAATCACATCCATTTGCAAGATGGCGACAGGCAAAAGAAGCTTTAGCGGCCCTGGGGAGAGGCGATCAATGAAAACGAATCAGAGAAGCGAAGCCTGTGTCATCTGGAGGTCAGCAATGCCCCAAGTGAGAAGGAGAGATGGGCTTCTTTCACAGAGAGCTTTAAACAACAGCAAGCGCTTTTAAAATGGCAGACGAAAGAAAGCGACTGAACAAAGGACGGCCAGAAGGGGCGCTGTCCAGCATCGGTTACTAACATATAATAAGGTCGCTCCGGCAAAATTCACAAGCTCCTCTTCATTAATGTAATGTTTAATGCTAAAGCGAGTTCCGCTCTGTGCCTGTAAAATGCATCAGGGTGGTGTGAATTTCACCCTTGGACACTGTGTCTATAACGCTCCGAGGAAACCTCTGTGCCCAGTATAGGGTCACAGAGAATTTATTCCCATAACCACGGGGCATAAGAGAGGGAGACAGCAGTACATCACAGGACACATAGACACACAATCATTTAACATCACTACAAATAAAAAGGAGACATGGAGAGCTGATATTTATTGAGGGAAGCGCTATAAATGTAGTATTCAGCCGAGCGCTGCAGCAGAAGAGGCTCAGTAACACAGCAGCCGTGAGCCAGAAGTCCCGGCAAGGTGGTGCTTAGCCGTGTTGCCTCCCATGCAGGAGGTTGTTGGGTCTAATCCCTGTGCAGAGGTATCTGGGCCTTAGTAGTGGGAGCATATATATATATATATATATATATATATATACACACACACACACACATACTATCACTAAAACTGTGCGATTAATCTTTAATTGTGATGGCTACTGATATTTCAGACCTTTCAAATTAAGTTTAAAATGGACACAGGCAACCATGTCATGACTTAGAGATGGGAAGGGTGGCTTTTGTGCCCTGTTTCGTGTGAGAGCTCTTTGGGGAATTACACCTGAGAAGAGGAATTGGCAGATACAGTGTGTAACGGTCCCTGCGAACCCCAGAGTAGCAGTGTGGAGCCAATCTGTGTGCAGCAGACCTTGAGTTTAAGGGACGCTGCCAGCTGCCAGCAGACCCTGAACTGCATTTTATCATCTGAGCTGGAAAAAGCCCCAGACTCTGCATCGACTATCCAGAAGGACGCTGTAAAGTTACAGCTGCCTTCCTGCCTGCTCACTATATCTATTCAGCCAAACCCACCAATAAAAATATCCAGCACGTTTAATTGCATAAGCGTGGCACTAAGGCTGAGTGAGTAGGCCTGAAGCCTCAGGGTTATGGGTTTGGTTCCCACCCCCAGCTCTTTGTGGGCTTTTTCTGTTCTCCCCGTGTTCCTGTGGATTTCTTCACACGGTCAGTAAAGTGCAGTTTAGATGAACTAGCATTTGTAAATCATTCAGAATATGAGGCCTGATACTGACTGGCTTCCTGGGAGATTCGGACCAGCATAAGAGGTCGGAAAATGGAAGGATTTTTTGAGACCTAAAAGAAAACAAGTCAGGAAATCCATCCAGATATATCTCAAGCCCCTCTCGGTCCCACCTTCACATTTCCAGTGGCAAAAGAGTGACTCTTACTAAACAGAGAGAATAAATCAATCCCCTATGCAACAGACGCAGATTGGTTTTGGGACTTTGGAGTCCTGCTGCAGTACAGCCAGGAACACAGCAGATGCCTACCTGGGTTTCTCGTTGGTGATCAGCACTTTCACCTTATTCAGTGCCTTTTTGGCTCCAGTCGGGGGGGCCGGTTTGTTGTGAGCTGGGCTGGCGTGGGGGCTGGCGATGTAGACCTTCTTGCCGCCGCTGCCCGGAGGCTTGGAGTGGGAGAAGTCAGTGACAAACACGATCCCTTCGCTGGTCAGTACTGTGGAGGAAGAGTGGGGGGGGGTAAGTACACAGGACGAGAACAAGGGAATGGATGTCAATCCAAGATTACCATCAAGAACATGATCACCCGGTTTAGCATCTAACTGGAATTTAACAACGGGCCTGTAGCTGTAGTATAAAACCTATTCATAGGCTGACATTGCTCACTTCTGTAGGAGTGTATCAGATAACAGCCACTTCTGAATTTCTTTCCAATGTCCTCTAGCAAAAGGACCGCCCACAATCCCCGTTACTAGTACGTGTGGGCATGGTGAGCAGCTTAACAAGGAGATGAGTGAGCCCGGCATCCTACAGGCAAGGTTGGAGGGGTCGAACGGGTCAAAGGAGAAGGACAGGATGTTCTCTGCGTAGCTCTTCTTCCACAGCTTGGCCCCCGTGTCGCCGTTCCAAAGGATGACGTAGTTGGGGGGGTGGACCGCCAGCAGAAGGTCACGTGACGCATCCTGCGCCCACAGCCACTCCATGTCTGAGGAGCACAGTTTGGAGAAAATTCCATTAAATTAACTGCTTTTAAGCAGCCACCAGGAGGCAGAGTGGTTAAAGACAACTTGCAAGCTCGAGTCGCAGGAAAGACGACAACTCCGTCCCCCAATTTTGCCCCCTTAAGACAGGCACTCTGTATATTTTATCAGCCGCCGTTTAGCATTATTATACATTTTTGTACCATTGAAATCATGTATCATATTTAATTCCTGCATTTAAGCTATTTCAATTCAAGCAACCAATACTGGAATGTAAATCACAATTATAAAAACGCCAAGAAGGACAGACGGTACAAAAATCTAACTTTAACATAATTTATGTGCCAGTTGCTACAGGCGCGTTATACTTTTCAGCATCGCACAGGACAGGACATTTCAAAATGTCACGCTCTTATACATCCATAAACGGCAGAGGAGGCCCCAGCTCACCCTGGATGGGCTTGGCGTGCTCCTGGATCTCACAGTGGGCCGTCCCACTAACCACGTCCCACACGATGATCTTGCCGGCTGCGTCCGCCGAGGCCAGTCGGAGAGAGTAGGGGGCACTCAA
This sequence comes from Brevimyrus niger, assembly GCA_015164015.2. Lineage (NCBI taxonomy): Eukaryota > Metazoa > Chordata > Actinopteri > Osteoglossiformes > Mormyridae > Brevimyrus > Brevimyrus niger. Next base: position 14,218,500 of record JAABNY020000063.1, on the reverse strand, counting down.
GCCGTGGTGGTAGTTCTCCCTGGACCATTTCACCTGTGGCAGGCAGTGACCCCCCCCCTTAGAAAACTTAGGCAAAGCACCACGGATGACATTCCCAAAGAGATACAAATTTGGTCGAACTTTATTGCAGCATCTCACACTGACAAATTCCTAATCTCCTCAGGGAGGACAGTCATGAGAAGCGGTACAATAAACAATAAACGTCATAATCTGAGGGCTGGGAAATGAGCTTGGCAGCGCAACAGCAACAAGATTACTAATAATCAGCCAATTTCATTTACATAATATTATAACTGTACCGACTACTTTATTTTTCATAATTACCATTCAAATAAATCATCTTTTATTGTGCCGACATGTGCTCTCCTTTCACAGAAGCAAATTAGCCCGACTGGAGCTCAACTCAACTGATAGAAAGAGAGGATAGGTAATTAAACTAAGGCCAGAAAGAAAGGGGGGAGAATCATGCAGAACGACAAGAATAACCCGCATCAGAGTCACCATCCTCCCCCTACACTGCCCACTCACGGAAGGCAACACCCCCAGGAGACGATTTCTGTCTTCACAGCTGCTTTATTTTGTGTCATTTTGGTCATTATTCCTCCAAAAGGTCAAGCCCTCGATGCTGAACGGGAGGCAGAAATGAGAACGGGCGATCCCATCCCCATCTGGACAAAGTGCTCCTTTGTGTTGCCGATTATTCAAACCGTCCGAGTGGCACGCCTCCCATTAGAGGACACCCCTGCCCTCCCTGAGACGCACAACACTGCACACCTCCCATTAAAGCACCCACTGGCTCACTGCACTAAGCCTAGGATGACAGATAGCACCCACATGACAACGATCTGCAGACATTTTTCTTTAGCTGGTAGTTCAGCATACATGAAACACCACCCACTTCTCAAGGCTGAAAATGATGGTTTTTAGTAAAGAAAAATAATCTTCTCCACTTTTCAAAAGGGCCTCACATATCCAGTGAGTCTGATCCCCACCTGATCCAAAAACACATGGTGTTACGTGGGCTGCTGTCTCTAAATTGATTTTTCTGGCTCTTCCTGGATGTACCCTGTGTCTACTGGGCTGGGCTTCAAGCTCCCTACCACCCTGTGAACTGTGAGCAGTGCTGAGTGAAGCTCGATCCAGACCAGCCATCAGAAAGCGAAGCACTGGAACATGATCCTGAACAGTCATCAGACACAGATGATACTGTTTGACCTTTGTGTCTTGAATTTTGTTTAGAATCAAAAGACAGCATATGATTTAGCGAGATGAGCTGCCTTAGAAGAACAAGGCAAAGTTGAGGGAGGCCTGAACTTACCTTGACAACACTGGCTTTGTGTCTCTCCAGAACCTGAATGGTCTGGGCTGTCTTGGGGTCAATGATGAGGATGCTGGAGTGGCAGCCCTGTGCGACCAGCCCCTGCCATCCCCTGAGAGGGAAAGACAAGAATAAAGAGAAGATCACAAAGAGAAGACATCCACAAAGGGGACTGGTGAATAGGGATGAAAGGGACACACAACAAAGTTAGCAGGGTTCCACCTATATTGATTATGCTTCCAAGAAACACCACAAAAGATCACAAATATAATGATGACGCAGGCCTAAGCTTTATTTTTATTGCCCAAAAGTACTGAGCGATACATACAGCTGATGGACACCTCAATAATAGAATATATTACAAAATATTGCAAAAGACACATTGCAAATAAAGGAACCTTGAACTGACCTAATAAAAATATTCCACACAGAAACTGGACATTCAAATGTTTGAAGAAAGCTGCCATGTCGACAGTATCTAGTGATACACTGGAATTTATGCTAATAATTCAGCTACAATGGGAGCAAAGCCAACACCCAAATGTTTAAGGAAGTTCTTAAAAAAATTTCTAGGAAGTGTAAGCTATTGTTACATACCATTGCAATAAAACAGTATTTACTGTCATTTTAAAATACCACGGATGCATTTGTTTATTGATGCCCTGTAAAACCAGTAGGCCACGCTGACTTGGGTTTCCGAATACCTACTAAAAGTCTTAATTTAATTAACTAACCTTTTTTTCCGCCATGGTTAGTAAACGAAATTGAGAACTATTTTAATCAACGGCCCCATTAACAAATTACCTCCAATATAAATTCGTATTCATACAGAACACATACAGTTTTCGCATATAAACACTGACACTGTCTAATAGCAGACATCAGAATAATTTCAACATCATAAAAGAGCAACTGACACATCTGTCAGGACGATGACAACTCAACCACCCCTGCCAATCTGACTGGCAATACATAGGACTGCCAAAAAATAACCAACATGTGTACTTCTTACAGTATGGTTAACACTGTAGTGGTTAGATCTTCAAATGTTATTCCTCCTGTTGAATTCTGTCATTAGAAGGCTAAATGGCTACATGCTAATAGCACTACTCACCAGTCGACAGCTGTTTTGTTTTGCAGATGTAACGTGCCAGTCAAAGTCCGAGCAGCCAACTTTATGTTCACAGTGTAAGGAATCATGACAGCTACTCAAAAGCCAACAACACTACGTTAAAATCATAAATAAGACTGCACTGTTTATGAGTGAGCCGGTTTATTTAACGATCACACCGAACCGGAAGTGGTGATTCCGTGAGTGGTCACACTCTAAGTTGGTGGAGGAAATATCAGCAAGCAGATTTATGGTTCCGGGAACACTAAGGTTCCTAGTGTTAATGATAGAATGATCTCACTTAGGGGAAAACAATAATAAAAGGAATTAATCATTAGTAAATAGTGAATTTTAATACATGAATATTAATGATAGTGGGATATGGGTGGGATCCATTTAATTGGCTATATTGGTGAACTATCATTGACTGACTTGTTTAACTCAGTTGGACTCATAGGGGTTTTGCTTTGTTTTTTTTACTTTTGTTTTGTCTTAGACAAAGTTTTCCAAAAAGTTCAGCCAAAAGTTTTGAAATCTGAGCTTTCTCTGATATTCATATCTGATATTCTTATGATTAGGTAGTGGAGAAAAAGACCAGGATATTTTCAAATTGTTGTGTCAAGCTACAAAACTTCATAAAAAGGAAAAATACAGAAATATATCATAATTGTCTACCAATGGTATATGCTTGCAGTACTTGCAGTACTAGCCTTCCAGAGAACCCCATTAAAGCGAATAACCTGGGGTTGCTACACACCACGTTGATTATGATCAGACTTTCCCCCATAGAGATCTCTGCCTCAGAACATGTAAGTCAAAAATCCCAGAGCACCTGCTATTCAACAGTACCATTGTTTTTTTTTTTTATTCAGTACCTGTAACTCATACCACAATGAAATACCTTGGTGCTTTTGTCAGCTCTCTTTGTATACTTGTCTATCCCACCAAAGTACTTGACAAGTACAAATCGTAAAATTCTTTTAAAGATTCTCTACTGTTTTTTTTTTTTAGAGTGTGTGCCTGGTGAAGAATCTTTTGTCATGATGTATCCCCATCACACATTTCAAAATATATTTTGTCTGTTCTTGACAATCTATATTGTTCTTAGAATGAAGTTTAATGAACTTTTACTGGTAACAACTAATTAGTGATATCCTACATTGCATATATCAGTAAGTCTTTCCTTTTAGTTTCTATGCATATATATCCTGAAATTAATATAGTATAGTATAGTATAGTATAGTATAGTATAGTATAGTATAGTATAGTATAGTATAGTATAGTATGGTATAGTATGGTATAGTATGGTATAGTATGGTATATTATGGTATCTATACAGATATGAAGTCATGGTAAATTCTTAATCTAAGTCATGCTTTCAATATGAGGGTCAGGCTACTAGCCTATGGTAAAAACAAAGTATTATGTCTGTAAAAGTGCCTTCAGTTTCAGCACCAAGTTGTAATAATAAGGGTAGCCCTGGGACCTCATCCACTAAATGTAATTAAGGTTCAGTAATGAGGTGCAAGTAGAGAAATTATCACGTGTCACCTGCTATAAAAACCAAGTTACTGTAGACAGGTAGGACCCAGTATCTGCACTGCAGCTCACAGCAAGACCACTGCAGCAGGTCCATCAGCCCTTTCCCCGGCCCACAGTCCTTTCCCAGTCATGATCGCTACTCAAACTCCAAAGAAAATACCTTGCTAGATGAAAACACAGACAGCCATCATCTCTCTATGTCCAATCAGACCTCAGACAGTGCAACATCATGTAAGGGGCAGAGGTGGAAGAGAGCAGCTATCAAAGGGGAAATAATTACTGGAAAAGCTGTTCACCTGAAAAAAGATTTTAACCCCCCCCCCCCCCCCCCCCCCCCCCCCCCACCCATCTCAAAACCAAACACACACACCAACAAAAAAAACAAAAAAAAAAAAGAAGACGAGGTGCATAAATTCAAATACATACTAC
>JAABNY020000063.1:14188086-14198092 GCA_015164015.2 Brevimyrus niger | reverse complement strand
TTCTTTGGATAGCCAGCAAATAAAGAACCCCAAATTAATTGTGTGTGTTTGTGTGATGTAAATTGCACTGGCTACATAACTATAGGCCAAGTGTTATAATAAATAACTATTGTCAGTAACATCATTGACTTATTTTTCATTTATAAGTTTCAGGTGGATCTTTCCACCATCTTATAGAGCTTATCATTATCCCAAAAAAAGTGAAGTAAGGGAGAGAATCTCGGACCCATGGAACATTCTGGGGAATCTTACAAGGCTCCCGCTATTTGTCTATCCTTATCAGACCTTCAGTGACAAGTGCAGATCCTATGAAGAGCACAAACACTAACCTGTGTCTTCTCCTAGACTATATCTTAGGTAGAAACACAGCATCTAACACAGACTCTCCCATTGGAGTCCAGCAGAATAACTGATGTCAGCAGGCCTTCAGACAGTCACTGCTAATTATTTAATTTCCCTGCCCTTATTCTCTCCCAGAGTGTGTGGGCTTTTTGCAAGGAAAATTCTAGACGATGGTGTAATACAAAGGTACATTTAGCTCCAATAGCTGGAGATACAAATAAAGACTGGCATGATGAAAGGATTAAGGGACGATTCGTGGTACAGCTCTGTCAGAAGGGTTTATTTCAAATAAGATGAACACAAAATGTATGACTAAAAAAAAAGGGTCCGTAAAGCGTCAAACCAAAGCAGGTAGTATCAGAACAAGAACTGAGTAGACTGTAAGTAACACAAAGGGAAAGTAACATTGTACATGCTTAGGGAGACATTGGCAGGAAGTCATACAGGAGTCAAGCAGGGCACAACACAGAAACAAACACAGCAAACTAGAGATAACTCAGGAACAAGCATAATGGCCAACTGAGGGCACAGAGCAAGGGAAGGAATTTAAATACACATGATAACAGAAGACAATTATAGCATCTGATATTAACTTGGTCTAGCTCTGCTTACATTCTGGTGGTGATTCTTTGGGTTTCTTAAAGCAATGCAGTAAATTAACTGTAGTGAATAAGCGATTTCTGAAGCGAACGTGCCTGGATTTCCTCGCCCGAAAAGTCACTACTAAACATGGGCTTAATATTTTCTGTCAGGCCTCCTCCAGCCAGGCTGAAGCAGCTCATCCACGGTGCCTAATATTGAGCCCCTTAGTTTGAAAATACATTATGAATGAGATATTGACTCTCATTGCTTTTAGAAAACATCAAGGATACAAAGTACAGCTACTGTATGTCATTCTGCGGCTGCGTGTTTCAGTCTGTAAACATGATTTTTGTGAATGTGTGCGCGCTTTTGTGTGTGTAAGTTATGTGTATGTTACATTGTGGGGTCCAAATTATTTAGATGTTGTGGGGATTTTTCAGATCCCCATAAAGATCTGTGAATGCATTCAAAAACCTAAAAATGCCAAAATCACCTATTTTGTTTAATTACTTATAGTTAAGGTTAGGCTGGGTCGGGGTTAAGGTCATCATTTTGGGATTAAGGTTTTTCCATAGAAATGATTAGATAGGTCCCAGAAAGGTATAGATGCAAACGTGTGTGTGTGTGTGTGTGCGTGTGTGTGTGTGTGTGTGTTTGTAAAACAGCCCCAGTATAATAAGTGGCTTGCGAAGACTGCAAAAGCTCACTGGAAGGCTGGAGATAATTTTATTGAATTATTTCACATTTAGATGCTCATTGTATATACTCTCGTGTTTAAATGGTGCCATGCTGACTTACAGAACAGGGAGGAAGTTCTCCTGCCTTAATCATCCTGGGGGGTCTGTTCTCAATCACCCAGTTTTTCACATTCTCATTTCACCATGCCGCAAAATAATTTCTTTAATATCTTTCAAAATGTCAGGTTTGGCCCTGATTATACTATTTTTTTTTAGTTGGCAAGAGCTCTGGGGCGTAATTGCATGAAAGAGACACACGTGTTCATCAGAGGCCCTTTGGAGAACAAGCGTTGAAGGTAATATTCAACATTTTGCCCTCAACTGCAATTTAAAAAATCACACGGTGGTTGAATTTAAATCAAATTCTTACTGTAGTCATATTTTAAAAGAGTGTTTCCTTTGTAATTTCTATTGGCAATCTGTAAAATGACATAATTCATGATCCCAAACACAATAACTTAACCAAAATGAACTCTAAAAGAACATAATATTTCAATAGGAAATACACTTTCCTAAAAAAAAAAATACACTCCTCTGGCGAGAAGTTTGTTTCCAAAAGTGTCCATTTATTTAATGTTAAACTGTATCACTCTGCTGCTTTTCAAAGGAAATTCATTTCTGTGGAAGTGGAATGGAGCAGGAAAAATGACAGATTTCTTTGCCTTCATCAGCATTTCATATTTATGCAATAAATGTCTTGCTGATATTTCACGGCAGCAGTTTATTTTCCCATTATAGAGAAGTTTGTTCTCTTCTCAGAAGGTCACTTTGAGCCTTTGATGATTTCAGCTTATGGCTCTTTCAGACCTTGGTGCCGCACAGTTGCCACACAAGCTGAAGAAATTCAGTTTTCAGCACACATGTGTAGGACGCTGACTTTGGGTTCAGGCAGTTTGGTGTTTGTGTGCGAATGCATCGATCTCTGTTTGCATGATTGCTGATCCCATGGGAAAATTGGGGGGGGGGGGGGCAGTAAATCCTAAAAAAGTGATATTGCTCAGAAGCCCTAAAACATGCCCGCAATAATAAATAATAAAATACCAAAACTTTCTGTTTGTCAGTTTTCATATACTTTTGAATTTTGTTGGTGGGGAGTTACAAAATATGCAATGCATTGAAAAGGGAGTTACTGAGAATTTTCCTCAGTGACAGGTGTGTGTGTGTGTGTGTGTGTGTGCGTGTGTGTGTGTGTGTGTGAGAAGGAGAGAGAGAGAGAGAGAGAGAGAGAATACAAGTCTCCATTTACAGTGTAAGGCAGAGTCACAGAGTCATGGGATTTCATATGAAAATGAGGGAACGGACACCATTTCTTCTGATTAAGGAAACCCTTCACACCACCTACAGATCATCCTCTTACAGACACACATGCTGAAATAAAGCTTTGAAATGGGAGTGAAAGCAGGGCTGAAATGCAGCAAGACTCTCTACAGGATCCCTGTTGTCATAACCTTTCCTGTAACGTTTTTGGGCCAATTTAATGACACAAGAAGCACATTTTCTTGGCAGTATGAAAAATCCATCTTTCGAAAAGTCAGAAACGGGATTTTTTTTCCACAGTGAAGCATAATTTATTTTCCTTTTCCCCCTTCATCTTGTCTTATTTCCTACTCCACCATTTGCTGCGTAATTATTATGCAGAGCATATTTGGTTGGACGGCATTCTTGAGAAAAAGGAAGAAATGGGACATTTCTTGGAGGAAGTAAGTAGTTTGGGGGTTAAGTTAAGCCAATAATGGGATGGTATAATGGGATAGTTGGAGAGCAAAGAAGAATATCAATGATGCCTCTAACCAGGGGCCATTATGGGATTTTTTTAAGGTGGGCACAAGAGGGGTCACAATTCAAACCGATTAGCCAACGGTATTATTATCCAATGGTATTTTTTAAATCAGTGAGTGACCACACCTCTACGGTCCAGTCAAATTTCAGCTGGGGTGCCCCTGTTTCCCCACCCCTGCATACACCGCTGCCTCTAAAATATGTGTAAGAATAATTTTGAGCATGCTGTTTTTCATCTCTTTTCATTGTTGGGGCTACATAAACATGGATGTCCTTTGGGAAACTGGAAAGGATTCTGCTCAGAAGGAGCCAGTAATCCACACACATGTCACAGACACATGTGAATAATGTGCATATACTCTGCTATAGCAAGGGGGTTTGTCTGTCTCAACCTTTAATTTCCCACATTCTTTGTCCTCCTGAGGCTACCTGCTCCATAGTCAGCACATTATTCAACAGGCAAACAAAGTACCAATGTTGTAAATAAACACAAACCCAACTGCTGAATGTAATAATTAACAAATACTGATTATCTTTTAGTATCTCCAGTTTAATCAAATACAGTGGTACCTCGGTTTTTGAACTTAATCCGTTACGGACTCCGGATCGAATCCTAAAAAGTTTGACTTCTGATCGAATTTTCCCTATAAGAAATAATGGAAAACCAATTAATTGGTTCCCGGCCTCCCAAAATTACACCTAAATATGTTTTTTTTAAAAATAAATAAATAAATAAATAAATAAATAAAACAAAGAAGAGCATTTTTTTTCTTAATGGCTGCCAAAACGATAAAGATCTTATCCCAACATTACCCCTGTCCAGTGCCCTGCCCCGATCGTCCATTCCTTCCGGGTGCCACGCCCCCTCGTTAACCTTGTGCGGGATCCCCATGTGATCAGCTGGTTTCTGGTTGTTGTCATTAGTCCTCTGTATTAAGTCCGCGTTTCAGTTTGTTTCCCCAGTCCAGTCATTGAGTGCGTTCCACTTGCTTACAGCGCTGGCTTAAAGCAACGCATTCTGATTCTGATGCAACACATCACAGTTAGATGCATTGCGACCTCTCACCCAGCTGCACAAACTGGTAAAATACAGTTTAAATAAATTACATAAATGCTGTAATAGTACACGTAAGTTAGTGGTTTATTTATAGTTAGTTACTGTAATGTTGCGCTGCTTTATTTAGTTAATCGTCCAGTCTGTGAAGAAGGCATTCAAGTAAGAATTGCATTGTAGTATGACTCATTTCCTGGCGAGTACAATTTATATTAGGTTCACGGTTCGACTTCTGATATTCAGATCGAGTTCCAGGTGAAACTGGTTTGTTCGACTTTCAAGAAATTCGAGTTCTAGTGAGTTCGAGAGCCAAGGTACCACTGTACTTAATTATCACACTTTGCAAATGCAGTCGCAGTGTCTGAGGATTTGTCTTGTTTCCCTGCCTTTTAGCATTAACGCCAGCAGATTCCAACTCAAAACAGGCCAGTCAACTTTGAGCTGCCTCTGATAAGAGTCTAAAAATAGTAGGGATGGTGACAGGACGTGATGTTCCTTGTGTGACTTTCCCAGGATGCAGTACTTCCATTAGAACTTTTTTTTTTGCATGGAAACTTTAAAATCTTACAATCTTCCACTTCTGAAAAGAGGCACTTCTTGTAGAACACAGTAAGTATTTCGACCGCACACTCAGAACTGAAGCAATGGCAGCAGAGAGCAGGAAGAGGACAGTACAAATTATCACATTTTTCCTTTATCTGGTTATAGACAGGGGGTGGAGAGGGGTGTCCCTTCCTTTAATGACACGCATCTGCTCTCGAAAAACTTCACTACAGCCAAAAATGTACAGCTACCCTGCAACTCACAAAACTCTACAAATGTACACTAGTGGTACATTAGTATTTTTGGTATTATACTTCAAAATTTACTACACAATATTATAGAGTATTAAACAGTAATACTTTTAAACCATCAATAAATGTTACACACATAATAGACTAGACAATTAAGTAACTGGAGTAAGTGGAATAAAGTTCTGCAACCTTTTAAAACTGGAAGTGTTTTCACAAGTTTGGCCACTAGTGTATATCTATATCTAAAAATTAGATGCTGATATTTTAATTGGGTAATTTAATCGGTTTTTTTTGGGGGGGGGGGGCGCACCTTCTCTTGCAATGTCCTGTGCTCCAACACACAATCTCAGTGGATCAGAAAATTCTACTGAGATCCAGCTGGGAATTTTCCCCAAAGGCATCACTTGGCAGCTTCTGCAGGCCCTGAAGCAACACGGCTGCAGTCATTCTCAGTGTTGAAGGTCACTCAGTGTTGGAAAAAGGTCGCGTCTAAAAATTCCACCCACGTGGCCTGGAAAGGACTAAAAATTTATTAAATCATTCTGGAATAATGTACTTCCAGCGTCAGAGAAGGGGCGGCCTGCTTTACTATTTGTCATACCTGACTCACTTAGCATTTTCTTGTAGAAATCTGCACGGGGAATTCTTTAAAAAACACTTTGTTTGAATTTCCACTGTCATTCAAAGGTTTTGGCATCTATAATAACAGCTGCCAATTCACTCCCGTTAAACACTTACTCACTTTAGTTCAGCTGTCAGATTAAAAAATGTGTTTAAGAACATGAACAACATGTTTTTCCAAAAAACTGCCTGTTCATTTTCATTGTTTATTTCTCTGCTTGCTATTTTGTCATGTTTTATCGTTGATAATTTGCCTAACTGGTCGCCGGGGCTGGCTCTGCTCTCGATGGCAAATCGTTCATTTTGCAGCCTCCTGAAAACAAATTACTCACAAATCCATCTGTGTGTTCCTTGTCAGGGAATTTCTCCGTGGTTAACATATGGCCTGGCCAGCGTTAGTGTCCTCATTTGACCCTCCGCGTATCGGTGTTTCAGGCGTTAAACTCAAGGTTTCAGTGTGCTCTCAGTGACGCAGTGATGCCAGTCAAGAGAGAGGTTCAGCTTTTATGAAAAATTGCTTTCCTAATTAGCTGACTTTTATGCAGCGGGATGCTTACTGAGAATTTAATGCCTCGCTCAAGGGTACAACAGCAGTGTTTTCTGTGGGATTTTAGGTTCAAGCCAATTTATTATCTACTCTGGCACCTGCTGCCAGAAAAAAAGGCTGCGACATGTTCTATCATAGACTGCTAGTAGTAGCAGTTTGTTTTGACAGACTTCAGTCAGTCTGGGAGGGCTGAAGCCGCCATTGATCACTGAGCACTAAACTGGCGCGATGGATCATGCTGCCACATGGTTATATGCTAAATGGAGAGTTTTGACTTAACGAGCATCACAGACTTTGCCCTGCTGCTCGTTACAGTCCCTTTAATCCTCGACACAGCCGCTGCCCTGCTCGTGTTGCCTGTCACAGTACATGTACATGCACGGCGGTAACCTTCGCCGGTTGTAGACCAATTTGGAGTCTGGGAAGATGACCTGCTCCACCCTTTGCCACGGGAAATGTTAACGTCCCCCAGACGATTCACCTCATGCAATATTCAAACTCCAACTTTTGGTGTCAAACACACTGCAAATATGTGTAAAGGAGCAGCAGCGGCAAGAATCTCAGCCAGTCCATTCAATTACTCGCCATTTCTTACGGTTTGAGGCTATACAGTTGTAAGGTTACTTAACAATGGATGAGCTGCTTTTTCTTCTGCGACTAGTAATGCAGTCTGTCCTCTATATTTTCCACTTGCACAGTTTAACCCAATGTTTACATTTACAGAGTTTTGTATTTGTTTACTTTATTCTGTTTTCTGGCAGTTGTAAGTTGTGCCCACAAAAATCCTCATAATTCCTGTGTCCATAAAGATTCTATTCTATTCTATTCTATTCTATTCTATTCTATTAACCACAAACAATATTTTGTTTTGATTATATAGGTTTTCAGCTTTTACAGAGCCAATTTGCAGAGTAACAATACAGAATTTATCATAATTTTATCAGATATTTCATATATTATTTTCCTGACTATGTTTCCAGTGTGGCAAGCCTGTGCTTTCTGCAAAAACAGGCAATAGGTACCCAGGTCAAAATGCCAGCACATTTAAGGATACAAATCTTATGGGCAATTTATAGATGTCCATCCACCTTACTGGCCATACTCCAGGCTAACATAGTGTTGTTTCAAGCCCTCCGCAGATCATCTTTGTACAGTAGAAGTAACTCCCTGTAAATATGGTTGGAAATGGTTATCGTAAAAAGTCCCAAAATAGGATAATGCATTTACGCATCGCCCAAGATTTTAGCTAACTTGGACTGTATGTATAAGGAAAAGAAATGAGTAAAAATAAAATGTTGGCTATCCCCCTGTCAAGATGTCACTCAACTTGACTGGCAATTGCCAGACTGCGATAAGCCAAGAACAACGGGGAGAAGGAGTGACAGAGGGGGTGGCTCCTTCCCGTTGAGGTGGCCGTCTCTCAGATACGGCGATGCGGAATGACAGGCGAGCTGCCCTGAGGAAGGGTCAACGTCATGGGGCCACCAAACTAAAAAAAAAGAAGTAGCCCACCCTGTCCCTGTGGCCTTGCTTATAATTATATCTCTACTTCAGCTAAAAATACATAAGTGTCAGTGAAGCAGGTTCTCCTTCCTCTTTTTTGTGTGCCTTGGCCAGAAATACCAAGCAGATCGTAGTTTTCATGAGGCTAGCAGACTCTGTGGGCGACTGCTGCCACGCGTACGCCAGGCTGTGGGTTTGAGTGCCACCTCCGCTCTACGTGTGGCGTCCCCATGTCCTCCTAGTGTCTCCCCGCAGTCCAAAGACATGCAGCTGCACTAAGTGCCACATCTCTTACTCCCCCAAAGTGTGGACCGGCATCTCAAGCAATCTGTAACCCGGCCAGTGCCTTATGCATGCCCCCCCACTCACCATGGCTCCATGATTTGATAAGATAAAACAGAGGAGTCATTTGAAAAAGGAGCGATTGGTCGCTGGATAATGACTTTGGACAAGTCTTATGCACACATACCACACTAATTGGGCAGCTGGTGTTTTAACCTCAAGCAAGCTGGTATATTTGAATGTGTCCTGTACACTGTTCAGAAAATGCCTCCATGAACATTCTGCCCAAGTCTATAAAGGCATCTGCTGACAATGGCACTACACCAGGGTTATGACAAAAAAGTGGAAAGGGCAAGACCCACTGATCTTTACTTCTCCATGCTTATTAAAGAGATACATGACAGAGGTTCAGCAGTCTACCCCTTTTTCCCATCCCTGTATTTGACAGATTTTCCAAAAGCAATTAAAAAAAATTAAAACGATTTCTTGACCCCTTAAAGGAGGCTGACAAAGTAATGCTTCTAGATAATGTCACAGATTTGAAATGATGATGGTTTGGCTGTAAAACTTTGACCGGGGGCGGAATCATTTTCATTGGCTGAGGCATGCATTACCCAGGGTGCAGTGCTCCGCTTGCCCTTCTGGCACTTGACCCAAATCATTAGCCTCGGTGGGTTGGAACAAATTCCCCAGATAGGGGGATGGTGAGGCGAGAAATGAAAGGTGGAGGCGTATCTATCTGTGTATTTCTCTTTGAGCATCCTTGCATCACCGCGATGGACCAGATGCCGCTGCATGTGGGCGAATAATGATGGACACCTGCTCCATGGCTCTGGAACCTATCAAATGAGTTTTCTAACCCAGAAACGGGGAAAGAACAACCATGATAATTAACTCCAACGGTGGCATTATCTTGGGGCTTCGTTAAACGCCCCCACGTGAAAGTCACTACCTCCACCCACAGCATGTATGCAGTCAGAATCAGAAAGGCGGAAAGGGCTTCGGGGTCTCGGTCTCACCAGTGACATGCGCCATTCCCGTGCTGACAAATCCATCACAACAGAAACACAAACGATGGTGAGATTTTATTTTTCAGGTGCTGAGAATGAATTATTTAGAGGGAAATGTGCACAGCTGTCGGTGCTGGTCGATATCAAGACCGTAAGCAGATCACATATAATTTAGGGAAATATACCCACAGCTTGGCATCTACCTTTAACGCTACAAGCAATGGAATGAGATGCAAGGTCGGCTGCCAGCTTCAGCTGACTCTTCTGCATTTACGGTTTCTTGAGTCAGAATCGGATCGTGGACCTGCTCCATAACGGCCGCGGTGAGGATCAGCAGTCCAAAAATATTGAAATGATCAGCATATGTGTGTCTGCATTTTTCAACAAGCGGTGATGGGCCTTAATACAGTAGAAAATCCAGGAGTATTTCCCTCCACTCTCTTAACATGGGGGGGGGGGGTTGTTTGGTACCTTCCTACACAGAAGACATTCTCACACTGATGTCTGTCAAGGCCGTGTCGCCGCAGCGACGCAGCTCCACCTCCTTCTTCATGTTCAGCACAAGTTGACTTATTGGAAATGTAGAACATAGAGGAAGATGGAAGCCAGGAATGCAGGGCTGGCATAGGAGCCGATATTAATACTGTTTAACACATTTTTTTAAAAACTCCACCCGAGAGGTCACCATACCTCAAGAAGGACATTGCTGCCTTAGAAAAGGTGCAACGGAGGGCTACAAGAATGATTCCTGGTCT
>JAABNY020000063.1:14167191-14187986 GCA_015164015.2 Brevimyrus niger | reverse complement strand
TTCTCCCCAAACGAGCTTGATGGGCCGAATGGCCTCCTCTCGTTTGTAAATTTCTTATGTTCTTATGTTCTTATGAGACGCTTCAGGCACGGTAGAGAGTAATGCATATGGCAGTAATGTTAACGTTACAGGATCATTCTGAGACTGAGGTAGCTTCTGAAAGCTCAGCCGGTCTGTTTCCCTTTAAGCTGCGTCACACGCATCCAGGGCACTAGAGCCAGAGCCTGCAGTCCGGCCTCAGATTCCGACATAATGAACCAGGCAGTTACCAGATAGCATGTTAGGTTATCACATGCTAAATGTATTGGTAGGAAAAGTGCACGTCTGCTGATGGTTATTGCCAAACGTTTGTTTTAACGAGAAGCATAAATGAAGTAATAATTTTTGTTGTGATATGCATTGCATTAATTGCTTTATTCAAAATGGTAAAACGCCTAAACTCTGTCGCTGTTTCGGGTGTTTGCATGCCACACTAAGCTAGAATGTCTTCCGAAAAGAGGAGGATTTCGGAGAGAGAAAGAGAGAGAGAGAGAGAGAGAGAGAGAGAGGCAGCTCAGGGAGGCAGCAAAGAGGAGCACATCCCTGCAGAGCTGGTTGAAGCAAGCAAACCAGCCGGTGAGACAGAGACATTGTTATAGAAATGATAATCCCTGCATTATTATTATTATTATTATTATTATTATTATAATTAATATTATAATTATAATAGTAATAATAATAATAATTATTATTAGTATTGTTGTTGTTGTTGTTATTGTTGTTGTTGTTGTTGTTTTTAACATTGGACAGATTATGAGCCAAGTACAACAGACAAAGAGCCAGGACCGGCCCAGAACAGTACAGACCTGGAAAATAGGGAAAGGAGAGACAACACAGGAAGTCAGGTGAGGATGCCAGCAGGGGAGGATGCTGAGATGAAGAGTGCGGCAGAATCCATAAATACAGAACTGAGATTGAGTTATCCAACTGATCCAGCCCATGTACAGAGCAATAATGTTAAATACAATCAGGAATGGGGGGGGGTGCCTTTTTTCCAGGTGAGGGCAATGACCCCTTAAAATTCCTGTGCACGTCTCCTCCCACTCTACCCTAATCTATTCTGCACAAACTCTATCCATGTTAGCCAGGCCAATGCTACGCTAACACTAACCATACTATCCAAACCCAGTTAATCCAGTCCCACTCTGGTCCACTGCTGTCTCTGAGCAAAGGTTTCTGTGAATATCATTAGTACAATTCTGCCAACACAGCACAAAAATATTACAATATATATTATCAGGCTGACTGTACTTTTTTAGGGGGCCTGGGCAAAGCTTTGCTTGTGAGGCCCCCCGACCAGGAAAAGTGACGATCATTTCCTCCACAATGCAGGAAATTCAGGGGCAATAAGCAACTGCCTGTTATGTCTACAGCTAGAGCCAATTCTGTGTATTATATGTACTCTGTCCTCCTTAAACATGAAAAAGAGTGCCACCCCCCCCACCACACACACACACACACACACACACACTCCCAGCACCCCAGAATGAAGGCGACAGAGACAGGTAGCGCTAATCATGTCGATCGCCGAGGACTGAATGATGCTTTCCGCTCACTGAGCTGGAACAAGTCGGTGCCGTGCGGAAGACCGGCGAATCAGTCATCCACACTCACCCGAAACCTGTCAGGCCGCTTTGTCTCACATGATCGAATAATTAAGCCTTATTTATTATCACATTTTTTTTCCAGCTGATCTTCTCCACATTCTACTGGCTTATGAGAATAACTTATTTTTACTCGACGTAATTCATTTCCTGGGTGGAGAGTGTATTACTCAAGCAAAGTCTGCTCAGAGCCTTTGATAAACAGTAGCGTCAGAAAATTTGGCGGAAGAATGACAGGGATACTTATTTATGACTCTCCAAGGCTTTCAGAATAACTCAGACAGCTCCACAGTGAGTGAATCGGGCCACCCCCACGCTCACGTGTCCTTGGGCGCCTCTAAACTCGACGAGGCGGTGATTCCGCCCCACGGAGGGGGGGTTCCCACCATCGCGAGCTGTCAGGCTGAATCCCACAGCTACATCCGAGCTGCGACTTGCTGTCAGCCTGCAGAACTCCAGGCGCCGTCTGTGAACCTCGCCGACGTCGACCTCGCTGTGCCCACACCAGCTCACAGCAGACTATGCAGCTATGCAGCTGTTAATGGGAAAGGACACTCTACTGCAACCTCAACTATGCTTTCCCAAGCTTTTGCAGGTAGCATAGGGCGGGATTTATTGTAAGAATGTAACTCGGGTGGCATGGTTAAAGTTAAGCCAGACTTGACCTCCCGTTGCAAAACAGCCCTTCACTATTTGCTCATATACATATTTTTCAATTTATCTTAAATAGCCAGGGATGCACATAACTGGTACGCAAGTACACATTCACCTTTAAAACCAGTACGTGCGGCAATCTGTTGTAACAGCACAAAAAGCTCATAAAATAAACACGCATTTACGCTGTTCCAAAAACGGATTCACCCCAAAAGGTGAATACGTACCAGATATGTGCGTCGCCTTTCACAGCAGAGCTGCCTTTGACAAGAGTGCGTGGCATTATTACATCAGTTATTACATCATGTATACAGAATGGAGCATAAAGCAGGGGAAAGGGAAAGAAAGAATGTTAAGAGGGGATATTAAAAATTCCAAAGATTTATAAGTAGATGTACAACAGTCAACAGCCCAGACGTCAAGGTCCATGGGCATTAAGGATGTCTGAGCAATGCTCCAGGAAGCAGTCTGATGTGTTTTAATGAATATCTGCCATATTCTGTGGTAACTGCTAATGGACTGTATATCTTTAATTCAGTGCAAATAATATATTTATTAAACAGCAGATAAAAAGCTTCAGACCAGCAGGTAGTCAATATGTTTTACGAAGTACTTGAAACCTTTTCTGGGTTACTAAGATATTACTCCATAGCAAGGAGGTGCGAGATACCATACAATATGTCGTGTCAGTTACAGAAACATCCAAAACATGTAACACGGTAAACTGTGTGCGTTCACTCCAAGGAAATGATTATGGTGGGATGACCTAAATGTGAGAGCCATAATTCTGCAGATAGAATAAGCAAGGGGCACTTATGTTACTACTGTACAAACATAAAGGTATACTGAAATTAAATCTTTGAGTATTTTATTGTTGAAGATTTATTGAAACGAAATCTAACTGAAAAGCGTTAATGTCCTGCACTTATTCTGAAACACGAGCACCTCCAGATTCTCTGAATTCGCGCTCTTCGTCAAATTTAGGGAATCGCCAGGCTATTACCCAATCGCTAGTATAAACACTGTGCTGAACAACATGCCCCCATGTCAGTTTAACATAAAAGCCCCACCCTGCCATTCACACACACAGCATTGGAATCAGCAGGTTGTTTGAAATGAAAATACAAGTCCTATATAAATAGCTAATTAGTAATAACAGAAGGAACCAAATTCCAATATTCAATCCCACAGGCAAAAGGAGAAGCAGCTCAGATCTCAGGCCTCAATTTGATCTCCAGACACTATTTCCTGACTGACCCAGCATTGTTCACCTTTCCACACTCATAACTGTACATTCGATGGGCACCATCAATCTGCAGCTGGATGATAACTGGAGTAGACATTTTTTTTCCCCTATGAGGTCATATTTCGTATAAAAAGACTCACGGGAGATGCCTGTATAAAGCATGTCTCTGAAAATTCCCAGTCAGGCGCAACTGGTCTCGACTACATGTTTTAATGAAATGCTACAGCGGCAAATAATTAGCTTGTCTTCCCTTTGTTAAAAAAAATAAGAAAAAAACAAGGCTAATAGTGAAATAAAATTCAGTTTGGTGGAGTTTTCAGCATCATTAACAGAGGGGAAAAAATGGACATGTGTGTCAGTTATTTAGCATAATTCTGTGGTTGGCTACTTTCCTATATTTATTAGCATGGGGGCCAGCTTGTGTTTATTTTGCCCTGGTTCCATATTGCTTTAAAAATGAACAGACGACAGAAGCTATTAAAATGGTTCTCTAATGAAAAACAATTACACCACGAAAAATGCTAATCTTTTTGCCAGTTTGAATCAGCTGAAATCACGAGCTGCCTTCGCCATGTGTAAGAGCACAAGTGTTTCTGACCATGTTTTCTAATTAAATCTGGAAAAAGGTCCCTGGGGGTTTTAGGGTTAAGCTCAACCAGGCCAGTGGGAGTCCAAATAATTTAATTCATACATTTCACTCTCCTGTGGCTTCTAAACAGCAGGCATAAACCTAATTTCCAATAGGTTGCCATTAAACTCGTATCAAAAGATGTTTGATTTTCTCTCAAGTGAGATTTAAAATTGCAGCAGCAAGTGCCAAAGCTGGACTGTGTGACAGTTTCAGTTTCAGTCCTTTTATTCAGATTTCTGTGCATTTTTTCAACTCCCGTATAAAAAAGACATAAAAACTAGTTATGAAAATATTAGGCGGGAAGGGAAAACTAGGAGAAATAGTTAAGAGTTTAATTCCAGAATTAAGTGACAACTCAGCGGGATTGATAAGTTCCTACAGTGGTAAAAAAAATGCACATTAAAATGCACTTAATTTTCACCAAGTAAAATCCATCACTTCGATCCCATCTCAGAGTAAATGTGGCCCATTCTTACCAGCCATTCAGACATTCACTATGGAAGTTCCGTGTTTCACATTCTCTTTCTAATCAAAGACTGCATCCCATAATCAATAATTAACAAGCATCAAATTTCTCTGTTCGTTTCTGTATATTTCTAGATCAAATAAATATTTCATTTTCTTCACCTCATATCTAATGCTTGAAATTAGTGTTTTGACACATGCATAAATTATTTTTTTTTTCTTTCTTTCTTCTTTTTAATTGTGACACTTTATTAATGGAGGCCATGAAGATTTGAATCTGTGCTGGATTTCTTACTTTGGTAGCTATATTATCATCACCAGGTGCAAGATCACTTTCACAATCCCTAACCCACTACCTTGTCTACAGTTATTTTATTTTTACTTTTATTTGTATATCTTTATTTTATTCTTCCCTAGTTAAACTTACCCTTTATTTTAATTTTCATATTTATTTCCTATTCCTATTCATATTCTTTTATTCTAGGTCACGAGCAGTTGTCTAAGCATTTTACTGCATGTCGTCCTGTATATGACTGTGTATGTGACAAATAAAATTTGAATTTGAATACCTTTATATTTACTTGATTATTATTTATCCTTGTTTTTTGACAAATGCTATTTTTGAGCTATTTTTGAATCATTTTTGAGAGATATTTTTTTTTAGAATGATCTAATCCCGCATGTTTGTTGTAAAAAGTGAAAAGACAAAATACTTTCATCAGCATAACTTCCCTTTGCATTCTTCAGTTGTTTGTCTTGGATAGAATTTCTTAGAATGCTCTATTTTGTAGACATGAAACAGATAAAGGGACATCTCCTTTCTGCTGCCCTTAAGTAACTTAAAAGTGTTTCATTTTTGTGTTCCTTCCACATATTGCATCTTTGTTCGACGATCATAGCAAAAGCCTTAACAAAAAAAAATCCTGAATTGGGAGACAATTAATTTGATTTACGTGAAAGTGGGGGGTAAGAATTGCCTTTTAGTTCCAGTAGGTTCTACCCTAGACCAGTAATGAAAAATAAATCCATGATCAAAGCCTAAGAGCAAAGCATCTCTCCCTTTAATTACGCTTCTATTTCGAACCCCTTAGGGGGGTAAAAGGATAGATATGAAAGCACAGATACTGATACTTCCTGTATAAACAGTGTAATGTGGTACGAGGGAGGGGCTCAAACTGGGCGCCTGCTGACACCTATCACACTGTCGGTCATTTAAGTGATAACAAGCTGTAAACACAACCTTCGCCCTGCCAAATGCAGCTCATTCATACATTTATGCGGAATGAGGACACCATCATTACTTGCTGAGACTACAAAATGTTTAATCAGCATAGCACATTGAATTCCATTGATCTTAATGATATGCATTTTTTTGAAAAAGGTAAACAGTAATTTTCATGAGTGACTGTATGATTATTATGATTGCTAATTATGACGAGACGATAAATGCAGATTGTTTTACACGGAGATGAATATGCTTGCCAATGGCATGAGAGATTCTCACACAAAGGCACGATTCAGGGGGTCATCTGGGATTATAAAGGGGCTGTTAAGCCACGACAAAGTACCTGCGTGTCAGTGTCTGCAAATTACCCAGATGTACATGAGCACAGGACACCATATGGATTAGCCTGAGGCTGTGTGCAAAGCACAGTCAGGAATCATTAATGTGCCAAATTGCATCTAGAAAGGATCTCAGTCTGTTCTATGAGTGGATCCCTACTGGATCTGACTGGATTCTGACAATCACAGCATCATGTGATGCTGTCTGCTCTGTACTTGACTTGCATTAATGTATAAAAATTGCATCACATTTAACAAGTCAAATGTCCAAACAAAACAAATGTTTTGATACTGTACCAACATCTAACATACAGATTTATGATTTTCCTTGATAGCGATGCAATTAACATATTATATATTGTCAAATGAAAGCAATCAATAACACTTTCAAAACCTTAACAGATTAGCCTAATGAACCCTGGATGTAATTTATCTAATGTATGTATTAAGGCTTGGATTGTGGGCTAAATCATTTTTCAAGTTTAATAACTTTGGTGTAATCAGACCTGCCTCCTCTCTGCTCATCCTGAGATCATTAATTGCATGTCATATATCACCCTGGTCGGTGTAGATTTCGACTGCAGTGCGACTGCAACGTTTAAAAGGGTCCAAATGACAGCATGAGGGAGGATGCACCTCCTCTGATTGATCAGAAGGACTTCTGGGAAGGAGTATCACTCAGAAGGCCGTTAAATGAGATCATTAAAATGATTTGTGGGCTGGTTTTCTGGAATTCAAACATTTGGAGCCATATCTCAAGATTTCCCCATAAGCTTTAAAGTTCAGCTCCGGCCCTCTAGAAGCACTCTGCGCGTTTGTCATCTAGAAGGATGTGGAACCTTCCCCCGAGGTTCATTGGTGCAACATTCTTTCTGTACGACTTCAATTCAAGGAATAGAATCTCAAAGAGTCTGTCAATACAGCAGGCAGACCTGAAGCTCTTAGTGGCGTGACGACACCCACGGCCTATCAAACGCTCTGTGCCATGTGCAAAGTCTTGGTTTTCAGAGGTATGGGATTGTAGACAGATGTGTTAAGGAATTTAGCTAATGCTGTGGAAGATAAATATCTGATGTACAGATAACTTCATAAGACACCCTTTCTAAACAGGAGAGCATTTCTTTTATCCAGAGCTCATGCAGCAGAAGCTCTCCCAGTTGACATAAAATCAGTTTCCAGGCTCTAGGCAGGACCTGTTTATACTGTTCCTTCAAGGTCACGTGCCAGACATCCTGTTCTTCTCATGCAATGTCTTTAAAACATCCCGCTTCAAATCACACATCTCCAAATTAATTGCTTACTTATTAATGCAAATGCCAGTCTTACATTCATACCATGCAGCTTATGTACTTGAATTTTGCGCTTAATACACTCATTCAATCTTTAATACAGATTTATAGCATTAAAAAATTGCTTTCAGTTCCTTCTTCCTGTCTGGATTAGTGCCCATCTGGCCCTGTCCCATATCGCTCCTTTCCGTTTGGCTAGCAGATCTCGACAGCCACCTCGTTTGGTGTTATCCTACTGCAGGTTTGTGGGATAACCTGTAAGTCAGCTGTTCAAACCCTGGTGTGAGGACTCTTCAGCCAAGCATTCCTCTAATTAGTAATCTAATTAGGAAGTTGCAGTGAAAACCTACATACCCAGCAGCCCTTTCTGAATAAGATTGCCCGCCTCTGCCCTTGTGTATTTCTCTGCTCCCCAGGGTGTCATGTGGCTTAACAGCCTAAGTGGGTGGCCATCATCCGCACACCCTGTGTTCTTGTGGGTTCAAGGATGTCCAGCTAGTTGTTTATCATTTGTGTTTTCTTAGTTTATCATGTGTTTGTGTATTTTGGTTACTGTCCCATCTGTTTGTTGACTGTTCCCTGTTTGTAGTTTGTTGTCTTTTCCTCGTTGTACTTTTCCTTGGTGTCTGTGCCTGTTGATTGTGAATGTACCCTGCCTATTCTATCTTTCTGCAGGCTCAGGTTCTGCTTTCCACTCATCACTTCAAGTCATCATGCCCCTAATGGCTGGATATGTGCTGCATGTGTACATTTCCCCCACCTCTTGCCATGAGCATATGCCACTTCAACCGTGGCCTAATGTCATTCCTCCCCCATGCAGGATATGGTCTCCACTTGTTTCCTTTTTTATTGCCCACACTGAGTCTTCTAGGCAAGCTGCTTATCGTGGCCAGTGCAACCCCTAAATTTCTATACTGATGAGAGCTCTATCTCAGCTTCACTCCAGTTTCCTGCCTTGGCGAAGCACTGGAGTATTCAGGTATGGATGACATAGGCAGCTGCCCAGGGCAGGATGGGACACCCGCACCAAAAGAAAAATATCTGAGTGGGACATTTCCACAATTAAATTTTATCACTCATTTGCGCATTACGTCAATGTTATCACGTCATTAAATGGGTCAATTAACCTTGTTGGAATGGAGTTCCTGAATTTGTGAGGTAGGCAGGCTACGTTTGGAAGAGATGGGGTTGGGGATGGGGTTAGGTTGACCTCAGATCTCCTCACTGGAACGTTAAGGTAGGGGGAGCAGGGAATTCTGTCAAATAACGCACCCCTAACTTTGTATAGTACTACAGCAGTGTAATTAGTCACGCTGCAAAATGCTACCGAAAAACATACATAATACTGTGAATATGTAGTTTCCCAGACATATTTTTGCATTTTGTTCTGGTTTGTGAGAAATCATCAAGAATAATAAAAGGCCTGTCTGTATGCCACCGTGGTGAATTGGGTTAGTCTTGACTATTGGTTGACAGTGTTGAGGGGATTAGTGATGTATTGTCAAGTGCCAAATTAACACAAATGGATAAGATTAGAATGAGAGGAGAAATGTGCAGAAGATAAAAGAATGCAGCTATTTCATCTCCTTTTGAGTGTAATATTATGCATGTATGCAGCCAACAGGGTAATACTGTAAAAATGTGATTCTCTTTTTTATTTCTTATTTACATACTACAATTTGTTTCTGTTAGTCTTCAATTTGTTACTTCTTTTTAATGTTCTTATTTTGCATTTTATATAGTTTTGCATTTTATCACTATTTGAATCACTCCAAATGTTCACATAAAAATGAAGGTGAATGGTTCTTTTCTTTGATTGTGATAGGGAATGAGGAGTTAATGGGGTAGCTGGGGGGGGGGGGGGCTGTTCTCCCAAGGCACCACGCAAACTAGAAGTGCTGCTGAGTCAAGGACGTCCTCAATAAGACACCAGCAGACTAGCTGCTTAACACACACATACACCATTGCCAAAGTTCATTCTTGAAAGGCAAGACCAAGGTACGATAGTGGTATTGACAAAAACTGATTTTTTTTTTCAGGGAGATCTGTCTACTTTCCAGATTTTCCCCCACAATGCATAGCCTACAGACTGGTTTCCTTTCATCTCTCAATATGCTAAATTGGGGTTTTAATCGCATGGTGATGCAAATGAATTGAGATGGCAATGTTGGGGTGTACCTTCAGGGGTGCTTTGAGTTCTGGAAAACTAATGAGGCGTATTCTTGCACTCTGACATCTTATTGCATCAGCTGATTATTGTGAATGACAATTAAGGATGGCCACAATGTGCACGAATTATGAGTTGTTTCAGTTAAGCACAAAAGGTGCAAAGGAAATAGTTCACAATATAATCTTTACATAAAAATCAATTTTCACATAATTGCATTACTGTTCTTTCTCAGCAGATATGGGGTCATTGCCTAATAACATAGAAGTGAGAGAATAAAACACATCACATTGATTGTAACATATTCATAGACAGTGCATGAAAGTGTGCATGTGCAATATTGGTAAATTGGGGAGTCTGTTGAATGCCGTCTAGTTTTCTTAACTAATAAATACTCCTTTATCAGTTTATATGTAAATGACTTACGTGTGTATGCAGGTTTAGCTGTTTGTGGAGGGTTAATACATTATGAGCCCTAATTTTTTTCCGCTATTCAGTGATATTGACTGGCATGAGCTGAAAGCCAGTGAATGGCAGGAGCCGAGCCAATCAGAGCCTTCAGTAGAAGATGGAAAGACCATCTCTGTGAGCACTGCTCCAGACTCTGAATGCAGCCAGTGAGAGCGTTGGTGCGCATTGAGCTCTCAGCAGACATTGAGAAATAAGCCAGTAACTAGGAGACAGGATATTTCTGTGGGTGCTTCAAAGCAGAGAGGCAGGCAAACAATACAGGCTTTGGCCATGTAATTCGTCTCACTTGCTTAGAACGTTTGTTCTGGTTCTTTGTTTTCTAATTTGAAGGGCTAAATGAGAGCCCAAATGGCACCTTTATGAGTGACATTCATGGACTACAAATTAATTACCATCAAACAAAGCACTCAACCAAGCCTATTAGGAGCATTTGTAAAGGCCCTGAGACTTTTTTCTGTCCTAACAGGCACATAGATAGGCACACGCACAGTGGGGTCCTGTAATGCACTTTATATTAATGCCACACATTGTACAGTATAGGTGTTAATGCCCTTGCCATTATCATAGGGCTTTATGATGCTATGCACGAGTTTGCACTGCAGCATTGGCTCTGTGACGCATCACGGCCCAGAACGGCCAATCGGCTGCATGTATCATCATAATCTGTATGCATCACTGTAGAGATGTACCTGACCAGGGCCTCCATCCACCACCTCCAGAAGATATCTGCTGGCAGAGTGGCCGTGTGGCACCGAGATCGCTTCGTCAGAAGCCCATAGCCTTCAGCAGCCTCTGAACAGGTGTGCTCCACTCCACACGCAGCCAGGACCATTCATGTCGTATAAAACGATATAATTTATTTCATTTTTACCAGCATTTCATATTTTGTCAGCAGTCTTAACGCTAATGCTATTTTTCCTGTATTTGTTTTTATCCAGTTTAGGATCTTACTTGTAAACTAACATCTCTGGAAAAAATTAAGAGACCACAGCAAATTTTTAGTTTCACTCATTTCTCAATTTATGGGTATGCAGTTGCGTAAGATATAATTTTTTTTTGTTTTTTTGCAAACTCCAGCCTGATTTTTCCCTGCTTCTCATTGAAGGGCATCTTCCTTGCTTTAAGGGTTTTCAGATCTGCTTCCAGGAGCCTGTTATGAATTGTCCTCGCAGTGCACTTCACACCATTTATTGACGCCCATTCTTTTTGAAGGTCACTTGAGATCATCCTCTGATTCATGACGCACTGCCGGGTGAGTTGACTGTCATCTCTGGCTTTAGAAAGCCTCTTGTTCCCTCTGCCTGGCTGGTTTTTGGACACTGCCAGTGTCTCCTGCTTCACCTTGTTCTTGTGTCCTACTGTCTTAAAGGCTTTGAACCTAGAAGCAGCCTCACAGTGTCACCTTCTGCCAGCAGAACCAGGATTTAACAATGCAGATTTGTTTAAAAATATAGAGTGGTGTCTTCATTTTTATCCAGAGCTGTATATGTTATTCTACCATTTATTTTTTGTATTTTGATGAATGGTGGCGAAATTCCTAAAATTCCACAGTGCGTTGCCCCCCCCCACCCCACGACAAACCACCTCAGGGATGAGAACCTGAATGCAGCCATCTGGCGGGAGATACCTCAGCACCACACCAGTCCGAATGGACCAGTGCAAGATTTTGCCCTGTGGCTGGATTGTCAGTCCTGTCACCAACCCCCAAATTTTTCCCCTGTTAGTTTGAGGACCTCCTTATAGGGCTGGATGTAGATTAACGTCATACCCAGGACAAAGCAGTTGCAGGTGTGAGGATGTCATTCTCCAACACAGGTTAAGGGCCTTTGCTCAAAGATTCAACAGAGTAGAATCCATCCAGGTATTTACCCACCTCCCAGTTGCACAGATTCCTACCCTCAGAGCTAGAACTCCATTCCACCATTAACCCAGAGTCACGAAAGTAACTGTAGGTATGAATAGTGTCTGCACCCTATACAATAGGATGGCAACCCATCCTGGGTCATTCCCTGCCTCACTCTTAGCCACCCCGTAACCCAGAATCAGACAAAGCGATGTAGAAGAAGAATGAATGAATGTACGATTCTATGGTACAGTAGGCGTGAAGTTCCTTTGGGCACTGACTTTGGCACAGAGCATCCATATCAATTTAACAAAAACTTACCTTCTCTCATCAGACCATGAAATGCTTTTATAGTTATAAAACCAATACTTTACAGTCTATTCGATGCACCCAGAAAAAGCTCCTGGAAGGCTTTTCATGAGGGCCATTTTCAGTCAAAGTCGCATGGAGACTTTACAAACTCAAGACCACAAAATGTTGTATTGTTCAAGCAGCAAAAGTCATTCAAAAGTAAAAGTCATGGGTACCACAAGACTCCAAAACAATCTATCTCTGTGTATGTAGATCCCAGATGAACTCATGCTGTAGTCATTTGTTCAACAATAGAACATGTCCAACATATATAGAATGTTGCCCCCTGCTATCTGAAGACTTCAGTGATGCTGTTTCAAGAATCTCAGAACCTCCAATCCTGAAACGGTCTCGAAATCTGCACAACCTTCTCTCATTCTTTGTAAATTGAACCGGCGTTGAGACATAATTGTACACAGTTTTGTTTCCTTTACTTTAGACTTTTTTAATCTTTTATTTGTCGATTTAGTGGATGGCTATACTGTACTTACATCTTTACATATACTTTAAATGCCTATGAATTCTATAAAAATTAATATGTCTTTCTAGTGAACACAGCAATTGAAAGAAATCACTGCGTGCTGGCTTTTTATTTCCCTTTTTTGTAGAAGCTCCTGTGTCGATGCCAAGCTGACAGTGTGAAAGTTTTCTTCTGGAACAACCAGCGGCATCATTATCTACCCGTCTCTGCTTTTAATTTTTATCTATTTCTGTTTCTATTTCGGTACCAGAAACACCATAACCGAGTGTTATAAGAATTGTCTCCCCCCTCCCTTTTGTAAGAAGTGCCGCTCTCTGTGCTGTGCTGCGGAGTCTTTGCTGTCGGAGGAGAATGCGTACTGTTGGGGACAGCGGGGTATCTCCCCTCGGCAAGCTGGAGAACAGACCCAGGAACTGCTGGGATGCAGCTCAGAGATTCTGCTGTGATGTGATATTCAACATGGAGCCATTTGTATTATATGTTAATTTGATTATGGCTACCAGTGTGTACAGCTTTCTTTTTTCTTCTTGTTTTTTTACAATTCTCCACAACATCTACCTATAAAACAGGTCATGCTGCCTCTATTTCCCATTACTGGATATAAATAGCAGCTGAGTGTGTCTCTTTGTTATCTTACAACACGCCGGATACAGAATTCCGATGCGATGTCGGCAAACGGCAGCATCGCCTCTCACTTGTTGTGTTGCTCTTTGTTTGTTTTGTTCTCTCCTGCTCTCTCTGCCTCCGTCTGGAATGTATAACAGGCACCACGTATCGCCTTTTATTCTTCGTTTTTGTCGGACCGCTGCACCTCCTCTTTACTCAACAGCTGTTTGTGTCCCCTCTTCTGCTCCTGCACCTCCAACCCCACCCTATCGTTAAAGTTTTCTCGCTCCTGCAGGTCTGCCGGCCCCAAATGGGAGCTCACAGGCACCCGCGTCGGATTCGACGATGGCTCGCGCTGAAGGGCGATTAAGAGACGTGTCCCGGCCCATTCCTTGCTCTCACTCATAGGAATAGAGACAATTTGTTGCAGCAGTAAGAGCATTAGGTCACAAGCCACGGCTGTCGCAGTCTGTAAGTAATAAAGGTTCTTATTAAGAATCTCAAGAAAGTCTGGACATACATACTTAAGACAATTTCCTTTTGAGATAATGACCCTGTACACACCTCAGAGTTATGTAAGTACAGTATTACCTTGTGAAAAAGGGATGGAACAGAGTATCGTGACAGATTACCTGGCCCCTACAATCCCCCTATCTAAATCCTACAGAGCTCGTTTGGGATTGAGTTGGATTGAAGAGTAAGAACATGGTAGCCAACGTGCGCCCAGAACTTATGGAAACTCCTCCAGGACTGTTGGAGAAGCATTCCAGGTGGCCACATCTGGAAACTGGCTGAAAGAACGCCGAGAGTCTGCAATGCTGTCATTGAAGCAAAAGGGGGCTATTTTGAAGAGTCTAGAGTGTTGAGACGTTGAGCATTTCTCTTGGTCGTTGCAATATTTGATATGTGTCACTTCATTGCCTTGAGGCCTTTTACTGTAAGGTAAAGAGTGTGAATGTTAAAATAGCAGAAAATGTGCCCAGACTTTTGATGTGCATGTATGCTATATACACACACAGACTGGCAATGCAGTGACAGAACTGTGACCTCAGGCCTCCAGGATGCTCATTCTCATCCTGCCCGCCCCCCTCCCCCCTCAATGCCTAACCCTTCAAAGCAGCAGCTTGCGTCACACTGGACCCCGATGTCCGCAAACTAAATAAATTGACTCCTTATTCTAATCATTCTAACCCATGCAGTCCGTGTGCTTTCAGATGCTGTTTGGAGATCAGATTTGATGTGTGATAAAAAAGCAGAAAGAGGGGACTTGGAGCACCTGGCGTCTGCGAATGTGCAGCCTCTCCACGATGCTTTTTTTCTGCCTGCTGAATCTTGGAGTCTCTAGGCAGTAGAGTCACACCTGTCACCCTGCTGATGGACCTAATGAAGAGTAATGTGGTTGGGCCTGAAGTAGCCTTCATCCCTCCAGAGTCTCCTGGCTGCTCCCTGATGCAGGGCCTCTACCCCCCTGCACACCCCAAAGCACCGACTCACCCAACATGACAAGCTGCGCTTGCATAACGTCAAAACCGAGAAGCCTGCACATCCTGCCTGTATGACTGAGGTTCACATATTGCTGCGTAAACTGAACAAGGTGCTCTTGAGCGCCACCCACAGGGTAAACAAGTGGGCTGTGTATAAACAAAACATGCAAGTGAAGGAGGAGCATAGTTTGCCATCCTTTAAAAATGGAGTCGGAAGTGAGAGGGAGCTTCCCAACTCTGTGTTTCAGCTGTTGGATGTGTTTTTTGTTCACCATACATGCTTTTCCATTGGTTTGAATTGAGATTAATTGCTTGCACCATGTGTCTTATTTTGCACTACATACATCTTTGTCTGCTTTTTACACACCTGCTACTGTATGTGCACAAGAATTTCCTTCTGGGCCCAATAAGATCCATCTTATCATACAGTGTGCGTGCATGTGGATTAGATTTATATTACTGTACATTGAGGGGACCCAATGTGCCCACCAATGTAATAAAAATCTGTTTTTTTTGACGTGGGGACCATTTTTCAGGTCCCCACTAAGATCTGTGAATGCAATCAAAAAAGTCCTGTATTCTGTTTGGTTACTTATAGTTAAGGTTAGGGCTGGGTAGGTGTTAAAGGTGAATGTAAGATCCTTATTTAGATAGGTACACCGTGTGTGTGTGTGTGTCTGTGTGTGTGTGTGTGTGTGTGTGTGTGTCTGTGTGTGTGTGTGTACCAAATCAGAAGCAAAACACAAGCCGGGCATATCATCATATTTATTTCAAAGGCACTACACCATGGTGCAGCTTTATTAATGAATAACACCACTACAAATACCCTCACTGTGAACAGGGAGAAACACATGTATCAGTCTAATCCGCTCAGTCCCTCCTCAAGCCAGGAACAGACAGACTGCTGCTGCTGCAGCGCTCTGCTGGCTCTACTGGCTCTGCGCAGATCAACAGCCACCGCGAACGCAGACTCACACTCGCTGCAGAAGCCTCCGGGTGCTCGCACGCCATATGCAGTATATTCCTATTCAGCCTCTGCCGGAGAGATGCATCATCCCCGGCAGTCCTAATGACGGGAGTTAGGAGGGCAGAGATGGGCAACGATGGGCTGACCCAGCAGGCTCCGGGGTTCTCGTCAGGGAGCTGGCTGACCGCTTAACCAACAACTTCAGATGGGTGAGGTCTAATGAAGAGCTCATTAGCATAAATAAATATATATATATATATATATAATTACCAAACAGCTCCTGGAACGCAGCTAAAAAGCTTTTCATTTAACAACATAACTGTCTTTTCTTAAGTACTGGAATTACTTTGTCTATGTTTGCTACATATAAGACATTTTCAGTATTTTAAATGTGTCTTTACCACAAATGATAGAATTTGCACACCACTCAATCAGCCCACAGTACAGTTCAGTAAATGCATTCTTTACCACCTCATGTTCCAGGTCATGCACTATACAGACACTGTTGCATTCGATTGCTATAAGTACATAAATAAGCATCACTGCACAAGTCCAGGTTCTCTGAAGGCCAAACATGCTTTTTCAATGCTTTTTTACACGCCTCTTTTCACATATGGAACTGGCATGCCATGGTAGATAACACTAAAACGGTAAAGGAAGTATCCAACATTGTTTTCGACTTTTGTTTTTTTTTCCGTTTGTTTTCAAAAATATAGGCTTGAAACAGACTCCCGTCGATGAGAGAAATGTGAAGCGTGAGGACAGAATCCCAAAGTCTTAAGAAGCTTAATATTGTCACTATAATGATCCGCCCCAGGTGACGATGTATCCTGAAAGGGCGTCAAAACTCTACAGCACAGCACATCTGGTGCCATAAATGAAAGGGAACGATGGGGCTTGATGCTGATTGCTGCGGTCATGACTGCTCACTGAGTGAGTGATGACGACGGCACTGGCAATACTAAAACGCTACAGGAACACTGAGTATGTTTCGCTCCTACGCTCAGATCTCAAAGGGACAGCTGAACTCCTCAGATAGCTCAGTCCCAGGTTAATAGCACCTACAGAATGTCATGTTACTGACTGTGCCATGGAAAAGCCTCCCTTTCCATCGCATTTCTTTGTTTTGATTCCACAGTCAGTTTTTTTATGGCACATTCCAATGAACACATAGCTTCATACAATCTCTCAAGAATCCCTTCAGATATGGGAAAATAGGCCAATTCACGGTCACCCCTTTTGGAGAGTCAAAGCCCGGACAACCCAAGCGTCGATGTTCATCTTTGCGTGACGAAAAGTCATTTCCCTTCCCCATACTAAGCAAACAATGTATATTATGGGGCAGCGTCATGGGATACCATGAATCATGCGATGTGTAGGCAAGTCACTAAAGTCCCACCCACACGCATGCACTTCTTCTCACAGATTCAGATGATGTTCTCCTCCACAGACCTTGGTGATGCCTTAGGTTTCCTGCAAGTAAACAGAAGGATTTGCCGAGGACTCCCCTCCCGGGGAGGTGAAGGCACCGTATTGTCTGGCACTGGGGGGGAGGTGAGGGGGGTGGGGTCAACGAACAACCTGGTCAATGATAACCACAATCGCACTTTAGCATCATCGCTATGCTAAGCCAAGTCCTGTGATCTTCTGGCCACAGTAATATTTTTATAATTACTAATACATTCTGGTGGTAGATAATTTACTAATCATAAGATCATGGCCATTTTAGGGTGACTTGGGTGTATATAAACGTATATACTTGGGTGTATATATAAATAAGTAATTATCTTTGGTTTTTACATGCAAGAAATTTGACCAGAAGCATATTCTCCATGACTACTTGAAGATACAATGCCTTTATGTTTAAAATATTTTTGATGGGGGGGGGGCAGGATTGTTACAGTCTCAGGAGGAAAAAGGGAGACCCAGGCTGGTTTCAACTGACTAGTTGAGTATAAAGAGTCACAGCCACAGAGTCCTCAACTGGGTGGCTGAAACTAAGTCTTGTTCTGGATTTTCGCTTTCTGGACCTGAACTGTCTAATTATGGACCCAGGATACTGTAAACTCACTTGGGGTCTTTAGAAGCTTTTCTGTCCCCAAATATAAAGCACATTTTCCACCCAGCCTCTTATCATGTGTTTCTCTCTGCCGTCATGATGTCTTCATTAATGTCTATGTTTGGGTCTAATTCTCTTCCTGCAATTCATGCTACGAATTAGTGTCATTATAAAGGGTTCAGCTCAAACTGTTTCCCCGACTCAGATGGCAATCCTTTGTCAGTCACAGCTCATCGATCTCTAATCTAAATTTAGACTTAACATCAGTGCGTACTGAGGCAAATTGCTTGTTGCTAATGACATGGAAACATAAAGGAAGGGGTCTCTTTTATATTACTGGGCAGAATTACTCAGAAGAGACTGATTAGATTTGTATTTATGTCTGTGTTTCTATGGACAAACTCAGCCTTTTCAAACAAATAACAGAGAAGAATGATTTTACTCCCATATAAGCTTTCAATGTCTATCAGAGATTAGTTACAGAATCCATCTGTAGTACTCTATCATCAAAAATCAGTTTTTCTGAGCCATCAAATTATATACCTTTAGATTAATGGTAGCATGAATGATGCATGCATGGTCTGTCTGCATCTTAGTGACCAGTAATTAATTTGCTAATGATTGGGGGGGGATTTGAGCCTAGCGGGCAGTAGATTGCATACATATTCAGCACTGGCCCTGTGGTATCAATGTGGTCGTTGGCTCCCACCCTAAAAGTCCTGTTTTACAATTTGGCCTTTCGAAG
Organism: Brevimyrus niger; assembly: GCA_015164015.2. Classification (NCBI taxonomy): domain Eukaryota; kingdom Metazoa; phylum Chordata; class Actinopteri; order Osteoglossiformes; family Mormyridae; genus Brevimyrus; species Brevimyrus niger. Next base: position 14,169,321 of record JAABNY020000063.1, on the reverse strand, counting down.
TCACTCTAAAAGCGTTAAACACATTACAGGGCTCTCAAGTCTCACACATTGACCGTGAGATACACGCATTCCAGTTAGTTCACACGCTCACACGTCACACTTTGTGTTTCTCACGCTGAGACGTCAGGGATAACGCCCAAAAAGGTGTCCCGTTATATAGAATTAGTGGACGATGCGCAAAGAGTTCATGACTGTCTCGAGTTACACAGAGTTAATAGCTACCAGCCATCAGAACCTAATGCTATCAGAAATAGCATTTCTTGTTTCCGGGTAAATCCCAAAATAAGCAACACGAAAGCACATTATTAAATGGATGTGCGCACAGATGGAGTGCTGGAAAGGTGGAAGCGGCAGAGTAAGATCTGATGAATGCGACAGGCAGGGCTCTCAAGTCTCACGCACTGACCGTGAGGCACACGTTTTCGCCCCTAATGTAATCTCACTCCAGAGCTTTGATGGAACTTGAGAGCCTTGCATTAGCTAGTGCTAATGAAGAGGCTGTTAGGAGCGTGCCAGTCAATTTCTGGGGAGGCTGCCATTGTAGCCCTTTCCTTCTTCTTGCTCCCCACCCGGATCCGCTCTCTGGCACGTCTTCTCCACAGTGTGTGCGCCGGGTCAGTCAGGTACAACGAGATCATCGACAAGAGGCGATAACATGAGGAAGGTTTGGGCAGAAGGAGGGAGCGGCGCGGGAGTCGGGTCCACTGGAATGTTTAAGTGCTTGTAGTCCTTAGGGCAGGGAGTTCGTGCTGATGGGGGGCTGGGCTGGCAGTCTCTATTAGTCATACGGGTCCCTCCGTGAGCCCCTCCAGGGGCAGGCTGGTGGCGTTGTCGATGGGTGAGGCCTCCTCCTGTTGGATGCCAGACTGGGCAGCAAGGCTGGCATAAGGCAGGTGGCAGTCTATGTGCAGGAAAGGTGGGTAGTGCTGCCGGTAGCAGACGTAGGCGAAAGCGAGGCCGATGACTCCGCCCACAAAGGCGTCTGCCAATTACAGGAAAAAGTGAATTAATGGGCATAATTCACTTATTCGAAGATGCCTTTTGTGTCCTTAAAAGCGCTGCAAAATACTACCTATTTATCACAGCTAGAGGTAAACAACAAGCGTTGAGAACCAGGCTCAATGTTACTATTAAAGGGCAATCTCAGGCAATTGCAATTAAGCATTATGTTTAATAAATCTGTTTTGTTCCTACTGCTTAATACTTAATGTGTCTATAAATGGCTGAATGAAAAATGTTAAACCACGTAATAATAATAGATGGCTTCCAAGTGCACCAGAAGAAAGCTTTTACCTACCTGTCAACCATGCACATTCAGGGCTTATCTTTGGTATTAAAATCCTGTCAAGTTATCATCCTAATTTAAATGAAAAGATTTAAAGATTTAAAGCTTCAGTTAGGGTCAAATGAGTGCGGCATGAGTTGTTCTACTTGTGTATCATCCATCAGTGGATTGGAAGGATCGCCCAAAATCCTGCAGCACGTCCTACAAAGGTCTGATGCTTTGTAATGGCACAGAGATCAGGGACTGAGGGAGTCAACACAGACCACAAAGGGGAGGAAAACATCGCTGATTTAATGAGACAGCTTGTTTGCGCCTTGTCTTTTTAGGGCTGCTGCTGCTGAATAGTGTTGGCACCATTAATGTGACTTTATATGATTTCACTGATAGGAATAAGCAGATATTAGCAGATAAAATACCGCCTTGCATCACTGGACCAAAATGAAGCAATTTGGATAATGGCAATGTCCCCTTGGCAGGGCAGTAGCCCATCGGCACGGGGGCCGTAGTAAAAGCCTGGGAGCTGGGGAACGCATCGGGGATCACGACTGGGCCTCTATGCAACACAATGGGTGCAAAGACCGTGAACGGAATCCACAGAGCTACTCAAATTACATATATGCTAGAAGTGTTTAAAATTATGTGTGTTTAATTTACAATGATCCCCCGATATATCGTGGTTCAGCCATCGCACCTATCGTGGATTTTTCCCAACACATACCTTGCTTGTGGTCCGACTGTTGTGAGAAAACTTTTTGTGAACCCATACTGAGCTTAAAATGTTTCATTTTTACATATTCCATTACATATACAGTGAGAAAGAGAGGTGTGTGTTTGTGTGTGTGTGT
>JAABNY020000063.1:14147049-14164493 GCA_015164015.2 Brevimyrus niger | reverse complement strand
ACAGACCGCCATCATTCCCAGGACACACAGACAGCCGTCATTCCCAGGACACACAGACCGCCATCATTCCCAGGACACACAGACCGCCATCATTCCCAGGACACACAGACAGCCGTCATTCCCAGGACACACAGACCGCCATCATTCCCAGGACACACAGACCGCCATCATTCCCAGGACACACAGACAGCCGTCATTCCCAGGACACACAGACCGCCATCATTCCCAGGACATATAGACCGCCATCATTCCCAGGACACACAGACCGCCATCATTCCCAGGACACACAGACCGCCATCATTCCCAGGACACACAGGCCGGTGTCATTTCCAGGACATATAGACCGCCATCACTCCCAGGACACACAGCTAGCTGTAGTTCCAGAACTCGCTCCCCTTGAGAGGGTTCTAGAGGAGGGTCATGGGAAATCTGACTATCATTAAGGCTTTCAAAATCTGGTCTGGTTGCCCCCACGCACCCCCACTGCGGGTAACTTTACGTCCCCCACACCCACATGCTGACCATCAACATGCCTGTCTCACAGGACACCATCTTCAGGGCAAATCCAGGCACTCTCTCTCTCTCTCTCTCTCTTGTTCTCTCCACAGACAATAACCTGCCAATCCAGAACTGCTTTCTACTTCTCGTCCTTCTGCTTTATTATCTTCGACTTGTTGCCTTGGCAACTTTGCAGAGACACAATAAACCCCTGTAAGACAAAAGTGCAATTCCCCAAACCTCATTAACAATATATTTTAATGATGCTAAACTGCTGATGCACATGCTATTTCCAGCCTGGGCGGCTGTGAGTGAAAATTCACCCACGGCTCCAAAACACTGATGTACATATATCATGGCCTTTATTTCCCATCATCTTTTCTGGTGTTTTTGTTTAAATAGATGAAATACAAATGAAAAGCATAAGACATTACCAGACCTAGTCTAAATATGCACTAAATATTTCACTTTGTGATAGTTATATATATTTAATGTATTTTCGATGTATAAGTCCAGAATGCCATTCATAATTCAAGAGGGTGTGAATGGTGCTAAAATGATGTCTGAACCTCACAGATCAGCACCATCCGGCCAGTTTAACTGTATTCCACATAATCCATAGGTGAGCAGACTTTGCACATGAGTCTCTCATGTACCATCCCAGTCTCCTCCAATCAGACTAACACTGGATTCAATAACACCTTGTATGACATTGGTCTCATAATACAATTCATAGATTCAGATAATGAATATTCAGGACACTACTGCCTGTGTTTCGCGCTGTTGCCACACAGCATTGTGGTTCTGAATTCCAGCCCGAGCTGTGCATGCAGGTGGAGTTTGCACATTCACCCTTTTGTGCATAAGTGTGTATAACAGGTACACCAGTGCTTATAAATAGTCTCCAGTATGTAACTGGGCGACGGTGTCCCCTGTGTTCCAGAGCTCAATGAAAGCTTCCATGAGATGAGCAGTAATGGAAAACGGATGGACGGATGGATTTTATTGCCATCAGGACAGTACTTAGAGCATAAACAGCGAAATATTAAACATGAAGTGTCCTCAGATGTCCGTGTCATTACACTCACTGCGCCTCAATGAATCGGCAGTCGGATGTTGTTTGGCAGGTTATATTGCGTATATGAAGAGGAATGGTGCAGAACAAATGGCAACGTTTAATGTCTTTTTCTTTCGGATGGAGGATGGCACTCAAATGAGAAGAAGAATGGGGTGGGGGGGGGGGTCAACCATGGGAGTTAAAATCCTAGTGATAGAACTGGCTAAGGCCGGTGGACCCAAGGTCAGTAGGTTGTCAGCGCCGACATGGTGACGGCACGATCAGGCGGGGATCTGTCACCATGCGGAAAAGGCTGCCAAGGCGATACTGAAGTCCAACACGATGGAGCATGGAGGTAATGTAGAGGGAGGTGGAGGGAGAAGCAGGGGAGAGGCAGCCTCAGGCACAGAGAGAGTCTCCAAAGCGGCGCTCGTATTAAACGAAGCACCTCTGTAGTAATCACCATGAAGCGGAATGCAAGACTACAGCACACTGCAGACCACCCGTCCTTACCGGCCGTACACGTACCGGAGAGGCTGTTTGATCGAGCGCTTTAAGAAAAGGCAGCAAGCGGGAGTTTATAACACGCATTATTCAAAAGGGACGGGGTTTTCGGTGAAAAATGCGGGCAAAGGCTGCTTCTTTCACTAATATACTTGACACACTAGATAACTTGGTGTCTAGTATTCTCACTACACTAAATGGACCGCATTTATATAGCTCTTTTTTCCAAAGCACTTTACACTATGCCTCACATTCACCCGTCATGCTCATACACCGGTGGCGGAGGCTGCCATATAAGGTGGCAACCGGCACACCGGGAGCAATTTAGGGTTCAGTGTCTCACTCAAGGACACTCCGATGGGGTTGGTAGGACACGGGGCTCGAACTTGCAACCCTCCGGTTGCCAAACAGTTGCGCTAACCCCTGCACCACCATCACCCTGGAGACAGCACAAGCTTGCTAGACTCTACTACATACATGAGCATACTAAATGTACTTAATAAACTGGTGTAAAATATTTTATACTATCGTACACTCCACAAAATACATCAGTAAACTACATACTTCCCCTGTTCATTTAACGATTCTTTAATTGAAACACAAAAAAGCAACTAAGCCCTTGAAACTCAGAAAGTAACTCGATTAGAGGCAGCTTTTCTTAGGTGTTTTGAATGCCCGTGTAATTGGCTGCAGTGAGCCTGTAAAGCAGAAGGACACGAGGCTGGGGAACTATGGCTGGGATGCCAAGTCCGTCACAGGGCACATGCACAATCACCCCCCCACACACACACACACAGGCCAGAGGTCTGAAGCTACACTGTTATCCCCTGATTCATTGCGCCGCCCTCATCAGCGAGACATTACACTAAATCAGACGGCTCTTTCAGAAGCGAAAGAAACCCACTGTGTCCATCACGTGCAGCCCATCATGGCCTGATTTAAGGACGGCTTCACATTTCGGAGTTCGTCCCCGTATCCCTACTAGAATACGACATGCGAAATATGAACTGAGGCTCATGAATGAGGAGTTTCATAATTATAGGAATTCATATTTATACCACAATAAAGCTATACTATCCAGAATAAACAAGGAGGGAGAAAAGAATGAGTTTCTGAGCCGTAAAAGAGAAGTTTGATTGCTTGTCTTATCTAGATGAGCACAGGATTATTATATAAAGTTTTAAAACTGGAAAGGGCTTTATATCTGACTCAAACTAACTTTTCACCTCTCAAGGTTAGCTTTTAGATTAGCGCAAAGGCGGGAGCTTAGGTGCTGAGTGTAGAGACAAGAAGAGGCCAGACACAAAAGAAGAAAAAGACTGAATTAAAGCCGAGAATCATCAGCGGCCTGATCTCCAGAGGCCTTTAGTAACGCCTACAAGAACGGCATAAATGTCATTTTCCGAGAATAAATACAGTGGTGAATTTAGTACTATAAGTTTAAAATAGTATAACAGCATTCCGATTTGTTTTTAAAAGGATTACAGTTTACGTATTATTTACTCATAGAAAATGGAGTCATCTGGCAAATACATGAAGATATAATGAGGAATTCATTAACCAGATTCTATTACAAGACACTGTTGTGTGCAGACTCAGCCAAGCAAATTCGGGAATAAAAGCCAGATGTGTAAACACCCAGCAGGGGAATCTAGTGTGAGGAAGCCTTACGTATCCAAAAATAGTTGACGCGACAGAATTTCCATCACGTCCCTCAACATCTTTGCAATGGGTGTTTTATTCTCTATCCAGAGAGCACAATTTTAATTATCTTGTCTGAATGCCACTACCGCAACAGTAAATAAATCTCGGGAAGGGTTAAGATGATAACTGCCGATGCCAAAACACCACTGCGCAGAGCGTTAAGCTGGGCTCCTGCACCACCACATCTCCATGTGTCTGCAATGGCTGTGAATAAACCAGTAGAACCTACTTGGTTGTAGCCTGAAATTAATAAAGTAATTTGTGCATTCCTCACCCCTTGAGATTTCTTTTCCCCCAAAATCAAAATTCTAGAAAATCTGCTTGTAATTTGTTCGTGTTGTTCAATACGATTATCGCTGATAAAACAAGAAGCTTTTACCGTACAGGACAATAAGCCATTTTGAATAAATTTGCCATTGGAAGGAGGAGAAAATTCCACCTAGGTGTAGAGCCATGACAGTGGCTAGAATAGGTGGTTAGAAGATGGAAGGAAAACTGGATCATTTCTCAATGAAGATTCATATTTACCTCCCTTAGGTTAGGGTGATAAAATGCTGACAGCTTCCCATTTCCCATAAATTGTTCTGCATCCTTGCCACATGCTCTCTCCTTTTTTCATATAAATGCCTCAATCTTCTAAAAGCCCAAGGATATTTTCTGATATTCAGGTAAGAAAACTTTTGAGACTGTTTAATTGCACAAGCTGAGCCCAGAGGCATGAAAACATTCCAGTTAACCAAGCAGCGGGTCTCAAGCCCACGTTTCCACCGACGGCGTCAGATCCGTCTTTTTCAACCCCAGTTTTTTTCACTGCTTTGAAACCCATTGTTGCTGTTCCTTTGCTATCAGCAGTCATTCTAATCCCTGTTCCTGGTACTCCTACTGCCAGAATGTTTTTATTGCAACCTACTTTAAACCTGCCACGTTCATTATTAGTGTATTATGGTGCATATAAGCCTGATTAACATAGGGCTGTAATGGAAACATTCTGATGGGAGCGGCAACAGGAACAGAATTGGGAACAACTGACTTGCAGTATCCCCTCGCACCGATGTTTCTAAATTGCCCAATTGTGTGTGTTCCATGTGACGGACAAGTCTCCCACCCAGGTTATTCCCTGCCTTGTACCCATTGCCCTTTGGAATAGGCTTCCCAGTGACCTAGGACTCAATGAGTGGCTGGAAAACAGAGGGATCGCAATATTTCAAGTAATGATATTATGATCCTCTAAAATGATGAGTGATGGTCTCAGTCCACATCTGATGCAAGAAAACTGTCCATCTCCATAATTAGTAGCTGTCTATGTAACTTCTTCTGCTGTGAGACTGAGCCCTATGACCTATCAGCCTTTGTCTTTTTCCACGTCTGCCTTGGACATGTCACGACTGGAATGATACGCCGTGCAATTTGCAGGCTGTCGGCCAGACTGCCGTCATGGCGAATGACAGATGACTGATATTGTAGATGATGCCAAAGAACAGTCAAGCTGTTACCGTGGTACCCATGAGAAAAGTTCTCCAAAAAAGGTTGAATAGTGGCAAGGTGCAGAATGAATTTAAGGGGAAAACAATATTCATGATGCCCAGAGGTGCCCTTTTAACGTGAAAAAAAAATAGTGTAATGTAATTGCTGTTTCGCATATTGATTTTGCATCTTTTAGGATGCAGTGATGCTCTTCTTTGGACAATGTGAAACATTATGAGAGAAAGAACCTTCAAAGTAAAGGAGCCAAAATTACAGCTATATATGTTTTTGTTTTTTAAGCATTTAAACACAAAATGAACAGGATAAAACAAGAAGAGCATTTTTTTCCTAGTGGCTTCCAAAAACAATAAAGATCTTTTCCCCACATTACCCCTGTCCTGCCCCAGTCGTCCGCTCCTTCCGTGTGCCACGCCCCCTCGTTAACCTCGTGTGGGATCCCCATGTGATCAGCTGTTTCTGGTCGTTGTCATTAGTCCTCTGTATTAAGTCCACGTCTGGTCATTGGGTGCGTTCGACATGCTTACAGCGCTGGCTTAAAGCAACACATTTTGATCCTGAAGCAATGCATTACGGTTAGATGCACTGTGACCTCTCACCCAGCTGCACAAACTGGAACCACCTCCATGACGACAAACCTTTGCCCTTATTGGCTGAAAGTTTAAACTTCTTGTCCATCTCCTTGTTTAGTTACACGCATGACGTTTGTATCCCAGGCAGTTCTGATGCATAATCTGCTATTTCTCCCGAATATCACGTAAAGCAGTGAGAACTGGTTTTCAGTTCATTTACCTGGTAAAATAAATGACATAAATGCTCTAACATACACGTAAGTGAGTGGTTTGGTTATTGTTAGTTTCTGTAATGTTGCTCTGCTTTATTTGGTTATTTGAGTTCGAGAACCGAGGTACCACTGTATATATTTTGAGCCACTGGTAAGACTCATCACCCAAAAGTGTCAGTTAGTGATCAAGGATTCCCTACAACGTGACTTTACAGTTTTACATATGTTGTTCTGAACCCATGCAACAAATATTCATGGAAAATTCAACTACACATGCCAAAGGTGTCTTTGAGCTTGAATTTTTCACTGCCGGTTAAATTCCTGTTGCATGTGAATCTGATTAAAAGGATGAGGAAAACTCCTCCGGTGGATTTATGTGTAATCATATCATGCTCACAGTGCACGGTGAAAATGAAGGCCATCGGCATTTTCCCGCCAGCAAACTGGAACCGGGCACCACGGATAACGAGACGAATCAATATCACGGCAAAGCCTTTCATGGAGAGCTGGGAGAGAAAATTTCAAGTACCCTAGATATACGAGGGTTTGCTCAAATGTTTGTCCTCTGCGTGTTAAATATGCCCTTACTCCAAATTCTTTTGGAGAATACATCTAATTAGTTTAAAGACAACTTCATATTTAATAGGGCTTATTTACACTGTTTTGCCCGGCTTTGTTAATTTGTGTTTATTGGAATAATTGCATATGTCTTAGGTACTCCAGTGCGTGTTACATTATAGTCCATACACAGTTATCATGATATACTGTTGTTCCTTACTTCCTCAGATTTTACATAATCATCTTATTTGCATTCTAATCTGCATACCCAGATGAAGAGGCTGCTTTTCACAGCTGCATGCATTATATGTTTCAGCTTTTCATTGCTGGTGCTCATGTATGTACATATATAGATCTGTAACAAGATGAGCCATAAAGTTAGCAAAGGCAGATGGAAACTTCTAGAACTTTATGCAATACAGCCTTCTAAGGATTTACATGTCTCTGAGATACTCTAGGAGACAACAAATAGATAAATTAGCATGGTCTAGATACACAAGAGATGATGAACAAGAAGTTTAAAGCACACATTTCATCAGGAATGCTAGACTGTCAAACTGTACCTGGATACAACAGTGTGTTTCATTTGATTCTAAATAAAAAAATAATAATTAAAAAGTATTTTAACAAATTAAGTGCCTTTGGTACCTTTGAGGTGTCATGCAAGAAGTCTCACACTTCTCACAAGAACGACAAATCCATGTGGCCATTCTCCTTCCATGGTGGCATCGATAACATCAATGCAAGCTGTCCTTTGCCCGTGACCTGAAAGAGGCCACTACCCACCGAGCACCAGGCTCCGAAAACACTGATTTCTTATAGGCCATGAGGGGAGGGGAAAATTCACACCAAATCAGGCTAGAACTAGGCAGCAACAGACCAAAGAAAACCCTGATGGAAAATCTCACGTCTGCTTCAGCTGCTTTTCACATACAAAGGAAAAATACTCAGCTGAATTTTGTAAACTGACCGGGAGTTAATTTAATGGTCTCAGATGTTCAGAGGTCAAAATGTATGAAAATGTATGTTGATCCAACACATGCATCCCAATATTTAACTTAAAATAGTCTCCAGAGCGCTTGTACTTAAAACTCTAGGAGGTGGTGTACAAATATAATCTACATGTTCAGAAAATCTTGCAGAAATTCTGGCCAAAGGGCTGATCACAGATTCCCACTGCAAACTTCCATAAGTGTATCAAAAACACTACCGGCCAGTGCCTTATCACTGTGATCTGTTCCTGAGGAGCATCTGCAGAATACTAACCACAGTACTGTGAATAAACCTTAACCTGAAGCTTTTCCTAGGAGAGAAATCTACTACAAAGATGATGGCACTCTTTGTAATCCAATTAGAATTTCTATTATACCATTTTCAGATATATTTCCGATGTGACACGCCCAATTTTTCGTGGTTTGTCTTTTCACCACGGCTATAAATAAATGTTGAAGGAAATCTATTTCATCTGGTTACAGTTAAGAATGTGATACTACACCATGCGCTTGCAGGAACCTACACATTTTATACATAATCTTATACATTGGTTCTGTCAGGGCAGAGTTCTGTAATGTATGTCAGTGTTCATCATATGTTTGGTACTTTCAATTCTTTTCCTGTCTCACTTGGACACCTTCCAGGCAGTATTTAGACTTGCTGAATTTGCAGAGCCCAACAGAGACACTGTTTATTTAGAGCTGATTTGATTCTTTGGCGTTGATTTAAGGCCCTGTGAATATATTTATATACCTTGTGTGGAAATGCCGGTATGAATCAGGGACTTACAGGAGGAATGACTACTGGGGAAACTCTTGCGTCCCTCAGAAACCAGGTCTGGCTCACCAGTGCACAACATCTTGGCATTCATTTGTCCATCTGGGAAACAGCGCTGGAAATAGTCAGGCCTCGGCCTATAGGGGGCAGCACAAACATGCATGCATGTTTTCCAGTGTTAGGCTACCAGACCACTACAATATATAAACTTAGACATTATGGTATGCATTACATTTCTTGTATTACTATTATTATTATTTAGGTTAAATTAGTACCTTATTGTTTCATTAGCTATAGCCAATGCCTCTAGTAAAAGTCTGGAAGCTGAGCACTGTGGCGAATGGACGTGCTTGTCAGGATGGGCTCATGTAATGATTTACCTGCCCACTATCAGCTTGATGGTGTTGGTGAAAACGCCGTTCAGGGCAAGGGCCAGGGAGACAGCTGAAAGACGGAGAACAAGCAAGCAAGGTGAAGCGCTAAGGATTAAAGTTAAGGGCGGGCAGTTTTAAAATGAGAATTCACATTACTATGTACTCATGGAAAACGTTATTACCATTATTTCTGCTGCCTCACAACACAGTGGAATAAAAAAAAACACATAAGGCAGCACTTTTGGGATGATTGATTCAGTCAGAGAGCTCAGAAACCGTAGGGCATAGCAAACTAAGTTTGTGGTATTGACTTGAGAGTCTTCAGGTTTTATGTTAAAAAGTTTAACCTGTATTGCTATTGTAAACACCAGCCTGCCCTGTGCTTATATTGCTTTAGCTTTTACATGCCGCTTAACTAATTAAATGATGACTATGAGTAGATATAATGCCATTTCTGGCACTTGAATTAGTTGTTGTAGGAATAAGTTTCTTAGCTTTCTTGAGAGTAAGCATGCAGGGATTTGTTGATAATACTGAGGCTGTCACCTCAGGACTTGAGGAATTGGCGCAAAAGGCATTAATTTATGTTGTAACTCTGCTCTAGCAGAATATCCAATTCATTCTTCATTTAATATTATTCCATGACTCTTTAATGAGATACAGGCAACATGTACGTATCGTGTGAAAGACACAGGAAGCTCCATACTTTAAGGCAGTAACTTCGAGAAACTTTGTAAAAGATAATTGAGGAAATTCTGCCAAGTTATGTTAACACTCGCAACTCTTCAATAATTCTGCAAATTAATTCAAACGAAAGAGAGTATTAATCCATCTGTTCACACAATGTGTCCCTGGCTCAGCTTAATTGGATTCTGTTAATACTGTTACTTAATGGCATTTGATATTTACTGTATCTGGGTACTTCGAGGCATACAAAGCAGAGCTGATTATTCACCGTGATGCTGACAAATGACATGAGATTGAAGATGAGCACGGGCACTGTTGTTGCATTGAGATGTTAATTTCCCTCCTTTTCAAGCGAGGCTATACCGATTGTACGGAACAAAAGCTATAAGAGAGAAACGGATAAAGAGGGTAGGAAACCCGGAACGCGCCAGAAAGCTGCTGCAGGGTTTCAGCCCCAATACTAACCCAGACACGCTTCTTTAATTTCCGTCTTGTCCGTCCGGCGGATGATCTTCACCACAAATATGACTGCCAGAGGAGTCAGGAAGGAAATAGCCTGTAAGGAGAAAGCCAACGTTATAAAGCAGTAAATTGTGATAACAATTCCCTTAAAGGGGATTATAGCTTAATATGGACCTTGCTAGTCGTGGACCTGGGGTCTGACCAAAGACTAACTGCAAATTGTTTTTGGTTGGGTAAAATTTGAAAGGTTGACTGCAGTTTCTTGACCCATTCTGTTAATAACAGCCATTCATGAGCTAGACATGTATTTGACAAACCAGCTATGAATCTGGGCCCTTAATGCCACAGCTTGCTGTTTCACTGCCATTTGGGCCGTTTAGTGTGAGCATGTCTCTTGGGTAGCGTGAGAAGCTCGTTCTAGACTCTTTTCTCAGGTTCTCCTCAAAGGTGGGTCTTCACTTATCGATTCCAAAAGACGATTCAGGCCTTGCTTGCATTTTTCCCTCTCGGTTGATGCTCAGCACTAAAAGCGGCCATTATAGTTGGGATATCTTTCATGATAAGTGGGAAAGCGTGGAAGAGAGCGACGCCAAAGCACTTCAATCCCAGCTTCAGGAACTGAGCTGCCTCAAGCAGGCTTTTTCATTGTCCTCCACAGTCCTCAAAGCACCGGGCTGGTTATTGTTTCTCATCCCGTTGCCCTGACCGCTGAGTGAGTGAAGTGTCCTTAACACCCACATAATTACTACCTTTTCTATTACTGTTGATTGTTACCTGCCATTATGTAATAATCATGCCAGACCTTCGAAAACAGAAGTGCAAGGGTACTCAGAACATCAGCAAAGTCACTTCCTACAATCAGAAGATTTCATGTTCACCGTGACCCTGTTCCACTTTTCTCAATCTGATTCTTTCCCTTCTCCTTGTTAAATGAAGACCATGTGTATATATACACTTGCATTCAGAAAATATTCAACCCCTAAAGAGTTTTAGGGATTTATAAATAAAAACCTTTTCAGTGATACATAAAATCAACACAGAAAATGTATGATGTAGTATTTGTGTGAAACAGTATATTTTGTTAAGATTGCCATGTCACAATGATTCAACCCCTATATAATATTGTTGTTTTAAAGCTTTCTGATGGTTTCTATGGCCTGAAGTGGAGCTGAAAGATCATTAAGCCTTTGGGAACTCTATAACGATCCTTCATTTGCTTCAGCTGTGATGCATATACTGTCCAAACCCTGACCATGAAGGTGTTCAAGGTGAGTTGCAATCATAGGAAAGACAAAGGAGCTTCCACAAAAGCTGAGAGAGGAGATTATTTCATCACATCTGAAGGGCCTTGGGTATAAGAAGATTTACAAAGGATTTGACATTCCAAGAGACACCATTGGGAGCATTATAAGGATGTTTAAAACTTATGGAACATCTGCAAACCTGCCTGGCTGTGGAAGAAAGCTCACAATTTCATCAAGGGCCCTTAGCAACTTAGTCAGGACAGCTAAGAAAAACCCCTGTGTGACTGTAAGACAGCTACAGGATGATATGATGATATGACTCTTGATCTCAAGGAACATCAGGAGTCGACTAGAATATTCCAGGAGGAATTAGGGTGAAACTACAGAGTTCTGGGAGACAGTTCTATGGACTGATGAAACCAAACTGGAACTTTTTGGACATGTGGACATGTAAAAGGTCAGGCTTATGACCTGAAGAATACAATCCCCACGGTCAAGCATGGAGGTGGGTCAATAATGATGTGGGGCTGTTTTTCTGCGGCAGGAACTGGTAACCTTGATCGTGTACCTGGCATCATGGATTCCCAGAAATACCAGGTCATTTTGAAGAAGAACGTGTTGCCTTCTGTTGACAAATTAAACCTTGGTGATCATTGGATCTTCCAGCAAGACAATGATCCCAAGCAAACCTCCAAATCAACCAAAGCTTGGTTGGGGAAAAGATGCTGGAGTGTCCTGGAGGGGCCTTCTCAGTCACCACATTTAAATCCAATTGAAAATCTCTGGTGGGATTTGAAGAAGGCAGTTGCAGCAGGGAAGCCATCACTGAGTTAGAGGCTTTTGCACGTGAAGAATGGGCGAAGATTCCAAACGAGAGGTGCAAGAAGCTTGTCAGCACTTATCGAAAACGCTTATTAGAAGTTATAAAAACTAAAGGACGGTCCCCAAGGTACTGAAGCTGGGGCTTGAATAATACTACACATGCTCATGTGTTACAAGACTTACAATTTTCATTTGAACATCAAAGTTAAGTCAACTTCTGTTGTCAAAATAACTCAAATCTGTATCAATAAATATTGTTTGTTATTTCATGATTTTTTTCCCCATTTATTTTCATTATCTTTCATCAACATCACTATATTGTCTATTGAGGTGAGGGGGTTGAATATTTCTTATTGCAAGTGTATATATATATATGTATATATACGTGTGTGTGTGCGTGTGTGTGTGTGGGTGTCCGTGTGTGTGTGTGTGTGTGTGTGTGTGTGTGTGTGTGTGTGTGTGTGTCCGTGTGCGTGCGTGTGCGTGCAGTTCAAGTCATCTTCCATGACCCAAAGTTTCCTTAGGCCTCAAACTCTTTCAAGGGTGAAAACACAGCAAAAAAGGACAGTCTGTTTAACAGTTTGGTGTTAGTTTAGTCATAGTTTGGTGATGAGAATTAATAATGAAAGCCAATATTAAATGAGAGGGAATATGCCGTCTTGTTTCTGTCTGTAAACTTTCCCTTCGGCACTTAATACGCAAAAGGTTTCCTGTTAATATCAGTCACTGTGTGTGTATGCACTTGTTTCACGCCCTTTTAACACGATAAGTCCCCCAGAGCATGTTTTACCCACTAAAACCCACGCTGAGGGAAAAACGGTAAATGATGGAATAAGTGTCTTCAAGTGTTCTATCAACATGACGAAACACCAAGGATAGCTGCTCTGTCTTCCCCTTCATTGTTTCCCTGAGAGATTTTTATTTCTTAGTCAGAGGCAAGCCCTTGAAGTCAGAGAGCGACACCCCTGTGTTTTAAATCCTTTCTGTGTCACCCCTTTCCATTGTCATTCACTCCCGTGCCACCTGTGAGTGACAGCGGAGTCTATGACGTCTCAGTCACAGGGGACCATCAACAAAGCATCTGTTTGATGACAGGTAATAATCCACTTTTGGAGAACATCTTTCCGGTAGGTGTTTGTTTCAGGTGTATTTTTTGGTTTTATCATCCAAGTCAAGGAGAATTCACTAGAACCAAAAGCCATCTGAAGCCTGCGGGTGACTGAGTCCCTGTGGAGCTGGCAGGTCAGGCCCTTGAGGTTCGGGATGGACCCGGGGCTGCAGGTCTAGCCTCTGCCGTCGGTTTCATTGTCTTTCCATACAGAGAGTAGTTTCAAGCCACATCTCATGGCAAAGCACTGTGGCCACACCCTGTAGAAACTGCGGCTAGGGCTGCACGTTATTTCTCTGTCTGTTTGTTTTGTTAATAAACGCCTCACATTTTGTCATGTCTGAGAATCAAATGCTTAGAAACGACCTTATTCAGAGCAGAAATAAAAGAAAGTGAGAGCAGACTATCCAGGCACAGTTAAATACAAAAAACAAGCAATTTCTAAAATGTATTTGGTCCGTGTTTCAAGCCGGGCTTTTCCATGCAATGAATACGTTTATATATGTCACCCATGGCACTTCCCGCAATATTGTGCCGTTGTCCTGTCACTCCAGAATCCACCACTCTATCTTCATCTATCCACGATCCATACAGCTCTACCCCTAAGGACCTGCTGCATTCCACACTAGTCTATTCACTCTAGTCTCGATTCACTTGATTGAGCCCATTTTCTCTTTGATTAGATGTCCATTGACACAGAGGGACTGATAAATTCTCCATTTCCTTGAGTGGCTGGTGTTGTGAACCACTGTAGAATAAGGAAGACTGCCAGTCAAGTATATATGATTTACACACAGAGGGGTATACATGTGTGGGACCGCAGGGGCACTAACCCCAGCTGAAAAGCTGATTGGCCTTGGGAGTTGCCCCCTCCCCTGTCAATCATGGATTCAAAGCATATCATTGACTAATAATAAAGTTGGCCCACCTTAAAAATAATCATAAAACAGCCCCCGAGATAGACAGGATAAGGAATACTGCAAGTTATGTATATAAAATGAGAAGAATAAGAACTCTCTACTAAGAATCTAAATTGCAATAACAAGACAAAGTTGAAAGTTAATTGAAATTCAACCATAATTTATACATATATACATATATTAAGAAAAATCTACAATTAATCTTGCACATTTGATGTGCTTATCAATGTTACTTAATTTTAGCATAAAATGAATGAAATTTTTTGTTTTCTACTACATTAAATCCAAGCCTGTTTTAACAATTTCAGTTTTTAAATGTATTTTTACTGTCTCTCCTGTTCTTCTATTGCTTTTATTATAGTCAGGATATTCAATTAGACCCTTTAAAGCACCCACTAGGACAAATTCATCTATTCATCCCGTATGGAAGCACTTAAAATAAAATGTGGCAGAACAAATGATTTGATATTATGGTTTCTTCTGCCCAGGACGGCTGTGATTCACATGCAGCAGAGCGTGCAGTCAGTCATGTTAATGCATTGGACTGCGCAGGTTAGGCTTGGGTGGTGGCCGGACACTTACAGTTGAACTATGGGTGACATCCAGTCACAGAGCTGAAGCTTTTCATGCTCTGACCCCCTAAAAAGGAACGCGATAGCAGATGGCGTTAATGCGGTAGGGACAGGTACTCACAAACATGACCCTCTTCGGGATGTGATCAGACTCCACCAGGGGGTTCTTGTACAGCCAAACTTCCTCCGGCTGGATCACTCGCTCGAAGGGCTCCAGGAACTCGGTGAAGCTGAAAGACGGGCAGGCAGTTAAAGTTTCAGTTTTAGCAGAAATCCTTAGGGTACTGGAGCAAGATACTTCTTGCTATGAAAAATTAAACTGCAGGAAAAGGAAACACTATAGAACATCTTCTGATGCTGCTGTCAGCTATGATGATATAAGCTACATTTCATTTGGTTTGCTTTGCTCATTTGTTTAGTATTGCTTCACACCCAATATGTTGTGATTTTGAATCCCCAGGCTAAATGGGTGTAATTTGTATTTCCTCCACACATTTGCATGGGTCTGCACCAGGTACACTGACCCAAAAACACGTGGTGAGGTGAATCAGTGTCTCAAAAGCAACCATACTCTGTGGGAGACTATACTCTGTAATACTCCACCCATCCCATCCCAGGGGCTCCCCTGCCCTCTGATCTCTGAAATAAGCTCCTGGTTCACCACATCCCTCATACGTAAGTGGTTATGCAAAACCACAAAAAAAATCACTGTATGTGGACATTCCAATGACCAATCCAGCTGATAAACCCAGCCGAAATTTGACAGAGGTTTGGAGGAGTTTGACCAGAAAGTGAAGGAAAAGCAATTATATATGGAACCTCCTTCAGGACAGCTGGGAAAGCATCCTAGGAGGCCACCTCATGAAACTGGCTTTGAGGAGACAGTAGGGTCAGCCAGGAACAGTCGGCGGTAAGGGCGGGATCACTCAGCTCACTGGGATTTGAACAGGCAACCTAATGAGTCCCAAACCACAGAGCTACCCCCTTCCCCCAATATTTTTTTGTTTAATGCTTTTTTGTTCAGTGCTTAATTTCATATATTATTGTATAGTTTTTTTTTTGTCTTTATAATGAAATGTAGAGAATTGCACAAACACAATAAAACCTTGGATTGCGAGTAACTTGGTCTGCCAATGTTTTACAAGATGAGCAAAAATTGTTCATAAATTTTAACTTGATAAACTAGCGAGGTCTTGCAATACGAGTATTACGTGTACGCTTTGTCTGCCGGGTGTCACGTGATCACAACTGAGCCGATGGTTCTTCTGTCCCTCGCTATCTCTCTCTCTCTCGCTCGCTCTCTCTCTCTCTCTCTCGCTGCGGGATTGTGGGTAATCGGGTCCCAAGCTCCCAATTTAGTAAAAAAACACCACCTGAATAAAGACGTAGCAGTGCGGGCGATGAATCTGTTTAACGACAATGCGATGTGCACATTTCCTATGGAAATCGAAAAGGAGGCATTGGATAGGTTCCTTTTTAAAGTTGCGAAAAAAGAAAAAGATTCCAGTGAACCAATAGAGAGCGGTGATTCCAGTGAGCCAATAGAGAGCGGTGATTCCAGTGAGCCAATAGAGAGCGGTGATTCCATTAGTTGTATTGAAAGTCGTCCTACAAAATAACCCTCCTCTTCTCCTCTCTCTCGTCTCCCTTACACCATCCATGATTCTTTTCAAAGGTAAAGTGCAGGTTAATTTATTTTATGTGTTTTACTTCATATTTTGTATTGATCATTTTTACATGAACATTTTTGGATGGTGTAATGAATCATCTGAGTTTCCATTATTTCTTATGGGAAAATTCACTTTGATATATGAGTGCTTTGGATAAGAAGCACATTTCCAGAACGAATTAGGCTCGCAAACCAAGGATCATGCTGTAAACCTGTTCTATGGGTAGGTGTGTCCAAACATTTGACTGTTATCGTATGTTCAGTAACATTAAGCTTTTCTGCTCCTTTATGGCGGCTCAGAAGATCTGTGCCAGGAGACAAGGTTTTGAAGCCTGAAGGAGGTGGAGTTTGCATTCTTAAATAAAAGAATGGGAACTAAAAAACTGGCCAATGGCAGTAGAGTTAAGTGGGCTGTGATTCACAGGACATGATAATCCTGACTATTGAGTGTGCAGCAGCCTCAATTTTTCATGCACGGCAAATCAAAACAGACAATAAATCATACATAGATGGTTCAGTGCCATCAGTATATGTGGCCTATAGCTCTTATCGTGGTTGTTAATTTATAAGAAACAAGCCTGAGTTACACATAGGTATATAGAGTACATTCAGCATGTGTATAATTTATGCCTGTGTCTTGGTGATTAACTGGGAATTTGCAGCAGTAATTTATTCATTTTAACTGCTTCTGTTCTGCTTCTTCTTGGTTTTGGTTAGACTTCGATAAAGCAGACAGCTGCACAGTGGTGTAACGCGTCTCAGCCGCTACAGTCCAACACAATAAATTAAAAAAAATAATAAAAATTGTGTCACGGCAAGTGAAGCAAAACCATATTAAAGGTGCTGCATATGGGTTCATTTGAATTCAATTTTCTGTCATTGAAATTTTTACATTTATATGATAAATGCCCCCATGCAGGCATATGCATTAACATATTCATGGTCATAGTAAAATATACAGCATTGGCTCTGTTTATAGCTACACCTGGCTACTGTGGAATTTATCTTCACGGGTTTGAAGTCCTCAGTTTTACCGTAATTAGATTTTGATTCATTCATTTGCATTAAGAGTACTATGCAATTATTATATGTAATGCCTTTTTTTAAGGGGTGAGTGAAGAGAGCATGAGGGAAATCGATCAAGCGAGGCGGGGGGGGGGGGGGGGGGCAAGAGGGAAACGCGGGGCGTCCGAGTGTGGGTGTGACGTCATGGTAGTGACCCCCAGGGC
>JAABNY020000063.1:14134770-14145675 GCA_015164015.2 Brevimyrus niger | reverse complement strand
TGTGTGTGTGTGTGTGTGTGTGTGTGTGTGTGTGTGTGTGTGTGTGTGTGTGTGTGTGTGTGTGTGTGTGCATGTCTCTGTGTTTATTTTCACCATGCATTTCGCTGGTCTCTGTAGTAAGGGAACTTCTTCTAACATTTTTAATCAAAACCTAACAGGATTTTAATCTTTTTGAAACACGTAGCTTTCGGAATGTATTACCCTTCCAACGGCTCATAAATAAATAACATATCTCATTTTTCGGAATACTATAGGGTTCGGGAACGATAGAGCTTTCTTCTTCTTAATTTAACATGACCTTCTCCTACGAGAAGAGACCCCTCTTTAAGGACATTCTTTTTTTTAATTAAAATAAGTGAAATTTTAAAAATACCCCAACCAAATCCACTAATATGTCGGTAGAAATGTCGGAAAATGAACTACTGAGAGTAGATTCTATTGAATTCTGCTATATTCCACTTTCCAAGTTATTGCATATCTTAATGCTAAAGAGTCTGCACTGGAAAGTTAGTGTCCTCATTTACTTGCACATGTGTGATTGGCCCCGTGAACCTGACCGGTCTGGGCCTTGCTCACGTCCCTTTCACAGAATGCATTTTCACACACACCGGGCTGTTGTGCCTTCATCGCAATCCCACTCTGTATTCTCTCTGGACTTCCAAGCAAGTAATCCATCAAAATCCATTGCTTCCCTTTCTTCTCTGTTTTCCTACCAACCTGAGCGCTGGGCAGAAAGATAAAAGTTGTCCCTTCACTCTTAACTTTTTCAGCAGTTATTGTCACTTTGGGTGCTGCAACTTTCCAATTCCCTACTCTGGCCTTTGATATTTGAATGTGGGAGGAGCTTCCAACCACTCTGCCCTTCTATTGGCTGCGTGCCTCTCCCTTTGTGCCCATGAAGAGCACATACTGTAAGTGAGGCAGGTAATATAAACCAGTCCGCTTTGGAGAAATCAAATGAATATATTACTCTATCATCAATTAGCTCTTACAAACAGAGCATAATTGCAATTAGTCTTTTTGGGGGAGAATTACACACTCAGGAGCTGGCCAGATGACTGAGACGGAACCTGACTGACCCTGGACTCTGAGAAAGCCTGAGACTACGGTACTCCATAGTGGCACACTTTGGGATCTATCTTTCTGTGTCCTTAGAGAAGCTACTGACCTCTAGCTACCAAAAGCAAGAGGAAAGGTTTTATTCACGTCTCTGAGGAGTAGCTGAGGGTAAAGACAGGGGGATACATTCCCTTTTTATTACACAATGTCTGACAACAAATGGCAATCAACAGCTCATTGATGATTGTAAGATAGGTACGATAAATTGAAAAATGTCTTTCACAGTGTAGCTGGCGGGGGCATTTTTAGATACAAGATTCCACACAGGCCTATACAGGAATTCAGTGTCCTCTTGGGGTACAATTATCAGAAAAAAAAGATTTTTTTCTTTCTTTGTGCCAGCTCTAGACTGGTCAGCTTTTCACTACCTGTCAGCCCAGAAGCCCTGTGGGCGTGCGGAGGTATGCGTCGGAGAACGAATGGTGTTGAGTCACTAGGCATGCGTGGGGGTCATTGTTTCGCTTCGTGATATTTGTCATTTGGGTTGCGGTGTTTGCAGTCCAGGTTATGCACATTTAGGGGTGTGGAGGAAGTAGGAGGAAGACGGTGAGAGGGACTGATTTCCTCTCCACCTGTCTGCCTTCTGATGAGAAAATCTCCCCACGGAAGCTGACACAAGCCCCGAGAAATGCGAAGAGGCATGTAGGGGCCCGGCCGTCAGCGTCAGAGGCCAGAGACACACAGACACACCATCGCCTCCATCCGTCACCAGCGCCGCCAGGATGTCAAGGCCTTCGTCTGGGAGGCTGACGGTCCAGAATAGCCGTCCCTCTGGAGCCCCATCGCAGGAAACAGCCAGCAAACTGATTTAAGTGCGACCCGACACCTGAGAACGCTATATGAGAAAGAATAATAGAGAGCAATGACCTGATAGAGATGTGAGATGGCAATCGGGGTGTCTGCTTCTGCGGTGCCGTTAAACATTTCGTTTGGCACAGATCCTGTGATTTGTATGCCTGGGTGGCTCTGTACTGACCCCAGGACATGAGCGGGCTCTAGTGTCCTACAAAAGTACAGGGCCTCAAAGGCTTAATTCACTCAGCGTCTCCGATCCAGCGACACCGGACCCTCCATGATTAGAAATGATGAGCTTAAAGGGCGTTAGCACGAAACCCAATAAGGACCGGCATCGATTTGAAACCCAAGGTTTCAATCTGATTAGAAGGTTCACTGCACACCCAATTGGGACAAAAATAGGAAGGGGTGGAAGGAGGCTGTCTGTTCCGGGGGCTTTTGTTTATTAATTGATCTCACTGGATGACGGACACATTCGGCTTTCTGACATTCGGCATGCAGTCACATGTAACCCCCCGTAAAATAAAATGTAGTTGCTGACAGGGGTGTCAGAGGCTCAGAGTATGCATAAGAATGATTGGCCAGTTCATCGCATCACAAACAGCAATACGTTAATCTGCAGAATCACTAAGGCAACAGCTGTATGTGAGACACAGATGCAGTGCGAGCAGCCTTGAATCCATAGATCTATCGTATCAAAACCAGTGGCACTGCACTGAAATACCGTGCCAGTATATCCCTTGCAACTTCACTGCAGTTAATCCAGTACATACTATAGATGTATGACACGGGGTCATCAGAATAGTGAGAATGAGCAGCCCCACAACATAGCATGATTAGAACATGAATATCAGACGGAATTACTAGAACAGCAATACAGAACTACACTCCTGGCACTAAACAACCAAATCCGTAGGCTAGCAGTACAGCACACGGTGTAGATGAATCACGCTGCAGGTGTAGCCCAGAAAATCACAGGGACATCAGTGCTGCATAGATCTAGCACACAGTATCGGGAGACGTGAGGGCTTCACAGCGTAAGCAGGGGCTTCACAGCGTAAGCTGGGGCTTCACAGCATAAGCAGGGGCTCCATGACGCATTTAATGGTGGGGAAATCGGCGCATCACCATTGAGGGAGGAATTTCATATGCATGTCAGGACTGGCTCAGCGTAAGCCGGGATTTATTTCACCACATCTAGGACCTTTTTGGACAAAGCATATTTTGGGTCTGTGTTCCAGCAATGCGGAATAAGGGGTCGGATAGATATTGGTCAAGAACTCACCAAAGCAGGAACACTACACGGCACTGAACAACATAACAGATCAGAAAAAGGGCAAATACCAGGGTGTGAGTGATGCACATTCCCCAGAAAGACAGCATAGATGTCCATCTTTCTACCCATCCATACATCCTTCCACCCATCCATCCATCCATTCTCTATACCCACTTGTCCTAAAGAAGCTTGTAGGGGTCTATTCCAGAATAACTCAGGACGGGGCACCATGCTATCTCACAAGCATGGATATAATATAGAAAACTCCAAGAAAAATCGATACCAAATAGATACCAATTTGGTATCTATTACTCTGGCCAGTAAATATACACACACTTAGCAGCCTCTCTGCACCATGGATTCTGCTGGAGTTTTAAAAAACAAATCACAGGTCAAAAAAAAATCAAAGAAGCAAAATTATGTTCCATTTGTATACTCTCTCTCCCCAGTAACCTTCTTTTGCAATTTCGTGACAGGTCTTGCGCAAGAACTGTCAGGCTGAGAAGCCTTGAGCTTTCGAATTCTAGTTACATTTCGGTGTTGTGCTATGAGGGAAAAAAGGCTTCCTCTTCATGTGTTGACATCTTCTCTTCGCAGTAGCATCTTCCAGCGGAAATGCGTTCAAGCGGAAATCTGGCATCTCTCTCCTACATGGTCCCTCTTGTCTTCAGTCATCAGCCTTCCCCGTGCCAGCAGTAATCCCACTCAGTTTGTCAGCATCACAGCTCAGGAAGCAAATCTTTTAGCACTTATGTATATGGACCTAAAGGTTATTTGTTTTATATCTAGGACTCCAAAGCACTTTAGCCTCTGTTTTACCATTCGGACTTACAGATGGATAGAATTGTGACACTGTAAGGAAACAAGCATCAGATCAGTAAGTCCTTTCTCCTCTCCCAGCTGCCGTGCTCCTGGTGTCACATAAACTCTCCTGTCACCAGGTCTTTGCTCTGAGCCTCTGCAGGCTCACCTGTGATGTCTTTAGTGGGAGTAAAGCACCAGGCTGCCTAGCCATTAAAGATGAGAGATCCTAGCTTCTCTCTACTGCCTGTTGTAATTACGGCCCTGGGGGACCCTAATTGACCAGCTGAGATGTCCTATCACCCATCTCATTTCACCCTGTTAACAGGGTGCCTGTCAGTAACGGGCCAGTCATGCCGCGTAGTGTGTTTTTAAGCAAGGTTAAGACATGGGAAATACCTACAGAACTCTCAGATGGCGCCCTCTGTTCGAAACATACAGAATAAACCCAGTACATTAAATCTCAAGCTGCTAAGAACTTTCTGCTTGTAAAGCAGAACAATTCCATTCACATTTATGATTGTTTAGTTGCTCTATAGCCTCTGGACTTATTAAAACAAATACATGGAAGGAGGAAAAAGAAAGCGAAAGAACATAAATGTATGCAGATTTCGCCCCAGGGCTCTCCCAGGCCTCAGAAGCATCCAGAAGGTCTGTGGCCTTGCATTTCTGCACACAGTGGCCATACATTGTCTCTGCGCATTGTTATAGACCTCAGTATAGTGTTATGCTCCTCGGAGAGGCGTGGATGATTGGTAAAAGCACACCGCAGATAATTAAATAAGAGGGCCTCAAAACTGGCAGGAACAAAGGCAGGCAGCTCGGTGATGGTGCTTAAGTGGGTACAGCCTGGTCTTACAAACAGTCCTTGCAACACAGACGGGGTGTCCAACGCGCTGCCAGGGTGTCAGTTACACAGGAATCAGCAGCTCCTCTCTTCAGCTGACCTTCATCTGCCCCGCCTTCTCTTTGTTATGGACTTGGCTTATATAGATCATGGTGCAGTTCTTCCCACTGAGCTCGGGGAGCATCCACTATTGGGTAGAAGTGTAGACAGCAAGAAGCTGGGAATCATGGGTAATGTAGAATAATACACATTTGGCTACTTCAAAAGACACTCCAGGTACAGTTTATAATTTGGTTCGCTTCTTATTATGTTTGGGTCACACAGTCCCTTAGCAACGGGGGAATTTTCGATTAATTTAAAAACATTTTAAATGAATCAAAATTCTACTCAAAACTGTTGTACTGGTGCTTTTTTCACCAACTACTTCATTATTCTGAATCATTCATTTGCAACAGAAAATGCAATTATACGAGTTTGTGCGGTGTAACTAACTGATAGTGTTAACTTGACACCTTCTACATCAACAGGCTCCATTTGCGGCAGAATCTGATCAGTTTTCCCAGCATTGCGCCATAATGAAATTCAGCCGGAGTTTAAGATGTTTAAAAGAATAGTCTCTCCCCACTGCCTTTTAATTAAACCCACAAAAAGGAGGAGGTTAGAGTGTAAAGTTAACTGTCCGGGAATGCAAGCGCATCATTAACACACCAGCTGCAGGGCTCGTCAGCATGTTCTCCACCATGCAGAAGGCAAACATTTCATTTAAATAGTTCATTAAAAGGAAAGACGGCACATTGAAAAAGAGAAAGCACACTGCGCCGGAACTCTGCCGTTCAGAAAGACAAAGGGAGTTTCCTCTCTTATCTCATTCTGTGGTTTTGTCTCATCTGATGCCATCCATTCACTGGCCTTCATCCCTCCATCTCCCGCTGTCGTGGTTCCTAGAGGTAGGATGAGGCCCCGACTACACCGGATGACATCCAGTCTTCCTTTGCAACCATAATTTTTTCACAGTAATACATGGCAATTTGTAGCATGTCTCAGCTCATCTTCTTATCTTCTTTGATAATATTTTGTTCATTTTTTAGTGTATATATTTCTCTTCCTATCTAACTCCTGATAGAAGGCGGAGCCAGCTGATTATATTAACTACAGCTGATTAATATAAATGCCAGTGTGTGTAATACTCACGCTTTCCACATTTTCTGCTGGAAAATATCAATTAAGCTCCCCAGCCCACCCTAACCCTGAAGCTGGCCTGCCGATAGGGAAGCAGGCCGTCTCTCTCGTCTCCCGAGAAACGTGATGGGAGACGGATATAGCATAATGAGAACGCTCTGGCTCCTCCGTGACCCTGATGCGAGTGCGGCATTGGGAATTAACAAGTTCAGTGCCACTGTGGCATGACAAACCAGCTCCTCATCCACAAATTCAGCTGCCTCCTGGTTTTGTCCAACATCCATTACAATTTGGTGATGAGCTATCAGGCTAGTGGGCCACCTTTCTCTGATGGGCTATCAGGCCTGTGGGCCACCTTTCTCTGATGGGCTATCAGGCCTGTGGGCCACCTTTCTCTAAAGGGCTATCAGGCTTGTGGGCCACCTTTCTCTGATGGGCTATCAGGCTTGTGGGCCACCTTTCTCTGATGGGCTATCAGGCCTGTGGGCCACCTTTCTCTGATGGGCTATCAGGCTTGTGGGCCACCTTTCTCTGTGGCAAAACCATGAAAGAACCAAATAACCATGACAATCCTGGTTATTGCTGGTGGGTGTGTCCCATTATACTACAGCAATATAAGACATTTCTACACCGGTACTTGGTTTCAGGTCCTAAACTTAAACCACACTGGGCAGCATGTTGTCACAAATTAGCTTTGGACCAGCCTGAAACCTGCAAGCCATCTAAAACAACAGCCTGGCATTGGCATCATGAAAACTAATGAGCCTGTTAGTGAAACCTAAATCAACAGCAACAATGTTCAAACAATGGGAATCTGTTTGCATATCTGTAAATATCACTGGCTGCTTCTTACAGGTAACTAAATTAGTATGTATAGCTAATCCATCAGGCAATTAACGTCCAGATTGAAAGGGGATGTAGCAGCTTTGTGCAAATTGAAACCAAATTAGTGACCTTGTCATTTTCATGGATCCTGGATTAGGGGAATATTCTGATGTTAGATGACTCTGTGTGATTATTGCCCAAAGTGACTAGGGAACTGCATACAGTACTGTGTGATGTTTAATGACTTAACATTCTCTTCATTGTCTCATCACCCCAGGGTCAATGCCCACGAGACCTCTAACTGATGAGGGTTCGAAGTCAAGTGACATAGATGTAAACTGTCACTCATTGGCTGTGCCCAGGGAACTGTAAGTAATTCATTGTGTGATGTTTACATTGCATTAGCATGTATCTGTGACATCATTTCCTATGACACAGCACGACTATCATAATAATAAGTAAAGGACTCTTTTCTGATTGACCAGCCCAGAAAACGTCAGATGCTCTTTGACATCCTGCCAGAATTTCCTCTAATCATTCCTTTGCAGAGTCCCACTGCCTTTACCCTTTGAAAATGTATTTTCAACCGAAATAAGTTAAAATTCAAGACACTAGCTCGACTGAAAAAATAAATTGATTTTTATACTTAAGAAATTATTTTCCATTTTTACAGTTTTGTGTGGGTACACTGATCAACCATAACATTAAAACCACCTGCCAAGTGATGTGTAGGTCCCACTCATGTCACCAAAACCGTTCTGACCCATCAAGCCATGGACAGAAGGTGTCCTGGGGTATCTGGCACTAAGACATTAGCAGCCGATCTATTAAGTCCTCTAAGTTGTAAGGTGGAGCCTCCATAGCTCCAACTTGGTTGTCCAGCATGGCGTTGAACAAATCAAGATTGAAATTTGGGGAATTTGAAGGTGAAGTTAACAGCTTGAACTCTTTTTCATGCTCCTCAAAGCCATTCCTGAATAATTTTTGCAGTGTGGCAGGGCGCAATAGGCTACTGAAAGGGGCCACTGCCATGGGTATACATGGTCTGCAGCAATGTTAAAATAGGTGGTTTGTGTCAAAGTAACATCCACATGAATGCCAGGAGCCAAGGTTTCCCAGCGTCACTCTGCCAGAGCGTCACTCTGCCTCCTCCTGCTTGCCTTCTTCCCATAGTGCATCCTGGCTCCATCTTTTCCCGAGGTAAACGACACACGCGCACCTGGCCGCCCACATGATGTAACAGGAAACGTGACTCATCAGACCGGGCCACCTTCTTCCATTGCTCCATGGTCCAGTTCTGACGTACGTGCCCATTAAGTGGTGACTTAATGCTTAGGGAAGCGCACTTGTAATTGAAAGATTGCAGGTTCGATTCCCTGACCAGCAAGGCACCCCTGAGCAAGCTACCGCCCCCTAGCACTGCTCCCGGGGCACCTAATTAGCCGCCCTTTAAGTCACATTGTCAAATATGGGTTAAATGCAGAGAACACATTTTATTGTTGTGTGTTGTGGTGCGTCAACAATGACAATTAATCACTAAATTCTAATTCCATTACAAGCACCTTGACAGTGTACAGGGGTCCTTATGGACAGTCCAACCTGTCTGTGGCTATGCAGCCCCACACACAGCAAGCTGTGATGCCCTGTGTGTTCTGACACCTTTCTATCATAGCCAGCATCTATGTACTATCATGACTTCAGCAGTTTGAGTTACAGTAGCTCTCCGGTGTTATCAGGGAGCCTCGGTAGCCTTTGAGCCCATCGCCAGTTCACTGGTTGGACTTTCTTGGGCCATTTTTGGTAGGAACTGACCACTGTGTACAGGGAACACTCCACTAGTCCTGCTGTTTGGGAGATGCCCTGACTTAGTCGCCTAGCCATAGCAATTTGGCCCTAGTCAAAGTCGCTCTGATCCTTACACATGCCTATTTTTCCTGCTTCCAACTTACCAACCTTAAGAACTGACTGTTCACATGACTATTACATAATGGCACCCTAGACAGGTGCCATTGTAATGGGATAATCAATGTTATTCACTTCATCTGTCAGTGGTTGTAATGTTATGCCTACTGTATCTAATACGATAAGCATGTAAAACTTTAAATCTCAACTTGACAAGTCCACTCAACCTATAATTCAATGAGTGAATAATAATGTAACACGACTAATTGTTTTAGGCAGTATAAATTAGTTTTATTCTACTTTATGTGGGCTGTACAAATCATAATCGATTATAATTATATCTGCACTTGACTAAATGCTGAATACAGATTACGTTGAGAGCCAAGTTCGTTCACAGAGGTGTGATTTCCAAGTTAATGAACTAATCCCATGATGTTTAGGGTCACAATTCAGAGAAGGAGTCACACTGAGTCTAAGCCACGGTACACAGAAGCTGTTGAGGTGTTTCTTTGTCACCAAATGTGGGGTTTGCTGTTTTGCGGCTCTGCAGCTTCGGATGATATGTTTGTGATCGGAATGTCATCAGTTGAAATCCCAGGGTCTGCTGAGAGATTTCAACATAGGAGCCCTGAGAAAGGCCCTTGACTCCTCAAATATGCGTGTGACTTTGTATAAAATTGACTGCTAAATAAATGAAATTCACTGTATTGCACTTTGTAGCAAGAGGTGAGGCAGATCATGGTTAAGCCTCTGATCGCTGGCTTCCCCGCAACCTTTCGCAGACACAAACACCCTTCATCACCCCTCGTTCTCCAGCTCCAGTGCCTGTGCTGTTGCCGTCTCACAACAGCATCCACACCTCCGATGTTTCCCCTTTCCTTTCAGGGACACTCCGATCACATCAGAGACTTGATGGCATCCGAAAACCGAAATGAAACTCACACCCCCCCGCCCCCCCTTTGTTCCCGAGCACCGAAAATAACCGCGACTGTTACGACTCTGTTTTTTTCTGCTTTTCTCTCCTTGAAACAGCGGTCGTCATTTCCATTTTAATCGAAGTGCGATGGTGATGTTCAGCAGCCCTCTTTTTAATCAGACATGCGACTCAGTCTCCGGAACACCCCCCCTGCCTGCGACCACAGGCAATGCTTGACACTTAGACTCAAGACCTTCTTCTGCAGGCCTGTCTGGAGAGTCACAGAACTCGGCGACCCTTCAAACTCAAATAAGGATGCAGTCTCAATTCACAAGATTTTAATGAACTCTTCCTTACTTTTTATTCCTGACAATAGTCCCTAGTAAATCAGTAATACTGTTTTGCATAATTTTCACACTCATTGAGGTAGAACCCTTCAGAGGGTACATTATTATACTACATATACACTAATTTCCCTTCCAGTGCATTACAGCTAATTAGCTAGGTGAATTAGCTAGCTAAAGCGCATTTTGAAGAGAGCTGATTCTTCTTTAATCAGGTCCATGCAGTTACCAGCATTGTTACCTGTTTTCCAGTGACTGCAGTTGAATTACAGTAGCAAATGTAATGAAATAATAGTTATTGACAAAAAAATGGTTACATTTGACTGAATAGGCAGCTATGTACCTGCAGTCAGTTTGTTTGCATCTCACTGAGGAGCAGACAGGGGTTTCAGAGGACCCCACAGTCTACTATCCCCCCCATGCTACCCTCCCACTTGAGAAAATTAACTGAGAACTACCAGTATATGTATAGCTATATGTAGCTGTGGCCTTGTTTACAAGTATTAAATTTCCCTTTAAATCGCTAAATATTCAATCTAGCTAATGTTTTTTTCTCATTTTATTATAAAACTTTGACAAATAATTGCTTCAAACATAATCACATGAGCAATAAAAATCCCAATCCAGTCTTATATTAAAAAAAAGAAGAGCGAGGAAACTTTGTTCTGCAAAAATTTCTTTACACAAATAGGACAATTATTCATCCATTGAAACATACGTACTAAATATATTATTTTTCCATGACATCGGTCACCTTTAATTGCATCAGGCTCTCTTCCATATTTCCCCATTATGGAATGCAATGATAATCTGAACGCTACGTGTGTCACGTTCGGTCCGGGGCGAGCAAGAAGGGTAGGCGAGAGAGTCCAAGTGGAGGGTAACAAAGGGTTTTAATTAT
>JAABNY020000063.1:14115839-14132248 GCA_015164015.2 Brevimyrus niger | reverse complement strand
GACATGCTGAGGTTAATAGGAGTTACCAAATGGCCTGTAGGTGTGGATGGTGTGTGATTGTGCTCTGAGATGGGTTGACGTCCTTGGTTGTTCCCTGCCTTGTGCCCATAGCCTCCAGGATAGGTTCTGGACCCACTGCAACCTTGAACAGCACAAGCGGTTGCAGAAAATGGATGGATGGATGGATGGAGTCAAATAAAATGTTTATTATATATTGTGTAATTGTGCAATTATTATATGTTGTTCTAACACACTTTGCAACTGTGTAATGGAAAGGATGGCTCACAAAGAGTACAGGTGAAAGTGTACACAGTATCTGTGTGATACAGGAATCCAGGGAACCACCAAGAACAGTGAAGCGGCCGTCAGGGCAGACAGAGACCCTGCTGATGGAATTAGGCTAACAAGCAAGATGTCAGAGGTTCAACACTGGTGCTGTTGAGCAAAACACGTAACCCAAATTACTTTATTTAAAAAGCACAGGGACGTGTTAAAAATATCCCCCTGGAGAGAGTGTTCTGTTAATAACATGAACTTTATATCAAGGTAGGCTTTTAGTGATGGTGCAGACAATCATATGCAATTCATATTCAGATATGAATTTGCTTACCCCAGAAATCACCCATTGTGCAGCAGATATTTTTAAAAATCAATACCAATATGCCTTGATGTTCTGAGGGTATGTGTGCCTGTATGGTTTATGAAATTAATCCATATGAAAAAAAAGAATACAGGGTTTCGTATACATGCAAATACATTTTCTTGGACCGGACGTTTGTTGAATTACACACGCTGTAGTTCCTTATCGGTGGATATGATTGTGGCTAAGTGTGTTAGAAATCATGTTCTCATCATTATGTATCAAAATCCCAGTGAAATCACCTCTGGCGTTTGCCTGCAGGCTACAAGTGGTTCTCCATCTGTCTGCTGGTTGAGAAGGAAAAAAATACCCTCCGCATGAAGTTACCAGAAAAAAAGCGCACCTATATCCCCTGCAGACACAAACCTTCACAACAGCCCCACGCCATTGAAAAAAGTGATTCTCTCTAGAAAAATGTCTCGTAGATCGCTATTTTATCTTTACTGGGTCTGGAAGATTATTTTGTTTGTACATTGTATATATGAAATCTATATAGAGTTTTCTGGACATCTTAAGCCTGGCGTTATATCCACATACATATATAGTCAGTTTCATTCAATGTTCCGTATAGATGAACGGTTAAAGACAGTTAAACTTGGAGGTAAATATGGAAGGATGCCTTCAGTTTGCAATAGACGGGGCAGTCTTGTCAGCTGTTGAATGTTTTCTGCTTATAGAGATACAGGCGTGCCCCATCCTTTCAGCATCGCTCACTGGGAGCGGTGGCGTTTAACGTGCCTCTTAAAGGGAATAACAAGGCAAACAAGCAGCTTCACTGAAGCTCTGCGTGGTCACGCCAAAAGGGACTTACTTTAATTAAACAGGTTGCTTTTTGCAAACGCTCTGCATTGCTTACATGCACGCAGATGCACGAGGAAAGCCTTTTCTCTGTATCCTCCGTCTGAGTATCCAATTTTGTATATGCAATTATCAGGCAACTAATTAGGAGTTGTCTTGCAGACGATTATATTTCTATACACAGCCAAACAATCCATTGTGCTAATTTACACCACATAATGTGTAGATATACTAATGGTGATAGACTGCTAATGAAGAAAAGAGTCCTGTTCAATGAAAGAATGAAAAGACCGCAAAGAAACGGCAGATACCTCATGATTTAATCTCATTCTAGGGACACAAACCGGCCGAAATACCCATGTACCTGAACATGACAGTGATACATACCATACTAATTAATAACTAACAGAAAAGTATATATATGTAACATTGATTCAAACGGAAAGTGTGTTCTGCATATTTAAATTTGTACTCACACGAAAACTCCGAAGAGCAGGACCCGAATGCCTATTTCTATTGCGAAGTCTCGCATGTTTTTCCTGCGATCTGGGGGCGACATCTTCATGCTTTTTAAATCCCGGAGAGGCACAATCCGCACTCGGGCAGCTGGGAGCTGAAACAGTCGCGTCCTCGTACTTTTAATCCTGTTTAGGGAGCTAAATCTGAAGCCGTGGAGATCGAGCACCGTGCCATAGATGATGCGAGTTAGTCACCTGAAATGAGCACTTCGCCGTTCGGCGCCGTTCATTAAACCGCCCCACTGGCAGGTTTCAATAAAGATCCTCCTTCACCCTCCCCTCCTTCTTCTCGTCCTCACTCCCTACTCGATCCTTGCTAGCTTACAAATATCGGTTGCACAAACGAATGTGTATATGGGGATGCGCTCAAGAGAAGCGACAGAGAGGATCACGAAAACCAAGCGACGCTACTATGCTGCAAATGCACTTTACTTCTTTTAATCTCCATTAACTTATTCAATATCCCGTAGCTTTGGTTAAATAATCATTTCCTTATTATGTCCGAAAAATTAAAACCTAGACATATATTATCATCGGGCACTGAAAATCGAACAATAATAAATGTAACGCAGAAATAAATAATGTTTTCAGCTGATAACGCCGAAGTTACGATGCGTTTCGTACAGACGAGCATTTTTATGTGCTATGGTTATTGCCCAGGTGTGTTTTGCAAGAGCGAAATCAAAATTTCTTTCAAAGCTTTTTATGTGCATCGCGTTTGAAGACTGGATGATTTATTGAAATTAACGATGATCATTACACCTTAATTACTCGATACCTCACATGATGATATGTCAAACATGATATCTATATATCTATCACTCAGTGCTTTTTCAGATGTTTCTTAACCAGCAATTTTATGATTTATTGTGTTGGAAAAGGCGATCACAACAGATGTGTGCTGCGGTACATTTGCATTGTTTCTATCCTATAAACTTAAGTTTGCATGGACAGACTGATATTTTTACAACACTGGGGGGGTTCATCGAAGAGACCGTAAAACCCACAGGTGTAATAACTTTTGATGTAGATGCTCTGCTCCGAGGTGATAACAGAGGCTGGACGCTGATTTTTCATGTATTTGAAATAGTGCGTCATGGATATAAGCTGGGGATGTATCAGGGGACAAACATTTCATCTGGAGGTGTTTAAATCGGGGACCTGGACCTTAAAGATTAGATTTATAAATCAATCATTGCAGTCATGTGCTGCAAAAAGGTACTTATCTTGCAAGAAGATCTGCAAAAAAAACCTCACAGGACCGCAAAAATCGGGAACTGTGGAATCAAACGCCAATAATCTTACCTGGAAATATATTTTAAAGTTTCATATGCTCGTACTTTGTTTTACACAGAGGCTGTTTGTTAACAGGGTTCAAACGCGTTATAAGTTTAACATGCTTATTAAATTTGTAGAACCAATTTTAAACTGGTCTAACGGTTATCACACATGTATACAGCATGTCATGTAACAGCGTTTTTTAACAAAAGAGCAACAACTGACTTTGTTAGACAAGCTGTCACGAGGGGACATGGAGAAGGAGTGACAATCCATGAGGCAGCTTAAAATGCCAAAGGGGGCTCCCCCTCCCCAAAAAAAAAGAAATAAACACCAAACCATGAGCCATCAAAAACAAAGGCAGGTACGCAAGGGCTAAGCCTAACACACAAATTAACACCAAAGGGCCAGTAAAACAGAACAGTAATTAGGGAGATAAACACAGGCAACAACAAGCAGGAACCAAACCACAAAGCAGTAACATCTACTAAAGTCACACAGGACCATTGCAAAAGCAGACAGATATGTAAGTAACAAGGCTGAAGGAGGGACAAGTGTGGCCTCTGACGAAGTACAGTGGTACCTCGGGCTCCGGATCGAATTCTAAAAAGTTTGGGTTCTGGTCGAATCTTTCCCATAAGAAATAATGGAAAACCAATTAATTGGTTCCCAGCCCAAAATTACACCTACATTTTTTTTAGCATTCAAACACAAACTGAACAGGATAAAACAAGAAGAGCATTTTTTTCTTAATGGCTTCCAAAACGATAAAGCTCTTATCCCAACATTAACCCCTGTCCTACCCCGATTGTCCGCTCCTTTCGTGTGCCACGCCCCCTCGTTAACCTTGCTTAGGATCCCCATGTGATCAACTGTTTCTGGTTGTTGTCATTAGTCTTCTGTATTAAGTCCGTGTTTCAGTTTGTTTCCCCAGTCCAGTCATTGGGTGCGTTCGACTTGCTTACAGCACTGGCTTAAAGCAATGCATTCTGATCCTGACGCAATGCATTATGGTTAGATGCATTGCGAAACTGGAACCGCCTCCATGACGACATACCTTTGTCCTTATTGGCTGAAGAGGTTAGTTACACGCATGATGTTTGAATCCCAGGCAGTTCCAATGCGTAATTGGCTATTTCTCCCGAATGTCACGCAAAGCAGTGAGAACTGGTTTTTAGTTAATTTACCTGGTAAAATAATTAAATAAATGACATAAATGATCTAATTAGCATTTGATTTGATTTGATTTTTAGTTACTGTAATGTTGCGCTGGTTTATTTGGTTAATCGTCCAGTCTGTGAAGAAGGCATTCAAGTAGGAATTGTATTGTAGTATGACTCATTTCCTGGCGCGTACAATTAATATTAGGTTACGGTTCGAGTTCTGATATTCGGATCGAGTTCTAGGTGAAATTGGTTTGTTTGACTTTCAAGAAATTCGAGTTCTAGTGAGTTCGACAACCGAGGTACCACTGTACAAAGAACTACAGGGAACAGGTGAGGGTCATGATCAAAAATTAAGGACTTCAGCCACTAGGAGAGACTAGGAACAGGTGAAACAGAACAGAACCACAAAACTAAAGACTCCAAAGGATGCCTATAAACAAAGGCATGTAACAAAAACCAATACACAAATACATGAACATACACAGGGCAACAAAAAAATGTTTAAACCCACAACAGTAGGGATATATGGTTCTCAGTCACCTGCTTAGCCCATTCAACCATGTGGCAGCCCAGGTACTAATAAAGGTGCTGCAATCCTGAGGAAGGAACAGGATGGCCAGTGACACCGGCTGGCCATATGGGTGAACGGACAAAACAAGACAAGGCGGGGACTGTTCCAGACACAAGCACCCTGTCTAGAATATCCTCTATCTTTTGGGATGGGCATGAGGCTTAGAGGAAGATTTACTTGGGGAATCAGTTAGGGAGACATGATGGATTGATGGATTGATGGATGGATGATAGCATTTGTTTCATTCGCTTGTAAGGTGATGATTATATTAAAGTATGAATAAGTTATGTTACAGCTATCAGCTAGAATGTGATTTTTTCAGCAGATAGTAGCATCGCATTGCTGGCTAACAAGGTCCCGTTAAATTAGGAGCTGTGGTTCCCCAGCAGAGTCATTAGCCACACGTTCCTGTGGCTCTCAGCTTGGGCTTGGTGCTCCGCATGCAGGCATTTCCCATCGACCAATTAAAATCCAGTGAATGAATGCTAAGCCCACCTCACATTAACTGTAACAGATAAAAACTGGCGAGAAAGAAGCAATCCTGGGGACATTTTCTCACTCTTTCTTTCTTAAGGAAAAAAGAAGAAAAGTGTTTAAAAGCAGTTTTTTCTTTCTCACGGGCTTCATCACAAGGTCAGTTTTCAGCTCACACCATGCTTCTCCTGACCTCGAGAAGCTCCCCACAAGATCACCAACACACACACACACACACATACTCACACACACAGAAGTATACCTAATAGAAAGTATATCTCTGGTATAGACTAAGAGATAATTAAGTCTTCATGTGTCTCATTGGAAAAAGTGAAGAGGAAGTTTTATTCTGTGAAAATGATTATGTGACTAAAGTTTAATTGTGTAAGTTATACAAGAATTCCACCCATATTCCAAACATTTATTCAGAGCAGGGTTTGGGTTATAACATGCCACTAAAACATATTAGTGACATTAAATTTGATTTACTGGCATTTGAAGTTGGACAAATACGATAATAGTTTTTGATCTATTCTACATCAGTTTAAATGGCTCGTTATCCAGTCTAGGATCAGCAGCTTGGATAGGTGGATAGTTTAAGTGCTTGAAAAATTAACCAATCAAAACACAGCAGTCCTGGGGTCCAAGGCTCCCGGGCTTGCAATTTAACAAGAGGCTGCATGCCATTGGGTCTGCAATTTAGGCTGGACGTGATGGCCGGGGGGGCACAAGGGTACCAGCAGACCCCAAAGCAGCATGCAGCTGCCAGTATTTCACAGAACCATATGAATATTTTACACCTTCTGGAATAGATTTGCTATTTACTACCTGCAAGAGAGAGCAGAGGAGTATCGACAGGGAACTTTAAATATGTGGGAGTCTGTGCAATGCAATGAGCAGGAAATCCAGGCCTTCTGTCCTGACAAAAAGGGGTTATGGGTTTGTTGTTAAATTAATCAGTGTTCAAAGCCTTCCAGCGGCTATTAGGAAAAACAGATTTCTGCGTCCGCACGCGCACGTACACGGGGCTCTTTCATTTCTTATCTCGATCCCGCATTCTCTATTGCCGCGCACTCTGCCTGTTATCCTCCCCAGCTCACTAATGAGGACGAAACAACAGCAAAGCAACAAAAAGAAACATGAAACAGTTCCTCTGGAGTCGCCATCAAACGGGCAGGCGTGGTGCTGTTTGTGGGTTTTATCCCACAGAAGAAAATTTAAAGCAGAGAGTTTCCCAGTACAATTCATGCACATTTTAATACACGACCCCTACAAACTAAACTGTCAAATCTCCAAACACCTATTATTGGTTTTTGATGATATAAAGCATTTCTTTTTTTGTGGATGTAAGTTATACAATGATGCCTGATATTTATTGATATTTAACAATAGCCTGGCATATAAGCAACATAAAAAAGTCTCCGAAGGCTGTTCCGTTTCACATGGGTTTGCTGCTGGTTTGGGGTGTGCGTGTGTGTATGTCTGTGGGTGTTTGTGGACACCCATGTACACCATGTGAATCACGGTCGCAGGCAGCCATCGTGTAATGATCCGTTCTACATTCACCTGGAGTGTAAGTGCTCAGTGTCCTGTGTAAGCAGTGGAGTGACATCACCCCCTATGGAGCCCTGAGGCACCTGGCTGTGACATCACAGTCACATGACTATCAGCCTATCGGCCAGCAGAAGGGCTGTGCTTAGTACATAGGAGCAGGGAAGTGGGAAAGGCTACAGTGGGACCTTCCCCAAAGAGTCTAGATTCAATGGCACATACCTGCTTGCGTTTGAGGTGGGGGAGGTGGGTGGATATCACACACCTATATGATGGAAGACTTGTCTGTCCCAGGCAGGGTCACAATATATATTTATTTATCTGCTGTTTTTCACAAAATATCTCTGAGGAACAAAAGTTTTGTGGGAGATGTACGAACCCTCCATCTACCCGTCGATTTGTGTCGTTTTTCATGCGCCTCTCTCCGCATTTCCAGGAGTCAGGCGGTCTAGGGATGATTTGCCGCAGAACATTAGACATCTTTATAACAAAAAGAGAAGATTAGATGCTTGCTCCATAAAGCATTCTATGTATATGGATAAGCAGGATGGCACCAGAAAATCTAAAGATTGCAATGTGCTTTGCCATTATCCCCGGCATCTGATGCATCCTGATGAAGAGTCTATGTCTGTGTGTAAATGTGACCGCTGCTTACTAGTGGCTGGGAGGATTTACTGCACCATTTTGAAAGAAGTAGGGTGCAATCAAATTAATAAGGGCTTGGCATCGCTCACTGATACCAACACTTTAGTGCTAGTGTGCGTCCATTTTTAACATTCAACTGCTTATTCAACTGCTTATCAATTATTTGGGTCTGTTTCATGTTATATCACATTAGATGTCCAAAGCCGGAAACACACCCACAGTTCTGGGGGTGGATCAACACGAAGTGAACAAGCATAGAACAGGGATCACCCACAGGCCTAGTTTTGCGGGCGGGAGAACAAGCAAGCTTGAGATCTGAACCTGGAAATGTTAAGTATATCACTACATCTACAGTACATTTTATATAAGCAAGAACCTCTGCATATTAAAAAGACCCAATGAGGAAAACTGCTTAGATGGTAAATCATCAATATCATAAAACATCTTTTGTAGAAGCATACTTTTGTTAATTACATAATCACATGAAGTTATTCATGATCAGCCTTGTATTGTAGTGTATTAAGTCATTTGTTTGTGGGTGGTCACTGACCAATACTGTTTGCATTACACTGTATCTTTTGATATGTTTTGATTAGTATTTCTTCTTACTAGAGTCCTTGTATGTTCAGCTTTGAGCAAACTTATTCAGTACACTGCTAGCTCATTTTATTATTATTATTATAATTATTATTATAAAAATATTTATATTGCTCTTTTACAAGATCTCAAAGATGTTTACACAGAAATAAACAGATTCCAAACAGAGACAAGTGTTTCTGCTGTATTTCACCTGTGTTGGGCAGTTTTGCTGCCGAATCAGAAGTCAGGTAGCTGAGGGGATTCCTTCACATTTACAAAAAGGCTCGCTGCTGGCTCAGAACTCTCAGTCAAGGCTGTTCGATACAGCGGGTCGTTACAGGAGTTACGGCAAAATGCATTTCTGCAGTTGGATATTTCTGTCTTTCCATTTACTCTCAACAGCCCCTTGTCCAATCGCAGTTACGGTGATCCGTAGGCTATCACTGAAAGCGTGGAGCGTGAGGCAGGTGCCCTGGGGTGAGGCCCCGGCCCATCAGAGGCAGGTGTCCTGGGGCGAGGCCCCGGCCCATCAGAGGCAGGTGTCCTGGGGCGAGGCCCCGGCCCATCAGAGGCAGGTGTCCTGGGGCGAGGCCCCGGCCCATCACAGGCAGGCCATGAGTGGGTTTTATACATTTGCCAAGGTGTGCAACAGCCCTTATTTCAGACATATTCCCTTCCCGTGAAACTTCTTCTGTTTTATACTCCACTACCCTCCTCTGAAGAGAAGCATGCCAGAAATGCCCAGATATTTAAATATATATGTTCTGCTTTGGCTTTGTGCAGTGCTGATATGAAAAAGGCTCAGCAGAGCATTCGAAATGCAAGGCGAAGTGCATTTTATTGCGGAGCACATGCCAGAGTGACTGTGACTCTGCCGCTCGCTTTCTGCTCCCCTGAGAATCCAGCACAGTAACTCAAGACAATGAAACTCGTCTGCGAAGGCAGACTTCACGATGGAAGATTAATGCAGCGATGATGTTCTCCTCTGAGAAATGCATTATTCATGAATCCCCCCCCATCTGCCGGAGTACAGCCATTTGGGTGCCAAGTGTAAGGATCAGCTGCAGACAGTGACGGACCACCTGTAATGACATCTATGTGCTGCAGTGTCCTAACGTTTGTCTACTCGAAGAAACCATTCATTTCAATCTCCCTGTAACACTTCATGAATGTTATGCATGGAATACAACTCTTGTATGGAATACAAGTTTTACCGGCCAAGGTTGTTTCTTGTAACATATTACCATGTTCTTTTGAATGATTTGAAAACAACATATTGCAATGTCATTGCAAATGCATGCCTGTACTGTAGGGGGCAGTGTGGTGCCTTGGTGTGTAGCCCTGTGTGCTTGGGAACTTTGCATGTCCTCCCCCAGCAGTGGGTACCCCAGTGTCTTTTTTTGATTAGACACTTTTATCCAAAGACATAGACCTTTAAGAAAACAGGGTTAGCCGGTTCCCGGAGGAACTGGGGTTACAGGCCTTGCTCAAGGGCCCATGGGTGAACGATTCTGTCGACCACGAGATTTGAACTAGCAACCTTCTGATCACACTGTGCTAACCTGCTGAGCTACACAGTGAACCAGCACCTCTAAAATACCCACAGTGCCCTTTAGTTGCCTGGTACATTGCCTTCCTGTCCTGGGTGTCCCGTGTCCAGCATTTCTTGGGATGGGCTCCAGGCTCACTGTGAACCTGTACTCTACTAAAACCAGGTTTATGGTTGTGTGCAGAATCGACATGGTAGATGCCCTAGGTGCGTACCCAGTGCCCTAGCCTGTGGCACACTTTCCCAAAAAAGTGAATGCACATCGCGGTGACACCGACTGCGCACAAGTATAAATGCTGACTACAACACAGGCCACAGTGCAAGCTCTGCTAGAGGCTATCGACAACCGTAAATCAGGGTTAAGCAGTTATGGAAGATGAATGAATGGGTATCATGCAAAGAGAATATAAGAAAGATGTCATGCCTCAAATCCCATAACAATGTGAGTGCAGTAACTTCACAATCTATTACACACAACAAAAAAGAAACCATTTGCCATCATTATCATTACTAATGGCTGCGGCAATGTGCATAATTAATGAAGAGTGATTAATCACGATTCCATGCGGTTGTGACGGAAATGGATGAAAGGTGAACTCATCCCTGCCCCTGATAATACTCAGATTTGCTCAGCTCATTAATGTAGCAGCTGATGGGCAGTTTGTTCTAGAAACCTCGTTATGGGGATTTTATATTATTTGTTGCTTTGTCCCCCATCAGGGAGCCACTACACGAAATGAAGCAGGTGGTTTCTTTTTTTTTCCCCCGTGGATCTTCTGCCACGTCCGGAATCACCATCAGGTCTAATTAGATGGATGCCAACTCATACTGGGCTCTCTGTGCTCCTGCAAGACAGCACTGCATCATTTTATCTTTTTATTGCTGCAATACATTTGCAGAGGAGATGAGCAAACCTACACACTCCCACCTGAACCTTCACACACGCATGCAGTATATATACTACTATCATTGTGGGGACATTCCATTGATCTCTATGGGCCTAAACATACTGTACATCTATGACAACCTTATCAATTGATCAATTTATTATTTAACTGAATAAAATACTGTAGAAGACTTTTGGCCTTTTAGGTTTTCTAGTTACATTAACAGATTTTTTTAGAATTTTTTTTTATCAAACTGAGGTTTATAATATGGGGACAGGAGAAAGGTTCCCACAAGGCACAAAGTAACAGGGTTGTGTTATTTTGTGGGGACATCTAAGCCGCACAATGTAATCATTAACATGATGACACACAGATACACATACAGTCACGCTGGCAGGGAACCAAACACTCCTTTAACAATGTCTGTTCCTTTGGCTCTCCCTATACCATCAATCTATTTGCTTAATGTATCTCAAATGTGTGGATTTCAATGAGGCCCTAATGGTCTGGACTATTTGTAAGGCCCATCAGGACATGAACTCCTGTCCCGAAAAGTGTGTCTAAAATCTGAGTGCAGCAGCACCCTGACTGGTACCATGAAAGGTGCACTCACACACCATTATTTGATTACATGTCGAATCACGCAGAGCAGTGGGAAT
Source organism: Brevimyrus niger (assembly GCA_015164015.2). Taxonomy (NCBI): domain Eukaryota; kingdom Metazoa; phylum Chordata; class Actinopteri; order Osteoglossiformes; family Mormyridae; genus Brevimyrus; species Brevimyrus niger. Next base: position 14,120,933 of record JAABNY020000063.1, on the reverse strand, counting down.
CACATACAGCTCTTTCATATGTAAAATATTTTGAAAGAAGAAATACACATAAAAGTAACTAAAGCAAAAAAAAAAACATGGAATTTTGGTCAGCCCTGGAGACAAAGGCCTGTTTTAGCAGGAATATTCATACTTTTAAGTGTTTTAAGGCATAAAATGCATACAGAGCATACACTATTAACATAAAGCGAGTTTCTGTAAGCGGTGCAAAAAATACCTAGATGTTTTATAAAGTGGTACAGTGCTTTTTTAAATGTCTAAAATGTAAAATTATTGATGTATCCACGCAATTCCTACAAATGCGAATGTGCGTGTTTCGTAACATACAGATAGGCCTATAATGTTCCATTATTCGTTTTACAAGTGCTCATTTGAAACGGCTGACAGTACGCATTGTTATACCCGCCACGGAGTTGTCATGGTAACCGACCTGAAAGCATCAGTAACTGCTAGTTATGCCAGTGAACCGCCAAGTGAAATGCAGAACTGAAGTTGCCACTGACAGAGAGCTCCATGTGATCACAGCGTAAGGGTTTAGGTCTGTATAATACCCACAGCGCACATGTCCTACCAATGATAGCCGCTGTTATACATCAGAAAGGAGATTCATTAACACAGATTTGGTTTCATAAACTTGCCGAGATTAATTCTGACTGCTATTTCAAACAATTTCTGATGCTGACTGCGAGATATAATTAGAAAACACTTCATTACACATTGCGGACTCAGTAATTACAAAGTAGGAAATATTTTTATACTCTGAAAATCTTAAGAGACATTTCCTCGCAGTATGTGAAACTACTCTCAATAATTTGTTATCGAGCGTTGTGCTTCTCAGAAGAACTTTGGGAAATTGTGGTGTTTTTCACCATCGCGGTGCAAATTCAGCTCGTCGGTCCCAAGCTTTTACGAAGTACGTCCGCAGTGCCTTTGGCACAATGCAATCTTTTTCTCCGTTAACACCAGAGGTTTAAAATTTGCAAATGCACTAAATATTGTTTAATAAACATGTTCATATTTTCATGACCTCAGAGTTCAATATAGGCAACTGGATCCCACTGGATATTTTTCGAAATCCAAGGTTTATTCATTCTGGTCCGAGTGGGGAGGAATATCTCTTCCATAAATATTTAATTTTGCTTTTCTCAGTTTTCCTCCTAGATGTCCCTCTTATTTATTTGCCACTTCCTGGTGTGTTAATCATTGTTGCTGCTGTATAACTGCAAGACCACAGGCTGCAAGATCGTCTGATTGGTCGATCCGTCGATTGATTAACGCTGCGTATTTGCCAGCTTCTAAGGACCCTCTTCCAAACGTTTTGTAGAGGACTCTGAAGAGTCATTTACTTCAGAATGATAATTAGCGTTATATAAAAAAGAGGCAAAGATCGGAATAGATGGCCGAGTCATATTTTTACTTGACAAACATCTGAGCACGGACTTTGTATGCCCACCAAGGCGACAGAGAATGTTACAGGACCACATCACTTCTCAGGCATCCTGATTTACATAGTGCTTCTAATCTATTTTCAGTCTGCAAAGGTCAGTTTCTGTATATTTCAGAACATGATGAAAAAGAAGATTGAACCCTTCTACCTCCTCGCTGTGTGGGTCTGAAGGCTGCAGCTTTTCTCTTTCCCTCCCTCGTTCCTGTCCTCCTTTTGTCCAGAGGTTCCTCCTACTGTGAGTACTTTGATCTTGTCTCCTGACCTTGCTCTGGGTTCCCTCTGCGCTGTTTACTTACCTTGTCCTCTCTCCCCCCCCCACCTCCCTCTTTTCTTCTACCACAAAGCTGAGGGAAGCTATTTCCATGTAATATATTTGCACGTCTGAAGGTGAAATGAAAAGCAGAAGGTGTGCTGAAGGTTAGACTCTCTCTGGATGTCTGTTGTATACCTCTGGATAAACAACATTCTTCATGTTCATCTCTATGGGTCCAGCATGTCAGACACTGTGTAAAATAATCTGTTGATACAGCTAAAACCAAAGAGGAAAGGAAATCTGAGGTAGCAGACAGCAAAAGGCAGAAAAATCGTGGATGTCATGGGCCAGGGGGAGGTCAGGGGGCGAGTGTCTCTGCTTAGCTGGGTGCAAAGAGCAGCGACCCAGCTCTCACCAGTTAATAGTGGCTGGCTTAATTTAAGGCACTTTCAACTGCACCAGGTACTGAACTTTCTTTTACTTAAAAATCATTTCTTATTTTATAATAGTACCAGTACTCAGAGCTGATTCTAGAGATCCTGGGGGCCCAAGGCAAAAAAAAAAACTGTACGGGGCCCTCCTACGTACCCACCCGGCATGGTAAACCTTATGAACATTATATTTTTTTTATATTGATTAATAATATCAACAAAGGAAATTTATTAAACATAATTCCTTTATTTTCACTTTACTGTGAAAAACAGAATACCCAAATAAAGCAGATTTGTCGTTGCAATGTACTATGTAATCAGCCGCCCTCGGGGGCCCTCTTCCAGCTCGGGGCCCCAGGCCATTGCCTGCCCTGCCTGTCTTGTCATTGCACCTCTGCCAATACTGAATAACAAAACATGCTGGAGTATTCTTTTGGCATTTTTGTGTATTATTTGCAGACATGCTCATTGTCAATAGATTATGCAAATAATCTGCCTGTGAAACACCAAATCAAACTGCCATCTCGAGAAAACCGAGTTACAAAGAACTCAGAAATCAACGATTAACAAAGTATTAATATAATAATGTTATATTAGTAATAATAATTATAATGCAGTTTACTAATTAACTGACCCAAGCTTTTATTGTGATATGATGAGAAAAACAGATTCAATGAAATCTGGGGGTGTTACACAAAGCTGGATTTCTTGCTTTGCCAAATAACTTCAATGTTCGTTCACTTACATTTAGAGCAGACTACCTTTAATCCGAGAAGTTACCCGGCTCAGCAAAAAACCCTGCTTTGTGCAACACCACCCAAGATGGCATGACAAGAAATAAAAAAGTATTTGCTGTTGGGCTGCACAATACTGGAAAATTTCACATACTATATAATCTTGAAATGGAATTACTAATAAAGGAATGATTGCAAAATCGCTGGTTAAGTTATGGTTCCTATGACAGACTAATAATGTTTTGGAAAAACTTAACTTCTCTTCTCCCCCAACCCTTGAAAAAAATGTATTATCTAAGAAATACCAGAACAGCATTGCACAATGACATTGTTCTTGATAATACCATATACCACAGACAGTATGGAGGTATGCAAAAGCCTGATCTCAAACAAGGTAAATATTGCAATCCTTGTGATGTGCGAATTGCATGTTAATATCACACATCACCCAGTCCCATAATATACTATAAAAGCCATTTTCAATTAATTATAAAACACTCCATCTCACGCAGTGATGATGTCATTCTGCCCTGGTACCCCAAACAACCACAGGAAATACCCATATTTGTTATATTTATGTAACGTAAGTCAATTACATCTAATTACTTCCCAGGTGTAAGCACATTTGCAGCAGAATTAAGTTACAGAGGATATGAAAAGAAGAGGACATTGCCATCGAAACAAGGCATGCCGAGTCAGTGAGGACAGCAACAGAGTAATAAACTAGAAGATGACCTGCCTCAGACATTTACCTACTGACAGATTATTCAGATAACAGTAAAATGTTGTCTCTGATATGGTTCCTAGAGGAAACCTTGTCGATGAACAGATTTTAAGCTCTAGGAAGCTGCTTAAGGCATCAGGTTAACATCTGGTTGAGTACCAGTGAAGACTTGGTACACATTGTATCTGAAATGTGGTTGATGTCCAAGCAAATTACTGATGACTTACTCAGCAGGCATATAGTGAGGAGCGGTTGGCAAATTTGAATTACTATAGAACGCGTATTGAATTGAAAGTGCCAATCCAAGTGCGGGTGGGTGGGCAAGGTGACTTTTTGTCAAGGGATCCAGAATTTATGCACAATACCATGGGAAACCAAGTGATCTGACATGACAGTAACATTTATGATGGTCTCATAAAGCAGAGTTTCATATGTACTCTTTTTACCTTACTCTGTGTGTCTGTCTTAAGTCAACTTCTGTGTTCTTATGGGGAAAATGAATATGAAGCCTCTATTTTGACTCTGTATGAGACTAAATTAACCTCATTAGAAAGCTCTAAATGAGCATTTTATATTCACTTTAATCAGCTCTAACGATCAGAGTAATGATACCATACTGTGCCACCAACTTAAAAAATCATTGTCGAGATCAAAAGAGAGGCTTCATTGTTTAGGACGCAATTTGTCTCTAATATCTGTTATTATCTATTTATTTACTTGATTATGAGCTCATAGAATGGAGAGGGGGGGGTTCTCTAAGCAGCACTCCTCCTTGCTGTCACCACTGCCTCCTGCCCTGTCATTCCCACTGATCACGAAGCCACCTGGAGGCCTCAGGCTTGCTGTGTTTTCAGGTGGGGGGTAAAGCCTAGTTTATATATATATACTTCTGTTTTCCACATGTTGTCATGGTCCCCGAACAGTCATGTGTGTGGTCTCCTGTGTGCATACAACATTCATTTCCTTGACGCACAAACAACAACTATTCTTCTTCTACTATTTCAACCGTTGACCTCTGTGCTTTGAAAGTCGGTGCTGCCACCTACTGGAAATAACTAGTCGGATTCCGTGCGCATGTGCAGTCAATACACACCGACATGTATGATGTCCACCAGACATAGAAATCTGCCATAACAATGAAATTTATGCCACTTGTTAACGGCACCCGAAAAAGTTCATTATGAATAGGCCTTAATGTGTGGATATGAGGAGGAGTATAGTCTGATAACTGGGCAAATCTATCAGTTGACCTGTTTCTATTCTCTTGCCTCCTGGAAACCTACCCAGACTCCCAGCTACGCCCTTTGTTTTACACACCCCCTCCCCCATATTTGGGTGTAGCCTCCTGACCAGAGATGGGCAAAAATGTCTCAGAATGTACACTCAACAAAAATATAAACGCAACACCTTTGTTTCTGCTCCGATTTCTCATGAGATGGACTTAAAGATCTAAAATTCATTCCAGATACACAATATTACCATTTCTCTCAAACATTGTTCACAAA
>JAABNY020000063.1:14086041-14099433 GCA_015164015.2 Brevimyrus niger | reverse complement strand
GGGGGGGTGAAGACAGACACCGGCAGGATTCATGGTGTTGATGTGTTTCTTTTAATGAAAGCAGTCAATATAACAACTGAACTAAACATCAGAAATCAGAACATTTCTTTTTATGACAATTATCCACAAAGTGTGCAGCTTTTGTCACTGCAGTGTATCTTATATGGGCTTCTGGAACAACATTTCTAGAGCCTCTTGATATGGGAAATCAGAAACGTCTGGTTTCCTTGCAGTCTGTTGCGAATAACTGTCTTGACCTGCAAATACATTAACTGTGCAGGTGTCCGTGCGCGTGCATTGGGGCGGTTCTCTGCCACGCACGATACAGTGAGCAGAGTAGAATTGTAAACGCGCAACAAGCGACTGTTACGTAAATAAGATAAATAACATGAGGCTATTGAGTTTGTTTAATAAAACAATGAATGTATAGACCTGTTCCATAGGAAAGGTAACCTTAAATGACTTCTGTTGTCATCTGGCGCTATACAGAAAAAAATCTAATAAATAATAATATCATGATAGGGAAAACAGCTGTGTTTATGTTAAGTGCAATGTCCGTCTTATGATAGTATAGTGTTAGGAATAAATGTATGCCATGGGAATTATTTTAGAAGGCCGTAACTAATATAAACGCGAAAACTGACTGGCACCGGCAGGACAGGATGACCTAACGAGACAGAAAGAGGGAGCAGACAGAGAGGCGGCCCCCACGTATCTTTAGCCTTCTAGTAAGACAAGTACTAACCGGCTAACCAGAGCAAATGTCAAACATGTGGTTGCCACATAGAAGGAAGGTACCGAGGGGGGGGGAGGGTGATTCCCGAAATGGGTTATAAAGGGACTTAGCTGAAATATATGGTTGAGCCTCTTCTTGCACATGTCGAATGCATGTCAGATGGTTGCTTCCGGATTGCAATCTGTTGGATATTAAACCGGTGACATGCAGATTCTTCACGTCTCAGCTGTGAATCTCTTCGGATCAACGGACCCGGTGGGGGCGGCGTACCCCAACAATGCCTTTTAACTTCAGCCTCCATTCATGGAGCGCTCGCAATAGTCCCTGAACTGAAACCTCAAGCTTGTCTGGAAATATCACGATTCTCTCCCTAAGCAGCCATGACAACAGCAAACGTTTACATTACCTGGTGATGCAGCTCGGTGGGCTTCTAACCCAGCTTAATAAGCTGTATTGGTAATTAGTAAATCCCATGTAAGTCTCACATTAACAGACTCCTGGGGATTTTGCAATTGACTTTGGAGGAACCGACCATTCTGCTTAACAGTTAGTTAATAATCATCATCAAAAAATAAATAATTGAAATTTAATTTCCCCACACATGGATGGAGACATTAAAATTACTTGCAAAATTTTCCTATACAACTAATAATTTAAGTTTTGATTACTTATTGGTTATCTGAACTTACTACCTATGGTAAATTCCAGGTTAGAAGTGAAACACAGCATTTCTAGACTGTTAAACTAGGAGATTTATTGCATTGTACTAGATGTACTAGATACATGGTAAATTGTTATCTGTCTATTGAGTTAAGTCTGTCAAACATACAACCATTGAATTGATCCCTGAACTAATTAATCAATCATTCTGCTTCCTGCTGGTCAGCCTCTGAGTTGAGTTAGCTAGATATACTGTCACATGACCTTTCACAGGGGTGTCAGACGGCTGATGGCTCCCAGGTACCCCACCCGAGTCCCTGAAACTGAAGCCCTGACGTGTGATTTCTGTATATTTCATGTGACCTTGTAACCATGTGGTGACCCAGTCGTGCTGCTTAGCAGCTGCTGCTCGTGTTCTGCAGTGTTCTTACCTGCTTCTTTTAAGCTACTTTGTTCACATATGTACATTTTTTTCCCTTCCCTTCCAGGGATCAGTGTGAAGATCATCATTATCAAGCAAGACGGGGCCTACAGTGACTGAAACAAGTTGAGAAGGATAGATCTTACTTTGGAGTGAGAGGACTGATGGAACAGAATCAGGAACCGGATGTCGGTATTTGTGCGAATGTCTGGAATCACCTGGCTGTAAGTTCTGCAGAGCTGAAAATGGAGCCGCCAGGTCCGCTAGCCCATGAGATTAAAACAGAAGCCTCTGAAGAGGCCGTTGTCGAGAAGGACGGTGGTCCTTACCGCTGTTCCTTGTGCCAGAGGCCGTTTAGATGTGCGACACGTCTTCAAGCACACAAAGAGAACCACGTTCGGCAAGATCGCGGCCATGCGTGGCCTGCACTTGGGGAGAGAGGACTGCACCACAGTCCCCAAACCCGAAAGACCCGCAGCGACCCGTCTAACCTGAAGCCGCATCTCCGGAGTCACAAGGAAGATGCCCCCGTGAAAAGGAAGAAATCACATTGCGGAGAGTGCGGGAAGAGTGTTTATGACCTTCAGAAACACCAGGCAGTGCATTCCGAACAAAAGCCATTCCGCTGCTCCGTGTGCAATAAGGCTTTCTGTCATTCGCTGTCACTGACACTGCATCTGCGGATTCACACGGGAGAGAGACCGTTCAAATGCACCCAGTGTGACAAGTGTTTCACTAGTGGAGGGGGCCTCAAAGATCACCAGAGGACTCACAGCGGAGAGAAGCCGTTCATGTGTGTCCTGTGTGGGAAAGGCTTCAGTCTGCAGGGGAACCTGAAAGAACACCAGAGAATCCACTCCGGCGAGCGGCCTTTCCCATGTGGCCAATGCGAGAAGACCTTTAAAACCGCCAGATACCTGCGGATCCACCAGCGCACTCACACGGGAGAGAAGCCGTACCGCTGCACTCGCTGCGGGAGAGACTTCAGTCACCTGAATGCCCTGAAGATGCACGAGAAGCTCCACACTGGGGAGAAACCATACGCCTGCCTGGAGTGTGGCAGGAGTTTCTGTCATGCCATCTACCTGAAGAGGCACCAGCAGGTCCACACGGACTTCCGGCCTCTCTGCTGCGCCGAATGCGGAAAGAGCTTCAAGGATTCCGCCCTTCTGAAGAGGCACCAGAGAATTCACACTGGTGTAAAACCATACACATGCACTCGGTGTCAAAGAGCTTTTAGACACTTATCAACTCTTAAGGTGCATAAATGTAAATAAATTGCTACCTGTCTGAGTAATATCAGCTGTATAAATGAGAGGACTGTAAAATGGCCCTTCTGATGGGCAATGCAGCCCAATCGATGCACGGATAACTGGGTAAAATCTGTGTATTATATCAATCCTTTGCCAAAATCTGTAAACTTTGCAGTCTCGCTGCATCCAAGGTGGATGGTTCATCTGGCCAATCAGGAGAAGCCGTAAACAAGAAGGGCCGGGTAATGCTCTGTGACGGCTCTTCGCTTTATGAAACGCCGATCTCTGGACGGATGGGATGCCCCGGTGCGCTTTAATCGATAGGTGCCTTTTCTCTGGGTATTGTCTAAATGGCGAGAGCTAAAGCGGCAGGTCTCACGGCACGGGAAGGCACTGGACCTGGAGGAGGGCTTTTGCGGTTTCTAACAGGAGCCCGGAGAGCAGGCAGACGTCCTTGGGCGGGAAATGGGGATCTGCATCGCAGACTCATGTAAAAAACCCTATATTGCAGCAAAAGTTCTGTGTTCTCAAGAGGACAGACGACTTCACAGCAAGTGGGGTTATTAATAAACCCTGATATGCATTCGTTTGCACCACGCCCCTGCACCAGATTAGTTGTCTGCAAAAAATAGATGGATGGGTTTGGTTGTATACATTCATATTTATATTTTTGTGTTATTTTTAGTATTTTTGCTAAGGGCCACGTATGTTTTCTCACTTTTTGAATAAAGTTCCACTCACACTTCAGCCTAAAGATAAGATTCATAGGCATTTATAGGAGATGACCTGTGTCCATATCCACTTGGGGTGTTTCCGCGAAGTAAGATTTCCCAGTTAGCTGGGTTAACTTAAGCTCAAAGTCATGACTGTCCAAAGGGAATGTTCCTTACCTAAACTCTTACTACTTTGTGAAACACCACCCGGTCTTCCATCATAAGCCTCTTCATTCTAAATCTTCAGAACTTTCTCGCTAGCAAAAGAAAACTTCCATAATGAGCATTACACAGTATCACACCAGGACCCGCAACATGGCTGTGCTCCTACAATGAATACCCCAGAGTACAGTAAAACTGTGGTAAATGGCAGTCCACACCTCTCGGTATTTATAGCTTCGGATGTTACGCTTCAGCTAATTAAGTAGTCAAAATTTAAATGTGGTAGAGTATGGTTTTTATATGTTTTCACATTATCGTTGTGTAGTTGAGCTAATTCCATTTTGTGCTCTAGTGATGCAGCAAACCTTTGTATAAATAATCCAGGAGATGGTGACCAGGTAAGCTGAAGGTCAGGGTTTTTAAGGAAACCTACACTATATGGCCAAAAATATGCAGACATCACAATTAGGGATTTCCTAGTAAAGCCAAGGCCATTGCTGACACAGATCTATAATTAAGCACACAATCACGTAATTTCTGGCACCAAACATTTATGGTGGAATGGGTGGTTAGTGACTTTCCACTTGGCAGCCTCACAGAATGCCATTTTTCTAATGAGTCAGTTTGCATTTCTGCCCTGCTGGAGCTGCCCAGGTCAGCCACTGTGGAACTGATTGCGAAGGTCAAAAGGTCTGGGAGCAGATTTCAGCTCAGCTGTCATGTGGCCACACAAACTCACAGAAATGGACGTGATAATCTAACACCAATACTCAACCCGAGTGTCCCACCAGCAGTATTCCATTCCATTCCATTCCATTTCCTCAATGATTAAATGCTATTATAGCAACAAAAAGTCGACCGACTTCATAATAATACCCTTGGTTTTGAATGAGGTTTTGGACAAGCCGGTGTCCCCCAAACTTTTGGCCATATAGTGTACATGTACATATACCTACACTATATAGGTATACCTGCACCACATACATACCTACACCATGTACATATACCCTGCAAACCACATACATATACCTACATCATGTACATACCTACACTACATACTGTACATATACCTGCACCATGCACATTGTGGACCCAGTAAGTAGAAGAGAGACCACTATGGTCATCATTTCCATAGTGACAATGTGCAATTTGCTTTCAACTGAAAGATTTCAGAATGGGGACAATATATTAGGTATAAAAGGTTTTTTATTAAAATATTATTATTGGTCAATATTACCTTCCACCCAGTGTGTACCCCAAAAACGCCAGTTATCTTGGTTTTATGAACCATTTGATCATTTAGTGTTGACCTGCTGTAGTCAGGAATCAGTCGCACTTAATACAGTTGTTTTGGAGTAAATTGGGGGCTGCTCACTTATAGGTTAGACGTTCGCGTCTAAGCCCCGGCTTGTGTGCAGGTCGCATGTTCTCTCCGTATCGCTGCGGGAAATGAGTCGGTATTCCTAATGCTTTTCAGGGTCAGGAATGCAACAGCCATCACCAAACGCTAGATGGTGCTACAGTTACACTAACATTGGTCTCTGGATGAAAGCGTTTTAGAGAGTGATGCTATGTACAAAAAAGGATAACAACGTCATTCAGGATTCCATCGGAACTGTCTGGGATACAAACATCATGCGTGTAACTAAACTCTTCAGCCAATAAGGGCAAAAGTGTGTCATCATGGAGGCGGTTACAGTTTGTGCAGCCGGGTGAGAGGTCGCAGTGCATCTAACCGTAATGCATTGCGTCAGGATCAGAATGCGTTGCTTTAAGCCAGTGCTGTGAGCAAGTCAAACGCTCCCAATGAGCGGACTGGGGAAACAAACTGAAATGTGGACTTAATACAGAGGACTAATGACAACAACCAGAAACAGCTGATCACATGGGGAGGTTAACGAGGGGGCGTGGCACATGGAAGGAGTGGACAATCGGGGTAGGACAGGGGTAATGTTAGGATAAGATCTTCATTGTTTTGGATGCCATCAAGAAAAAATGCTTTTCTTGTTTTATCCTGTTAATTTTGTGTGTGTTTTTTTTTTTTTTAAATATATTTAGATGTAATTTTGGGGGGCAGGGAACCAATTAATTGGTTATTTTTTATGGGAAAAATTCGATCAGAACTCGAACTTTTTAGGATTCGATCTGGAGTCCAGAACGGATTAAGTTTCAGAACCGAGGTACCAAATACTTACAAATCGTGCTTCGAAATACTGCAGACAGTCGCGTTAAAGAATGCAATCGACAAAGGAGTTTGTACAGCGTGCCACCACCTGCTAATATTCTTGCCGCAATATTGACTGACGAACGCTAGATGGCAGTGATACTACGTACATTTGTGAGCGCCCTTTATTCTACCAGTATACTGCTTCAGTCCTTTTAATTTGCAGACAATTTGCCTTTTCGATAAAAGCAGACTGTAATTTTATTACAAGCTTCAATTTCTTGGAGCGAAGTGTTATATTAAACGTTCGGTTGCATTTTTATGAGAAACCAAATAACGCTTCTCTTTCACTTCTCCCATCTCTGGTTTGGCTAATTGGAATCCTTTGTAAGTTGTATCACACTTTAGTCAGAATAAATGTTATATTAATAATAATAGGACTAAAATCTCATATTGACACGGATCCCCCTGAAATGGGTTACAATCGAGAAGTTACTGGATTGGCTGTTCGCAGAAATGTTCACTAGAGGGCAGGCGAGTGCTTCCTAATATCGACAGCGGGGATGTTAGAAGAGCGTAACCGAAGCCCAATACCGCCGAATATTTTAGTGTAAAAAAGAGTGGCAGAAACAATTTTAGTAACGACGCTACATTTCCACCTTGCTTTCTTACTTATTGTTAGACACAATGCAATTTTTCACGATAGACACCACATCGGTCCCAAGTTATTAATTTGCATGCATAATCGTGATAACTTAAGAAGGCCTATGTGAGCCAAAAACTTTATAAAGTGTTTTCTTCACGGACTGAGAGCTGTGTTTAGCGGGCTTCGCGCGTCCCGGAGTCCGGCTGTCAGGTTGGGCAGTCTTCGGCGGATGAGCGGAGATTGGCTGACAAGCGGATCTTGATTGTTTTAATTAATATTTTTTTGTTTATTCAATGCGCAGCGATGGCGCTCCGACGCACCGAAAAGTCTGACAGCCGTGCGGTTCCAAACTGTGGAATAAGAAGACTTTAGAAACGGTAAAATCCGGAGGTGCGCCGGCTGTTGTGGGGGTGAGCATTAATTATAAGTGAGTTAGACGTGCTTGTATAGGAATTTCTAGGTTATTCACTGTGAAGAGAACAGAGAAGAGCTGGATCGGGGGGGGGGGGAGTGGAAAGTGGGAGGGGGAGTGAGGGAGAGAGGTGCCAAAAAGGAATACCTCTCCTCTCCTCTGCTTCTCTCATCGGAAGACAGCTGGACCATCAGCCGAGCCTCCAAACACTGAGATCCCCGACGAGACAGGTAAGGTCTCTCAGGAATCGCGCTTCGCTTAATCTGACATGCTTCCAGAGGGGATGGGAGGCTCGTTTTCGCCAGGGCGGCTTATCTGTGGCTTTTTCCGCAGCGGTGCGCTTCCTTACCGTGTTGATAAAGTCGGGGCTGCCTGGTTATGGGCGATAATTATGAGCGCGCAGCATGGGGTATAAGAAGGATCGTTTACTCATTTTAAACGAATGGGATCTGCTTGTGGTGGAGAATAAAACTTGCTGGATATCATTACCAATGGTCTCTATATTCACTTATCCCAAACATACGATAGTCCCTAAAAGTGGCATCCTTTTTACTTGGTATTAGGAGAGTGTCTGCGCATCCATTTAACTTTAAAAGCAGCAGGTTTATTCGGCCTCCGAAGTTAACTGATCTGTTTCAGCACCATTATCATCATTATTTTCAACGAAGCCGAGTAAGTATCGGGGATCATGCAGTTGTAATCCCGATTAGAGGACTGAATTCATACTTACTAATTAATTATGGAGAATTGATAGCAGACGGGGTCTCCGCTGTAGTGAGGGGGAGGTAACATTAAGGTGCAGTGTTTCATGTTTAGTGTAGGGTTAGGGGCATTTTTTTTTAGCGAATTGCACCTGTTTCAGAGACGCAGCGGTGCCGTAGAGATGCCTGCATGTGCGTGTGGGATCAGGTCCCGGCGCCCGGCTCGGGTGACCAGCCGGCTGTGCTTAGTGCTTATTTATTAATACCCGTCACTTGAACGGACTGATCGCCGGGCTGTGGTGCCGATCTGGATCCCGGTGAGCCTCTGTGTACGTCATAGGGTTTCATCGGGACGGAAGGAACAACTTAAAGAGTGATTATTTGAGGGTCTGGAATGAAATGCTTATATGGGTAAGAATATTAAATACTCGTCGTTTGATGGATACGTTTGTTTTAATTAATGCCTGTTTGAATGATAACACATGTCGATTGGTGTGTCTGAGTGAACAGGTCGGTTTTGCTTTTCCAGTGAGATCAGTTGCTCTCAGCTAGCATGACAGGGTTTGCGTGATTCACCGTCAAATCCACGTGAGGCCGCTACTGCAAAAGATCTCCGCGGCTACAGTTTGTCAGTCGAAACTCGGTAAGCAGAGGATCTGTATATTTCAGTCCAGGTGAGCATCATCTACCCGAGTTTCCCTGTTGGAGCGCAGGGAGCTGAAGGCAGGAAATTCCTACCTGAAGCAATAGGCATTTGTCTTAAGACCGGTCCAGCATAAAACCCTGCCTGCAAATATCACCTTTCATTGTAAGTGACTCGATAATTAATCAGTCTCAGGGAGTAGATATTGAGCAAAAGAATAGTTACAATATAATAGGCAATAAAACTAATGTACCGGACCCTAAACACATGAACATTGCAGAAAGCCACACACACACACACACACACACACACACATATATTCCACTTGCCCTAACCATCAGCCCTTGATATCCTGTTCAGGAATGTGCTCTCACTCACTGTTCATTGTCTTCTTTATGATTATGCATTTTCAGTGCTTGAACATATTTTCAAAGCTGAAAGATCATGTTACAGCAAATTGTCAGTACATTTGTAGAGAAGCCAAGTAGGAAACTTTGTTTATATATTCCTGCACATATTTGTATACAATGGTCCTCTGGTAAATCATGGCTTCCATGTTCAGGAGAGAAGGTTAAAAATCAGACCAATGAAATGAGAATTCCCTCCCTGAATATTGCCAGTAGGATTATGTATATATGTGTGTGTATTTTATATTATGGATAGATGCTTAGTAAACACTTTTGTTCCCAACTTTTTCTTCTCGGAAGTCATTCTGGTCAAATAAGGCCGTCTTTGGATTTAAACCTCCAGTCTCTCAGTTATTAGTCAGATTTTTTTCTGACCACGATGCTGCCTGCGGCTGTGAAAGTCAGGGGCTCCTGTCCGCATTGATGGATTGGACCGCAGTGCACTTCAATGCGTCAGGGTGATTTTTTTTTTAACTTTTCTATTCATTTTCAAAGACCTGCTTCTAACAACTGGTTACTGGGTGTGACCCTCTCGGGCTGCCGTAGTAACCCACCCCAAAATAAGGGCGGAGAGGAAAACCATTTTAAAGGCACATCAGGAATATGGTGATGGATTACCGATACAATAATGGAGTCGTCTGCTTTTCTTGGAGGTGGGGGTGATGATTTGGGGGGGGGGGGGGGCACATGGGAGTAAGGCTCGACCAGCCGCATTTTGCTTTACATATCGTCCCATTAGGGTTGCAGAATTTTGGGACTTTTCCATTGGTTCCCATTTATTTCTGGTAATTCCCATGGAAAGTGTTCAACTTGGAGTGTTTCCAAAACTCCCCTGCTTACCCCCCCCCCTTTGCAACCCTAGGTCCCATGGTCTCTCCCTCCTGCTCATTCTGAGGTCATTATATCAGCTATGTGCGGTCGTCCAGGACAGGTAGAGAGTGAAATGGAAAAAGACGTGAGTTTAGACCAGGGGTGGGAAATCTTATCCGCAAAGGGCCAGTGTGTATGCAGATTTTAGGGATAACCTTTAGGTCAGCTGCTCAAACCCAGGTGTGAGGACTCTTCAGCTAATCAGTCTTTTAACTAGTAATCTAATTTGGGAGTATAAGCAGAAACCCACATTCACAGCAGCCGTTTGTGGATAAGATTGCCCAGCCCTGGCTTAGACCATGGAGTCAAGGTTACCTCAGGGTTACTGAGGGTCTTGCACACTCCGCGACTGAAATGTAAGTTGCAATAACGCAGGGAAAAATAAAATTGAGCTTCTAGACCATCGCAGTGCTATACATCAGTATATAGTTTTGTGCCCCCCCCCCCAAAAAAAAAAAAATGTGGATAATTACTGCCTCAGATTTTTCATTTCCAGGGAAATGGTAGCAGTCCTGTAAGAGGTGCAGTGACATGCTCCTGCTCTTATTCAATCATTGTTACTTTTAGCGACAAGCTACGATGTTGAAAATCGGTAAATCTTAATCGGTAATGCGCATGGTACTTAGCAGCATGACCGACCTGGAGCTGCAAAGCCATTCTGATGTCCAGTGGTTCACATGTGAAACAACAGGGGGAAAATTACAGCAGAAACACCAGTGCGAATAAAAAAGATACAGTCAACATGAACAGCTCCAGAAACCCTCTTCCAAAAAATTTTCATCCCTCTGTGGAAATTGGAAATTACTGGCTGGAGTGGTATCATTACGCCCATGACATTTAGCAAGGACATTTTTTTCTAGTTTTTTTCGTAGCTTCTGAGTAAAGTGCCCCAGAGTTATTTAATTCACTTTCCCGCTCCTTGTTCTTTCATCCCTGGTCAGTCCTCCACTGAGCGTGTGTTCACATCACCGACTCCTTTGTTTAGGTGCTTAGATGCAGGTTACCGTTGGCTGCTGGCTGTAGCCAATAGGAATGTTTGTACTCCTGTGGCAAGGTCAGCACTTGGAAAAGGGGGGGGGGGAGATCACCCTGGCAACTAAAACACACAGATGAAGAGATGGAGAAATTGAGTGAAGGAATGATCACTGTGGAAGAAGAACGACTGGTGAAAGCAAGGATGAGAAGTTCTAAAGAAATTGCCACAGACAGATGGCCTTCCAGAACTTACTGTCTTTAGTCTTCAGCTCCTCGCCTCAGAAGAACCCCCACCACCGACCTTAACATGTCCAAATCCCGGTTCTGACCACAGACATGTCAGGCACCTTTGTAAGAAGTGCGAACTTCCATGAAGGTGCGGGAAGGTTATTAATCGGCTAGTTGGGACAGCTTGCAGAAGTTTCTGGGCTCGAGTCCTTGTTCAAGACCAACCCTTATGTGTGCATCTCAAACAGTGAAAGAACATCACTTTCCCACGTCAAAGCAGGACCTTTTCCTTCCATAGGACGGCCATCATAACTGTGAGACAGAGCTGTTGGTGATAGGAGTAAGGCCACACCAAAACTATCTGTCAATGTAAATTTCAGTCAAATTAATGATCTCTTATTCGCTTTCTATTGGTTGGTTCATGCAAATATAGCTTCACGTATTTAACCGTTTTTGTTTGTGTCCAGACACATTTAGCATATTTTGCATCCACGTGGCCTCGCAGGCAGTCCGATTACCGCAGTCTCCCTTTTCTGCAGGTTCTCCTCCATCTGAACGTGCCGACTTATCAGACGAGAGAAAACAGCCAGCGCTCTTTCTGAATAATCGCGCTTCACACAAATGTATGAATAGTTTAGCGGGGGCCACCAGACTCCACACATTTGCTGAATTATTCAGTGAATAATCACGCAGGGCTGAGACAATATTTCAAGATTGCTTCTTTTTTTATTTTTTATTTTTTTTGAAAAAAATCCAATTTACCGAAGAGCCGGGGTTGGGTGGCACTGATGCCTTGAGTGCAACAGCCTTGGTGTTTATAAAGGGGGGGGGCTGCTTCTGCTTACATGGTCAGAGACTTCGGTGTCAATGGTATTCGGCAAAATGAACAAAAATGCTGTACAAGTGACGTGCAGCATTTTAGCGTAGGGTGGTGGAAAATGACATATACAACATTGCTACTATGTTGCTGTTTGCGGTTTGCCGGTCTCCTAAAGCGTATCCACATTGGGCAGGGGGCAGCCGGATTTTAGCGCTGGAATCGAATGGATAATTGAAGTGGCATAAAGAGCAAAGGCAGCGGCATTCATGGCCAGTCACATGACCAGCTAGCTATTGAATTCCAGGAGTCCGACTCGCGCCTCCCCAGGAAGGTAAGTCCACGGCGCGGCGTCACCGCGGGATGGGCGACAATGCAGAAAGGCACAAAAGAGACACGCCAAGCAATTTGTGGCCTTTGTTCCCTCACACAGCAGGGTAATCTGTGTGTCAATAGATTTATGGTTGTTTGTATAAAACTGCAATTGGAGGAATATTTGCAGCCTTTATTACTTGAAGCAAACCGAGCCCTATAGGTGAGCAGGAAGAAGCTTTTGCAAGTCAGTGTCCACTGTTGGATTGAGTGGCAACCCCCCCCCCCCCTTTTCCCCATGTTAGCAGTTTGCTACGTGACTGGCCAACGAGACGAGTCTCTGTGATGATCATTCCCCACCGTGCTTTGCGGTGTCTGAATGGCAGCTCCTGTGAATGTTTCCTGTCTCAAGGTGCACCCTGGAGTGCGGTGGAGGAGGTGTGCTTTGCGGTCTTCTTTATTTTAGGCTTGGAGGAAGATCCTGATGCTCTCAGTATCGGGGGGGGGGGGGGGGGGGGTGCGGGAGAGCTTTGGGGGGCGGGGTTTGGGGGGGGGAGGGGTACCGGAAGGGGGGAGGGGTTGGGATTTGGGCTTAGGGTTTGTTGGGTGATTAAATCGTTTATTATGATGTACTAAAAGATCATCTTTTTGGGATTCCTGGCCTGAAAGCTGTGGGGAAACTAACCTTTTCCCTTGAAGTATATTGGCACCGGGGGAGCGCCCCCCCCACAAGACCCCGTAAGGCTTGTACCCCCCCGAGCTTTGACCAGTCTGCTCTGTGTTTACCGTTCGTTCACGGATTCAAAACCAGTCCGGACGCATTTCAGCTCCTCTTTACGGCTGCCACTGTGTCTTTATGCGAATAAAAAAGGTCACTTCTCTGTTCTGTTTGTCGCTTTGAATACCATGAAATAGACGGGGGGGGGGGAGATGTATAGGAAGCCTTTCTGCTGCCATCACGGATATCACCCGCATTTTTTCCTCCTTTCCTGATGGTTTATCGATCCATGTCTGATATTCCCAAGAAGCCACCCACATGAAGCAGCGATTACGCGATGCAAGTCTCAGCCACTCAGCTTTGTGTGGCCCCACTTTAAACTGACATCTACGAAAGTATGATAAACGTGTAACTGGATGGGTGCTGATGGCTGAGGGTGTATGACAGTGACACCCTTTTGCGGGGGGGGGGGGGGGGGTCGCGGCAGCAGCCCTCAATCCCTCTTTACTTGGCGCTCTGGCTCTGACCCTAACTTTTACGTGGCGTATAAGGGG
>JAABNY020000063.1:14068823-14083610 GCA_015164015.2 Brevimyrus niger | reverse complement strand
GCTTCGTGCCCTGGATGTGCATCCCACAAATCTCCATCAACTGCAAGATGCTATCTTATCAATATGGGCCAACATTTTTAAAGAATGCTTTCAGCACCTTGTTGAATTAGTGCCGCGTAGAATTAAGGCTGTTGTGAAGGCAAAAGGGGGTCAAACACCATATTAGTATGGTGTTCCTAATAATCATTTAGGTGAGTGTATTAGGTTATTAACATTATATGTTAAACATATAAAATATATATTTTTTTTATAATTGCCTCACATATCTGGGAGGGCGGCGCCAGACCGCCCCCTATAGGCCAGTCGCTACTGTGGTCATAGAAGTGATATGAAGGCAGTACCCCCCAATTATGGAGGGGTAATTCGCACTCTGAATAAAACCCCCAGCCCTGGGGATCTGAGATGATTGCCTCAGTTTTAATTAATGATAATTATTTTTAGCCTCTAGATTAAATCTCGTGGTCTGTGCTGTTATGAATCTGAAGGGTTTGACTTGTTTTTCTTGGTTGGTCTTGGTTTTTTGTCTGGGTTGTTTTTCTTGATTGGTCTTGGTTCTTGGTCTGGGTTGTTTTTCTTGGTTGGTCTTGGTTCTTGGTCTGGGTTGTTTTTCTTATTGTACTCGATGATACAGATTAAACTCAAAGCGGTGTTTTGAACTCAAACAACCATGTTTGCCTGATGATCTGTCCATGAATATGCAAGAACTGCTGTGACTGCGAGTATAAACAGTAAAATGACATCAAACAAGGCAGAACCATGCACTGTAATGGGGTCTACAGTAGACTGACCTGCAGTAATAGGGGAAAAAAGGTCTGGTGTTTTTTTTTCTGGAAAATGACTAAATTAGCTTTAGGTTACAATAGAGCGGAGGATATTCATAGAGGAAAAAGTAGTTTACATAAGTTTAGTGTAAGCAACTGAAAAAAATCGCAAATAAACATCAAAAGGTCATTCAAAGAATCACTGTGGTGTGTTTGGTCTTTGATGTTTCAGCTGATTGGTCCCAAATCTGGCCCCAGAGACATATTTCAGGTGACGTATTTCAGGGTTTAATTGGCCTTAACCACAAAAAGGATGGAATCATGCTTGCTTTTGCTTTTCCATTAAACGGTAAACCAGAAATACCAAAGAAAATGTGCCTAATGTTTTCCCCTCCATATACTGTAAATAACCCTCTCACCCCTAGAGAGGTGCAAGTGCACCCAAGCTAATATGCAATATGAAAGGAGAGTGACACTGAATGACGGCTCTTTTATATGAAATGACGCACATGGAGAAATCAAATGACAGGAAGTACAGGAATCATGGCCTGGACAGGGACAGAAAGGAATATGGATGAATTTGCCTTCCATCGATATTTACATAATCATAAGCAATTACACGCCGGGTTGTTAAGTTACTGCTGGGAATACGGAGAATCCAGCTAAACAATCAGGGGGGTTGGTTTTACTATACTGTCATACACACTTATAAATATGACACATTTTGATGTTGGCTCACTTTTAGGTGCTTCCTTTCTATTATGGGATGGAAGTGATTGAGTGAATCTGAGAATTGTTTTTCCTGGAATATATAGTACTTTTTCTTAGTTTGAATGATTGATCTCGTGGCATTTTCACATAAGAAATATGGGGTGATGCTTTACATTAACTGCATCTTCATAATGTAATGCATTCATAACGTCAGAATCATTAAAGCGCTTTGGGGTAACTCTGTTGTGAAAGGCGCTATATAAAAATAAATCAAATTGAATAATGCATTCATAATGCATTCATAGAACATTCATAAGCTGCATGTACGTATACCTTAACATTAATAAACATTATATGATTATAATGTTTGTACTCTAATGTTCATTATTAATCTATATTGGAGCTGTTAAAGTTTTTGTTAGGATTTAAAGTGATCTTGGATGTTGCATAAGAATGTTCTATGAATGCATTATGAAGGTGCACTGAATGTTCTAATAATACAAAATCAATACAGTTTAAATAAATTTTTCCCAAAAGTAGTCATATTATCACATGGTTGATCAGTTACCACGACCACTGAAGTCCACGCTGGATGATCACTGCACTCACTGAAGTCCACGCTGGATGATCACTGCACTCACTGAAGTCCACGCTGGATGATCACTGCACTCACTGAGGTCCATGCTGGAAGATCACTGCACTCACTGAAGTCCACACTGGATGATCACTGCACTCACTGAAGTCCACGCTGGATGATCACTGTACTCACTGAAGTCCACGCTGGATGATCACTGCACTCACTGAGGTCCACGCTGGATGATCACTGCACTCACTGAAGTCCACGCTGGATGATCACTGCACTCACTGACCGCCCACTTTAGTTGGACTGTTCTAATGATCCCACAGAGCAGCTCATTCTGTACAACGTTCCTTGTGAACTTCCCTCACTTGCTGTTGGATGCAGGTAATACAGGACAAGTAAATGATCTGCTCCTTTGGCTATTATCAGTCCATCCATCCATAGCTACATCCAGATGGATACCTCTTCAGGCACGTCAGCTTACATTAGCAAGCCAGGTACAACTTAGTTTTGATTAGCTGCCAAATCTGTACATTTTACCCAAAACATGTAACGGTATGGCGAGAGTCACCCTTTATATGGGCAGTAAATTGGAGGAGCACAGTTGCAGTTTTGTGTTCAGATAGTGATCAGTTGTTCTCGTTTGCCGCCGTTTCAGTCCTATGGCTGCTAATTACTCCTTGACTTGTGTGTGCAGCAAAGGCTGAGGCTTGTTTCGCATTAGATATTGCCACCAGGTGATTCTTTTTTAAAAGAGCCGCGTCTTAACCTTTGCTGGTCTATTGCCAGATATTGTGGGGTGTAATCTCTGCGTGGCAAGTTTTTTGGAAATTTACCTGAGCTCCTTCTTACTTATTATTATTTTTTTTAATTTGTGACAGTGGTGTTCAGCTTCTCATCTTCTGTACATAGATCTGTGCCTTATTTCTACATAAGGACAAATCTCAGAACTATCTCACTTCAGAATTGCCTTTTCCTCTGGATAGTTACCAGAGGGGTGTGATTATATGGGGTTCATTTACATCACTCTGCATTTGTTTTTTGTTTGTTAAATCTCAGGTTGGCAGTTTGTCATTCTGACACCCGTCAATAATGAGCTCATCCATCAGCAAATTGCCTTTAATGCATATAGTCATGTTTTAGGGCTGCCGTCGCGTCTCTAAACAATGGGAGTCAAGATCTGTTCCCTCTAAAGGTATCTGACACACTGTTGAATCCTTTAATTCCCTCATAAATTCATAATGCGCTTACTGTCATACGTTAAATACTTTATGAAAACATGGAGTATATTACATGCAATTTGGAAATGTCAAAACGTAATTGTATTTTCAAATGTAAATAATGCTCTGTAACAAGGAATGCTGAACCATGCCCAGTTTTTTCAGGCAATTAATTATAACAGTGTAATTTAGCAAGATTTTAATCTTTGTGCAAGCGGAGAAACACTAAGATTTTTTGGGGATGGCGAGCATCTTGATGGTATCGGAACCCTTTTACACTGCATGTTTCGAAGAAAGTTGGATAGTTATTTTTCAGTTATTACTGTATAGTTTTGAATTAGGTTAAAATATGGACTTGAGTCTGACATTCTACATCTTTAAGAAATGTTTAAGCATAAACTACAACAAACTCAAGGTAATGATTTCTTCTTTGCTTATGGATTAATTATAATAATGTAATTAATTATTCTGTTAAAATGGACCATACATGAGAGTATACATTTCTCATCTTGTTCTCTTGCTCTCTGTAGTGGGATAATAATGGCTTAAACCATTGTGGGAATGATTTCTTACTGGTCAAATAGTTTAATATAGCAGGGTTTTACATTAACGGGCACTTGTGAAGACTTAATAAAAGCCACATCAGTCTCAAAGGAGGTAGTTACCACAATTATGGACCTAAATTACCTTGGATACTCTGAGCATAAAGATAAGTCAAATGGCACTCTCCCTTCTAGTTCCAGAGAGTACAATGATAAATTTTTTATCCATCTGGTAATAAGAGACAGGTTTCTCATTAGGAATAGATGTGCTATAAGCATCTCATTGATTGTTTGAGTGATCCCAAAGTCTGATTTCTAGGAAAGACCTACCCATTCATTTTATTTTGGGGTTCAGAGCACTGCTGTAATGTTACGATTTCGTGTAGTTCAGTCCTCCATGGAAAAGGATAGGTTGTAAACACTTGGTGATGGAGATGGTGTAGCATTGGTGGGGTGGGCATGTCCCAGCATGCCCTGTGAGTAATTGTAAAGAGCCCTTTTGTTGTACTGTTGTTGATAATAGTGCACCCTGTCCCATCCTCACGGGTCCTTTGTATAAATCTCCCACTGCGTGTGTACCTCACATTTCGCCATTTGACCTCCTTGTGTTTCTGCTATTGAGTTTGGGTTTGCTGCACGTTGGGTGTCTGTTACAGTCCTGTTAAGGACTGCAGTACGAGAGCATGTTCTTCCCAGCAGGCAAGTCTCCTCATCCTTCACCGCTCTCCCACTTACTCGCTCTGCCTGGCACTGAAATGTTGGATATTTTCAGATTCATTGGAAGAACCTTGGAATAAACGTCCAGCCTCAAACACCACAGGAAAGGTACAGAGGCATTTTCTTCACATCTGTTATGCTTCTTGGGGTTAGAATAGGTTGCCAGTCGTGATCCCGTCGTGTTTTGTCCAAAACCCATCCCAGTGTGAGTCATTTACATTCTCATTCTGCGAAAACCCAAACCAGCCTGGAGAGCTGTTGGTTCCGCTTAGCCCAGGTACCTGGGAGGCTGTGGGTTTAATGTTCTGCCGGTGTGCTGCAGGCAGACCTTTCAGCAAAGCCTGTGGTCTTATTAGCTGTAAGTAAACTCTTCAGATGGAGAAGCTTTAGGCTTAAAATTGGACCTGTGGACATTATAAGCTGATGGCGTTTTTATGTTTGACCAACTGGAAAGGGGAGAGAATTGAAAGGTCATCGATGTGGGGGGGGGGCATACTGATGGGGGCCAATGGCCTGAAAACAGCCCCAAAGCTGAAGGAAAATGAAGAGAAACATTTATGTAAAACGGCAAATTTCAGGAAAAATTTCAGTTTAAACAAGTAAAAGCTTAGTAGGTTTCAAATAGTGAAATGAGTCTTGCAAATCAAATGTGCCTGGTGAAATATTCACAATTAGTGCAGTTTAACCCATAGGCAGTGCTAGACTGCAATTAGGGGGGCAGTGCTTGGTCTAAACCGGAATTCAGAGCTTTCTAGAACCTTTGCTCTGAAAAACACAGAAGAAATCGAGAAAAATGCTTTTGTTGAGCCCAGAGCTACGTGAATTTATCACGTGTCACTAGCAGTAAGTAACGTAATACATCCACAGGAGGGTTTGTCTATTACGCCTGTTGTATTACAGATCTATGTGTAGTACAGCCTAAGGAATTTTCTAATGGTGTGGCTTAAGGCCCTAGTCTGCATGTCTATTGGGGTTTAATTCCAAGGATCAAATCCTGGTTAAACCTAACAATGGAAAGTGGATTAAAACTCTCAGTGACTGACAGGAGGCGCTGATCTCACCCATCCAAAGTTTTGAAGTACAATTTTTAAATTAGTAACTGTACTTTCATTTTTGAATCATTCAGGGTCAACCATTTTTTTTTATTTCATCTATCATAACAAAACATCCCTCAGGTTAGAGATGAGTTAGGGCATTTATTGGAAAAAAACACCCAGTGCCGGATAAGGCCTCGCTCTGCCCGCGCCACGTTTTCTCTTTCTTCCGCTTATTTTCCCATCCCGCTCTGTGTGTTTTCCAGTTCTGCCCCCGGTTCTTCGCTGCTGCCAAACTGCGCCATAGCCCCCCCCCCCCCCCTTCCCTCCTGCAAGGTGCCAGCTGGCTGCTTCGGGACACGCGGCGCCTCCGAGCTTCACGCGTAGAAGGTGCTTTAGGATGAATTAGCTGATGCATCAAAGCCGAAGTTCCCCTTCTCCGCCAGAACCCCCCGCCCTCCCCCTTCCCACTTATTAGGATTCCGGGGGGCGTCCTGCAGGCGGATATTCACTCTGGTCGCTCGGTGAAGCTGCCTTTTCCACAGAATGCCGTGCGAACTGGCAGTAACTTAGGTCTGCCTACAATAGCCTGAACAGATGCATAGACACAGACACTGAAATTCTTATGCTGGCATTTTCTGTCCAGAGTTCACTTTCCCTGCATTTTTTGCCAGAAAATCCATTACAACTTAGTTGCTTGTGTGTTGTCCTGTCATCTGAAGTAATTTTTTTAGTGTGGCGTATGCTGCCGGTGATATTTCACTGCTGTTAATGATGGAGGATGGAGAGAGGCACCTTCGATGAGGTTAACCGAGCCCCTGTTTAGTGGCGGCCCCTGGGCTTGTGCCCGGGTGAACCTGTCCATGGAAGCGCCCCTGGGAGTGGATACCTTGATGAGAGTCATGTGTGAGTTGGTTGGCAGGCCTGTGGCAGACGGGGAGGCCCGGATCCCCTGCAGCCCAGCCGGCTAAATCCACATCACCAAAGGCGCTGGGTAGTCAGCGGTGACCATGACGCTCCCCCCCCACTGGCCTCGAGATGGTGGGTGGGGTGTGGCTTCGGAGACCGTAGAGGAGATGACAATCCTAATGAAAAAGAATGTCCCTGCTGCACTGACAGTGTCTCCCCAGCTGTCTCTCTCTGGGGGCCCTGGATCACATGTAGTTGATATTGATGGGACGCTTCTGGAAGTCTCCGACGGAATTCCGAAGGCTGACTCGCACGGGAGGTATTTGATAGTTTCTATGCATTCGGGTTTGGTCGTGATGTAATGCTGCCTGCATAATCACACGAGCGTTTCACCTGTGTCAGCGTTGTAGGTTTAACAAAAAAGAAGAAAGGAAAGTGGAGCTGGTGTAGAATGTGAAATAATGAGGCGTCTGCGCAGCGGCGCGCGGGGATGCCATGCCTGCATTGGCACGGCTGCAGCACGAAGTGTCAATTACAAACGGCTTGTGTTCCGGCAACCAGTATCGCATTTCTGATCCGTGTCAGCTGCCAAAGGCATCCCTCTGTGAGGTAGAGACATGCGGGGGCAAGAGGGGGGTCTGCATTCGATGGCTCCTAACAACAAGGGCCACCAGACTCTCTCCTGCTATGCCTGTTTGTTGGACCCATGTCTTGTTGACACGGGAGATGTTTCTCAATACCGGGGATGCAAGGACCGTCCTTCATGAGATTGGCCTTGCTAGCTTGCCTTCCAAGAACAGACTGGGGGTGCAAAGAATCATGGGATTGGTCTCGTTCAGTGAGGATGCAACCGATATATCCTTAATATTTTGGGTGGGGCAAGAACAGTATCTGTACTTCTGTTCGAGTTTTGGAACTGGTCTTTAGCACTGGAAGATGATGTAATAAGGGTTCATAGGAATACAAGTACAGTCAAGTGTGCATATTGAGAAACACCTGTGAGCTCAGTCAGTGTCAGGTTGAAGCAGCAAGTGGCTCAGTGGTTAAGGAACTGAACATGCCTGGCATGTGGCCCTGATTGCTAAAGTAAATTAGCAGGTAGCCCTCTGAGTAATTCCTCTGTAAGAGCCTAACATTGTAATTAGATAATAATTTATGTTACTTTCCGTGGAGCACTGAAACGTAGCATCTGGAGGGTGTGCTATGAAGTAATGGAGCTGAGGAGAGGAGTCAGTTTATCTGGAAAGGTGTGTGAACTGATGGTAGAGTCACACAGACACATCCCAGCTGGCGTAGCGGTAAATCCTTAGCAGGAGCGAGGATCGCGTTCCACGTAGCCAAGGGAGGAATGGAAATGCAGGCAGTGTCAGCAAACTGTGGCTGTCAGGCAACAGGCAAGTGGCCAGAAGAGGTCCTGTGGTGCTAAGTTCTGGCCCTGGGTTCGATCGGAGCAGCGGGATACGAGATCAGTTGGTTTGGTGTGGCTGGTTATAATAGTAAATAACAGGAGGCCTCAAAGCTCTTCAAAACACATGATTAATTTCCGTTTCACGCTGTGCATCAGCATGCTTTTTTTGTTTTTTCGTATAAATTTTAAACATTTTGATCCAGGTGTCCCTGGGAGGGCCAGAGGGCATGTTGGGATTGACGCATAGTTGAAGTAATCATTTAAATGCTAAGTCACCACACCCGGTGTTTCAGGTGTTAATGAGGCATTAATCGAAATGCATCGTAGCACCAGCAGGACTCCATCCGTTGCCCCGTAGGGCAAGATTCATGCACGTCTCATTAACTTAAAAAAAAGAAATGCTTTTGTTAACCTATTACTGAGTACAAAAACCAGTACTGGTCAAAGGCCATGTGATTCTCAAGGCAAGCTTCATCGCTTGTGGGAGGTTTACTTACAAAAATTATGTTCTGAGGCCAGAAGATAAAATGATTGGTTCAGAGAGATTACCAATTAGATTGTAGAGAAGCTGGGACTAAGACATCTGATTGGTTGGTCTGACATTTGACCACTATCCCATTGGTTATCTCTCATTTTTCATCATCATTTTTTCATTCTGCCCGCAGAACATCTTTGTGCAAGTAAAACTCTTGAACATATTGGCAAAATGCCTTGTACTGCAGTATAGTGTCTGGACAGTATGACCATATGGAAAATGAAATACCGGCCAAGCCTAGTGCTGGCGATGGCCGTGAGGCAGGATGAAAGTGAAGAGCGTGCAACTCAAGAAGGGGCCAATAGGAGGCGCCGTTGTCAAATCGTGGAGTGGTGTGTAATCTGAGACTTTGGAGCCTGAGTGGGCAAAGGCAGATGGAGGTGAGAGCAAGGTGGTGAGCAGGTTCCTCGCCTTGGTTTCCCAGCCATGTGACATTAACAGTAAATACCAGTAAACAAACAATCAAAGTCATGGAAATGGCAATTTAGTTTAATTACACTGCTGTTATAATACGTATCATTAAGCATCATTAATTGCACCTTACAATTGATTTAATGAAGCAGTACTAAGCGGGAGTTTTCGCTAAATATTTACACGCTATTTTCCTTCTTTCTCTTAGCCGGCGAGGGACTTCCTGGGACTGTTTGCAGCGAGACGTTTCTATTATGAGAATTAAAGGCTGTGCTAATTAGCCGGTGAAATCCCAGACCGTATAGCCTGACATTCAGCTCCACCAACAGATAGAGCAGCTTCACGCACGTAAGACGTGCCTGCATATCCAACACAGATAATAATTAGGGGCATTTTCAGTTTAAAACCCCAAGCGCAAAATGCTGCCTTTACATATATGTATTTTAATGGCACATTGTTTATGAATGTTACAGAGATTAAATTGAGATGGTTGGCGATGCAGTTTTGATGCAATAATTAGTGGAGTGTGAGGTGGAGTGTGGATTTCTGATGTCACAGCCCTTGAAAATGGCCGGTGATGCTTATTTGTCTCCTTCGTTTGGTACTGGACGGTCGATCGTGATTTAGTCAAACGCAACTTCCACCTGCTCGCTTAACTACCTGTGTGGTGTCTCAGAAGCTGTACCTCATACTCAGCAACAGGAAGTCAGCCACGTGAACCGATTTTCACTGTTTATGGAAGATTCGTTGAAATTCACAAACTCCTCTGCGTGAAATGCGCCTGTGCATCTCGCCTGTGCTTCTTAAGTTGAACTTGCACGCGGAGCTTAGCCAGCTTTGCCAATCCTGACAGGGAGATTTGCTGTTGTGCCCTTAAGCCAGGCTATTAACCATAATTGTACGTTTAAACTGCTCTGTTAAAGGCACTTTGTAGAGAAATGGGGAATATCTGTAACGCAAATGTAACACGCCTCGCCTCTGTGTGATCAGCAGCATGGAACACGTGGGGGACATGGTGCTGAGGGCGCCCCCTACCTCCTCGGTGGCCATCTACAAGCTGCTGCTGTCCTGCTTCATCCTGCACTCTGTAGCCCAAGGTGAGTCCCCTCCCCCGTCCTTTGGTGTTGAAAAATTTTCAGACAAACATGCATAGGCTGCTCTTGAGATTTCTGGTGTGTAAATGATCCTTTTCCTTCAGATTTAGATGACAGGAGCCACGTTCAGAGAGACACCTGTTTTTGAGGCATAATGAGTCAGAGCAGAACAGAGAGGCAGACTGGTTAGATTACAGGGCTGCTTGATATGAGCAGCTGGTAGTCATTAGTACAGGCAGCCCGATGGGGGCGCTGTGGTGGATCAGGGCTGCGGGGAGTCCCTCACATCTCACCTGTGCTCCTCTGGGTCCCCGTCTCCCGGATCACTAAACCCTGGGAAGGGCCCACTGACGACGAAGCCGGCGGCCGCTTGCTGCAGGACGCCGGCCTAATCGAGGCTGACGGCCCCGATCTCTGTCGCCGGTCCCACGCTAATGATGGGAAATTCCTTACCGCGGGTGGCCTTGCCCCCCCCCCCTCCCCCCCGGGAGTGAAGGGGGCCACTCCAGCTGGCTGCTGGTCAGCCATGAGACTGGAATTCAGAGACACTCTTAGGCACTGGAATTCAGAGACACTCTTAGGCACTGGAAATCAGAGAAATTCTTAGGCACTGGAAATCAGAGACACTCTTAGGCACTGGAAATCAGAGACACTCTTAAGCACTGGATTTCAGAGACACTTTCTCAGGCACTGGCTCCTCTTGAAACACCCCAGTCATTTAGATTCCTTGGCAGCCAGGTACTTACTGATTAAAGCCTAACCACCAAAACACCCTGAGTCTCACCTCCTGTCGTACAAATGTGCGATTACCGGCACAACTAAATAACCTCGTTTTTAAGCACTTTGAATGCATGTGATCACATGCACGTTTATTTAAAGCGATCCTTCATTACACTAGCTCTCCTCATACATTACATTGCTGTTTCTTGACTGTTTCAGATTGTTTTCTAGAATTATAACCATCAACGTTACACTACTCCTCAGCTTTTGCGTAATAATCGAACACTGATGTTGTACTTTTCCCTTTAACAACGCATTGATATTTGACTGATCATTAATTTACTGAATAATCTAAATAACATACTAATCATTGTCCTTACAAATTTCACCCTAAATCCATCATTGTCAGACTGATACTGTTGTAAGATCTTCTCGTAAAAAAAAAAAGTATATATATCACCATATATATTCTCCTAAATATATTTAACAGTATTGTAATGTCACTTCAGCCATGTTCTAAAATAAAAGTGTCAGTATTTTAATGGTAATCCAGTCATATCCAATTACAAATGGATTGTTGTCTTGGTAACAATTCCACAATACTTATATAATTCTATTACGGTCCCAGTGAAAATCCGACCTCGTTCCCTCATGAATCGGTGATTGATCCAGGACTGCGGCAGCCATGCTGATTTGCTGATTTGCTTATTCCTCCACTTGTTCCCCACAGCCTTTAACCAGCCTCCACGATTCCAGAACTACTTCTTTCAGACGTACCTCCTGATCTATGAAGACACCCCCGTTGGTAAGTCCAATCTCATTGGTTATCGCTGTGAACCAATCAAGAAAACCCATGTTTTACCCTCGAGTCTGAAACAGCGAGTGATCCTTGCTGCTCTAAGTAACTGCCCATCTTCTCCACCTACTCTTGCTCGTCCAGGTGTCTTTCTGTACTTCGGATCTTCTCGACTTGGCTCCCTCTCACCTTGCCGTCTTTGGTGTTGCTGTATGGTAGCATGAAGTGTCCCGTCCCTTTTGTCAGGCTCATTTTTCGATTTTGTCCCTCGTTTGTATGTTGATGGTGGCCGAGGTGAAAGACGGGCTCATTTGCGCGTGGCTACGTTTTCACACTTAAAAAAACAAAATGGCCTGACCTAATGGATCCTCTTAATCTTCAGACTCTGTACTCTACTGCCTTATATCTGTAAATAGGTAAACTCTGCGTGGCCCCCTGTCTGTCTCAATGCAGTTCTCTCTAGTGGTCTGTTTCCAGGCACTTGGGTGATCAGTAGAGTTCATCTCATATGATTTACCTCTGTAGAGGCAGCATCTCCACCTTAATTAGATACATGAAATGCCCCCCTTTCTGTCTATAGTAAATGTACGGTGCACAAATGGTTGGTAAAGGGGAGCAGGTGGTGGATTGGTTTGACCAGACCGGAGGTCGGATCCATGCTCTCTGCACCCTGCCAATGACAGGACAGACCTGACGACGTCCTATTTTCACTGGAATCCTTTAGCATCAGCAAGAATAATGTGGGTAATGCTGCATTCCTCACACACAAAGTCCTTAGAGTGGTCACATAATTAATCGTCAAGAGGCTGAATTATTCTAATTGCTAAATGAACTGCATTTACTTCAGTTATATACTGTTAGCAAAGTTATGCATTTGTCTTAGAGAATGGGGACATTTTAACTAACCATTTTATTAGTGCTGCTAATGTCCAACTCGGTTTTGGCAGAAACTGGGGAATGGTCTTGTGTCTGAAAATGCGCAGACCATTGTTGTAATTTTCAATATGATTATTATTATGGCATCTAAATACTTGTCTGCGGTTCATGCCAAAAAGCTTTAGCTCACTTCAGACAACAGAAGAATGGCCCCCTCCACACTGATATTGTCTGACCTGCCCCACCCAAATTAATTGCAGTCTGAAGGAAAATTTAATACCACAATCTGACACCCCCATATGATTTTCTTACCAGTATACAATACTGTGCAAAAGTCTTAAGCAGTCACTGAAAATGTTTAAATGATCTTCATGCTGGTGTAAAACTACAGTGTCTGTCAAAATGTGTCAGGTTAAACATCTCAAAAACTCACCCCAGTATTTGCAGCAACCATCTAATACACCCTCGTATTGTTAATCAATACCTCAGTTATTTAACTGATTAAGTGAATTTTTTAAAGAATTGGGCTGGAAATTAAATGTTGTTGACCCTTCAATACCTGGAAAAACTGTGTAAAAAATGTTTTGGTCCCCTTAGTACTGTAAGTGTAGTGAGCATGCGAGCGGAGTAGAGCGAAAAGATTCCAGAAATGTAAGACACAAAGACCACTGCGAGGTCACTGTGAGGTCACTGCGAGATCACTGCGATGTCACTGCGAGGTCACTGCGAGGTCACGTGAGCGGATGCTGTTAACCAGCTTGGCGTCCTCCAAACCAGCACTGTTCATACTACACATAGTTCATGCATTTGAGTCGATTAACCCTTTGTGTAGTCTGCTGGTCTTCAGGTGACAATTGCTGGCAACAAGATATCAGTAACTTTTTGGAGAACAGAATAAATTCTTGCTAGTTTAAGCAATATTATTTCTTAATATTCAAATGTTAAATTGTTTTTATAAGCAAACATACACTTTTACTACTCAAACTACACTACACTTGCACAGTTCTGTATGTATCATAGAAACTTTTCCACTACTATTTGATTGCTGTTGGCCATCTGTTTATCCATCCATCCTGCACAGACCACTTCACTGGGTTGTGCCCTGGATGCAGTGCTGTAGGAAATGTGTCATTGTCCTCATTATTCAGACTTTTATTCTGCTTAACTTGTATTGTTCTGATTTACATTGACTCTACTCTCACTACTGTGGTGTTTTCAGGAACCTGCTGGGTACAGTATTAACTTTAATATACCATATATTGTACGATGCTGCAGTGTTCCGGGTGAATCTGTTAATAGCCCCGATAAGTTCAGTCATACAGAAGAGTAAGGAGAGCAGCCAGAGGGCAGTTTGACAAGGGAGAGAGTGAGTGAGAGAGAGAGAGAGAGAGAGAGAGAGAGAGAAATCCCTCCATGAAAGCTGATTTAGGAACTGACACAAAGGAGGATCATTTGTCCATCTGTCTTAGACACGCTTATCCAGTACAGGGTTATGGTGAGTTGGGAGCCTCTTCCAGCAGGGGGTGCCCTGTTCGAGTTGGCTGTCTGCTGCAGGGCAGGCATGCACACACTCTCCCTGGGCGATTTCGAGATGCCGGGGCGCCCAAGCCACCATACCCAGGTCATTTATTATCACGTTCCTGCTAAGATGAACCACCGTTGCCTGGTGTTCTGTATTTTACTAATTAAGTAATAAGGATTTCGTCTGGAGGGGCAACTTTTTAAACCCCTCTGTTAATTATGCTGATAATGCCTTGATAAAATGATATCTCCTTCACCTGATGAGGAAACCCCAGTCTGTCCTGTATTTTTTAGGAGACGGAAACTGAAGCCTCCCTTCTGGGTGGCTGCGGAGTTTGTTCTTCAGCTGTTGCGCTTGAGGGTGTTCTGAGGGCCTGGGGAGCTGCTTTGCACTCACATGCTGGTATGGGCGGGTGCACAGGGCGGAGCCACACCCCTGTGTGACCCCCACAAAAGGGTCATCAAGATGCTGCTCTGTACATCGTAAACTCTCTATGTGTGCATGCAGAGGGTAAAAGGAACATGTCTTTCCTTAAAAGCATTTATTTTTAATACTCATGATAGTCCCAGCTGTGTACCAGCCGTACGGTTCGACTTTGCTGCGCACGTTTCAGTCAGAATGTGTGTCTTGCAGCCCGGCAGACGTGTCTCCCTCGTCTGCTTGAAGGAGCATGTCGCGCGTCTTTCATGTCTGGGCCTTGTTCTCCGGTCCGTCTCACCGGCGATCCGCTTTGGAGTCTGTGGCTCAGCGTCACCCCTGTGCTCAGGAGCAGTCTGTTCCCTTCCGGATGCTCCCCAGTTCGCCCACGGGAAATCCCACCTGATCAGCTGTAAGGTGGAACCAGTGAGCCAAGCGCAGCCTGGGAGACAGACAGACACACACACACACACACACACACACACACACACACACACACACACACACACACGTAGGGTAAACATATCCTTATGG
>JAABNY020000063.1:14034757-14045854 GCA_015164015.2 Brevimyrus niger | reverse complement strand
ACTAACTGCGGGAGCTACACAGCTCTACAGGGACTGTGCAGTACGGAGGTCTTCAGCTGCTTATATGTTTTATATCATGTTGGTTTTCATCCTCTAAAGACTAACTAGGGTTCTGTGTATGTAGCACTTTTAAAGACATATTGACCAAAATTTACAAATGATCTCTAACAATAAAAAAAAAAATCAACTCTTGATGAAGATAAAAAATAAAAATAATAATGTTACTCTGCATATCTGTTCAACCAGAAATATTATTCTTTGTTTTTGTTCATAGGTCAGTTACTTTCTTTGCTTATTATTATTATTATTATTGTTATTATTATTATTGAATTGAAATAGGACTGCATGACACGGACTGTATAATCTGATCAAAATTACTGTTCAGAGTTGTTAAGATAGTACAGTTGAACTAATTGGTTTTATTTCGATTGCTTGAAGTTCCATGACTGATGTCTCATAATAGATCCGCACACAGATCCTTGGGTAACACTGTTGCGGTTATAATGTGTGCGTGATCTGTACCTGTCAGGAGGACATACTGCGGTGACTATCGCTGCGGCATCCCGGGCTTAAACCTGCACGTCTCTCAATGCAGTCGGGTGACAATCGGAAAAGGGAACCAGAGTGTACATAGAGAGGGATTTTAAACACAAGCCTTAAGTCTCTTCACTGGCAAAACAAGTGAAAAAACACACTGACACGAGGAAATGGTGTGAAAGTAATGAGGCATCATGTTTCAATGCAGGAGAAAACACTTCAATGTAAGACATTTTCAGTTCATTCAGTTTTTTTTATTTTAAATTTTCACCTGATTTTCCCAAACATTAAAGACTTTTCTTGGGTGTTGGGGGGGGGGGGGAACCTAGCAGACCGCTGTGGAGCATTGTGATACAGAGCGGGGGTGCAGAGTCAGCGACGGCTCCACAAAACCCGAGGAGGTGACATCTTCTGATGACACCACTGTGTGCAGCAGTCTGTGCAGCAGTCTGTGCATGTCTGGGTAAGGCCCTGTTTGTAGCCGTGAGTGTAACTCACAGCACGACAATGACAGGCCAAAATATGTAAATGTGTACAGGTAAAACCGGTTAAAGTGATATTAAACAACAGCAAACTTCCACTGAATTCATTCCAGTTTCCTCAGGTCGGTTCCCTATAAAAAAACAGACATGCAGTCACATGGGTCCGTTCATCTTCTTTGTGAGGCCACAAGAACTTCATTGAATGTTTAGTTCTCGTTCTGTAGGTGAGGAGAGGGGTCGGGTCTCATCAGTCTTTGGCGGGGGGCCTCTTTCTCCGCAGGGTTCACTGCACTCTTGTGTACTGCTGGACAGAAGGGATATGGGGTAACAGCTGAACTCCAGAACATGCACTGGCGTGATGAGGGAAAGCAGGCTTGGGGGGGGGGCACAGTGGGGGTAATCCAGGAAAACTGCATGAACCTGCTCCTCACTGGGGCTGAACCAGACAAAGACTGACACATGGAGGCCCTGTCCCCCACCCAAAACATTTTTTTTTTCCAGTAGTGTTGTACACTATGCTTGTTTAACCCCCAACCCCCCACCCACATTTTCCTGTCCCAGGTTCTTCTGTGACCCAGCTGAGGGCTGTGGACCCGGACGAGGAGCCGCTGGTGTACGGGGTGGTGGGAGAGGAGGCCATGAGATACTTTGCCGTGGAAAGCAACACTGGGGTGGTTTGGCTGAGGCAGCCCCTGGATAGGGAGGTGAGGACCCGCATTGGGTATTCAGGGGATTGGAGCCATCGTACCTTTTATAACAGTGACTATTATAATGTTTAAAGAACTGCACTTGTTGACTCAACTCCCAGGAGGAGCATTTCTCTTGTGCCATTGATAGTGGCTTATCCTAAATGTCCTAGACTAAGAGATACAGACAGGATGTGGGTGGTTCAGTGCATTACTAGATTTGTCACACAGCTATTGGTCAGCGAGCCATGATGTCATAGCTATGAAGCTTCAGGGGGGTCATGTGTAAGTTCTGGTTATCTTGGGTGAAAGACTACTGGGGTGTTTCTCAATATGCGTACTTGACCGTACTTGTGTTCTCGTGTACCTTTTTTACGTCATCTTCCATCGCTGATGACCAGTTCCAATACTCAAGAACAGAAGTACAGAGGCCAGTAAAAATACCCCAATGTCGTTCTTGCCCCTTTCCAAATATCAAGGATACATCAGTTGCATCCGAAGGAGACCAATCCCATGATTCATCGCACCCCTAGTTCCTTCTTGGAAGACAAGTTAGCAAGACCAATCTTACCAAGTGCAAAAGTGCGGCCTTTGCGTTCTTGGTATTGAGAAACACCCCCTGGTTATCTTCCTGATTCCTGGTACTTGCATCCTGTTTCACGGAGGCACTTTATAACATGCTGCTTTTTTTCAGACCAAGTCAGAGATGCAGGTGGCGTTCACAGTCAGTGACAGCCAAGGGGTAGGTACCCAGACCGAGGCTCCGGGTAGCGGCCGGTTACAGAGCACCAAGTTCTCACGCATTTACAAGTTCCAGAACATTTTCTTCCTCCTAATTCTGGATCAGTTTATCCCGCCCTGACATCCAGCGCAGAAACTGCTATGTCATCTCACGCCATGGTAGCCATATTTGATTTGCTTGCTGAAAATAATAATCAGTCACTATCAATGACTCATATATATTCCACTCTAGTCTTCAATATAGAGGAAAAAAATCCAAAATGTATATTTTACAGTGTTTCTTCCGATTTTTCAAAACACCAGCTGGCGTTTCATAGAGCTCTTGTCAACAGTATCAAGGTTTCATGACGTGTCTTTTTAATATTCCTTTTAACAATTGATCAGTTTCTTACAGCAAGGCCCTTATTTCAAATTTATGCACTGCCCTAAATTGACTCTGCATTCCAGTTCATTTATCTGGCCCTGTGTTTATTCCCAGTTCACATTCTCTCAGGTGGGACATCCCCTTACAGTAAAGAGCCCTAACTCTCACTGACCTTGACACCCATTTGCTGTCTATGGGAATGTCGCCGAGGGTGACGCCTGGCAGAGGGCAGAGTGACACATATGTTCGTTACTTGTGCTGTATTTCCATAACCAGGAAATGCGTTCTGCGCCTCGCCTCGGCAGCAAGGCACAGCGATCTGTCTCAGCCAATAAACAAGGATGAACCCAAGGGGTTATATGGATAATTACCTAATAAGTGCCTGTCTGTGTTGAGAACAACAGCATGTGGACTTTTTAGCAGGACAGTCCCCCGCAGTATTTTCAGGATAAGAAATACGCCACATAAAGCTGGGATGCATTGGATCATGGGTAATCCTGTCTTCTACTTCATCCGCCTGACTTCTGCTTCTTTTCCCAGGTGGTCAAAGACACGGTGAACGTGCAGATCGGGGACGTGAACGACAACGCGCCCACCTTTTACAACCAGCCTTACAACGTGCGCATCCCAGAGGTACCGCGCCCGGAACCTGCACCTGTGCTGGAACCTGCACCTGCGCTGACACTCTGACACATGGGTGGCTTGTGGGTCACCATATTTTGCCAGTTTAGACCCATAGTTAGGGACCCAGCCTGAGATG
Source organism: Brevimyrus niger (assembly GCA_015164015.2). Taxonomy (NCBI): domain Eukaryota; kingdom Metazoa; phylum Chordata; class Actinopteri; order Osteoglossiformes; family Mormyridae; genus Brevimyrus; species Brevimyrus niger. The sequence goes on along the minus strand of JAABNY020000063.1, from coordinate 14,042,284 downwards.
GGAATGGAAAACTGGTCAGTTGTACATACAGCTGTTCATCATATTGTACTCCCATGATATTCTAAATGACCATTTTAAAATAATTATTATAATTCCCTAAGTAAAGCTGGCATTTTGTTTTATGGTGCCCCATTTACCATAGTAGCAGTTTTCAGCCGTGTTAATAAGTGCATTACCCTCTTAACGCTGGTTATTTTGGCTGCGGGTGAGCGGGTGAGCAGGTGGGTGGTCTGTAGTCTGCCTCGTTACTCACGCTGTTTTCACACAAGCTTGCGGTTCTGTCTCTGTTCCCACCGGAGAGGCTCCGCATGAAATCCGTCGGTCATAAACACGCTCCAGCCATGCACATGGTCAGGTCCAACCTGAGAGACCCGGGGGTCTGAAATTCTTTGGCCCGCACTGCTGCAAATAATTAGAGGCAGGACAGTAACTTTGATCAGAGGTCAGCGGGCATCATGTTCCTTTTGTGGGCCATTTACAACAGTGGCTGTGCTGAATGTTCCTGCCCAAAGTATCCAACGGGATGAGGAGGTTGCAGTAAGTTAATAGTGGTAGTTATACCCCATTTTCCTTCTTTATTATACCCCTAAGGAAACTTCATTCATTTCTTCCTCTCTTTCGTTCCTCATCCCTATATCACATGCTCATTCCATTTCGCTTTTCTGCCACCATTCCCTGCTGTGTTTACTTCTTTGTACACTTCCTGTTTTCTCCTCTGTTCTTCTCTTCCGGATCATTCTTCTCTTTCTTCCTCCACTCTGCTTCTCTTTCTTTTGCTGTTGCTCTTCCGCTCTCCCTCTATAAGTTAATCCTCAGCACAAAAGGATCTGGCACAGGAGAGAGAAAGAGAGAGAGGGGGAGAGAGACCTTCAAACGGGACTTAATTTTTTCAGCCGCGTACGCGCTCTGCCGCGCCGTGCTTACATTGCCAGCCTGCTCCCCACTACCCGCCTGCCTGTCCGCCTGTTTGCCTGCCTTTACAGGAACTTCAAAGTTCTCCTCCGCCTCAGCCGAGGAAACCAAGTAAACAAACATGAGGGTGGGGGGGTGAGGGGGGGCTGCAGGCCCCCACTGCCCGTCACTGTGCCCAGGATGACAGCCTGACAATGGCCATTCTCATATAGGCCTTTGAAATCCAATAAGGCTGCTTCTCTAAAGGAAACGTGTGGTGGAATGTATGATATTTCCCTGACTGACCCATCAGGTAGAAATGATCCCTCTTTACTCTTAAATGGTTTGTTACAAATGAAATTACAAATAATGTTTCACAATTACAGTCCTTGACTAGTAAGTAGTCTGTTCCATGGCCTCGCATGTAAGTTGAATTTGACTGATGTTGGACTTTCCTTCCCAAACTATTCAGCACCTTATAGCAAAAACATACAAGGCAAAAACATACCATGAGTCTGACTAAAGAACGTATATTAAATACGTGCAACGATAAATGCAACGATAAAGTGTGAATTTGCATTTGGGTGGGTATAGTACAACCTAAATTTTGTAGGCCTTGATCTGAAGACTACGGTCTGATGGTCACAGTGTGAGTTCTTTTAGGCCCAACCCGCTTTCGCTAGTTTTGCAGCGGAAAAATAGTCACATTGCCAGACATCTGGTCCAAAACAGTTATAGTTGGTTTCATAATTAGTCCTGCATGTTTTGGGGTGTATCGTGCTATAAACCAATCAGTTTCATCTCCCAATCCCTTAAAGAGCTAGGTGTGCTTGCACCTTTGCAGATTGCTATTAAAATGGAATTTTTGTATTGTAGTGGAAGAGAACATTTCTCTGCAAAGGTAACGGACTTGCTCGTGCGTGAAGTGAAAGCGGGCGACCAACGGCAATGTCTATGGCAACGGCGGAATTCCGCAGAAGCTGCCTGAGCTTTATAATTTAATAATAATGATGTATAATAATATTATTATACAGTACTGTACAGTACTGAACTCTCTCAAATAATAGGTAGTGTATTCTGACATACATACATTAGCCTAATTATCAAAAGATGATATAGTAATGAAAAAATATCATGTGTCAAGGGATGACAGATTAATGAAAAAAAATAGGCTTCTGTTACACATTTTACAATGAATAATATTGATTGATGTACCTGTACATAACCGGTAATAAGAAAAATGTTTTTATTAAAATTATTATATTGGGTATGAACTGTTTCTGGAATTCTTACACTTTTTTTTCAGATAACTGAAACCACGACTACCAAAACCGCAGATTCTGGTGAATGTTATAACTAACTATTATGACACGTATCTCTTAAAATATTTTGATCCACATATTAACCATCTTTCGCATTTTAACCTTTTTTATTTTTAATCTTTTGCATGTTTGCACACTCCTATGCATCCCTATGAGTGAAATCTTGCACCATTGGCTTAAGACCAGGCTTTTGTTGGTCAAAAACACGAGTGCTAACAGTGCACTTGACTCCGCCTCATTTTAAGAAAGACACGCAGGTGGTCACTCAGATGGACGCAGGTAAATTTGCTAGTTAAAAAGGGGCAAATGCTAGCGAGGACCTTTGCATTGTGCTTAGTGCTGCTTTTCCCGGGTGTACGATTGGGCTTATGTATTCCAAATATTTCTTTGGTAATTCCAGAACTACTTAAATGGGTTTTAGGTTGTACTAGATGAATTGTGGGATGTAATGTGGGACAAGCTGTTCTTTCAGCCCATATTTTGACATGCATGAGTGTTCTGTTGTTAAAGAAGCTATAGGCGGATAGTTAAAACTTTGTCGAAAGGTGTTTAAATTGACCCTAGTGGACAGGTAGATTTCTCACTTGCTGGACCATAGTAAATGACACACAGGAAATATGCATCATTCTTCTCGGGGTAAAAAACGACGAATGATTATTCCGTTGTTCCCCGGGCATCTCTGCCCGTGACCCGAGCTGCGTGTCCCCGATTGGTACAGCTTCATTACCCACCGACCTTAAGCATCCTCCGCCAGTGAGAGCCGAGCACCACATCAGTCCATCAAGCTGTCACTCGCGCGGGATGCCGCGGTAATGGCCCAGTCGCGAGGCGAGCGGCCGTCGCGAGAATTACAGCCGCGGTCACTGCAGGTGCGAGACGAGGGCGGGACACGCCGGTCTGGTCCAGACAGTACCGGAGCCGGAGAGGGTCACGGTGTTAAGGGCATTACTGCGGGAGTCAGAGAGAGGATCAGACAATGAAATGTACACAAAGCTGCAGGGCGATATGAATGTCCTATAGGCAAAATATAGCCAATAAGCATAAGGGGCGGGGCTTGGGTGTAGTGCATGTAAAACTAGAATAATGCATTAGTTTCCCACATTCAGTGGGGTTTGGCAGACTAGTCGACATACTTGTGGGTCACATGGTGAGACAGCAGTGAGACTGTGTAAGGTAACGATCAGTCTGCATCCAGTATGCAAATATTGTTCCAAATATTGTACAAGAAAATGTGGCTGCGATCTGCGCGTCTTTTTAGCATCTGTTTCTATGTTTAATCCTACACTAGCTGCTAAAGTCAAAGATGCTAATCACTTCACTAATTTTACCACCTCTTGGTTTCCAGCTCCCTCCTTCTCATACCCTGGCTGCTCTCTGACAGGCCTTAGTCCGCTCGTTCATAAGGAGCGCCCAGCGGTCCTCGCGTATATGGCGTTCAATGCGGGACACTGAGTTCCAGACACCCTAAATACCCCAGCTATCTGCAATGATGGAGTTATCATCTCTCACTGAAGATTAGCACCATTTCAAAGCCTTGTCTCATCCAAGAACATTTGGCTGGATTTCTGAAGCCGGTGTTTGATTTGGTTGTTCATTTCTGCACACTGTTCCCAAAGGCAAGGATGAATATCCACATCTGCTCTGTTTTCCCTCACAGGAACGCAGTGATAACAGCATTGCAGAAAAGTGTTGTGCTCTGTAGCTATTACTGTCATTAATGTGATGCGGTCAATCTTTGAGTGAGACTAGGATCGGTAACGTTCTCTGAACTACAGCGTGATGATGCGCAGTGCCCGTACCACGATTTACCCCGGTATAGGCGCTGATCGATGTCAGTGCTGGGGTCATCTTCCCCTCGAGTGTGACATGGAAGTTAGATGAAGTTCAGACATTCTGGGAGGATCTGGGGTGGGGTCCACCGCTGACCCTAGGAGAGGCTGAGAAACGAAAGAGACTGAGGAGAGAAAGAGAGAGTCCCAGTGGAGTCTCCCCATGTGTGCGCCTGAAACCTTTTATCCGTCTGCCTGGATTAGGTACATTTATATATCTGCCAAATAGCTTCGTGGCATTGGGTGGAAATGATTATGTTGAGCCTGGACGTTTTTCTTACCTAGTGGTGTCATATCGAGGACTCTTCCAGATGGATCTTATTACCGTCAGCCTTAGTTTCCAGCATTACGGAGATGTGGCTCTATTTATGAAAACTGCTTGGATTAGGGTTATGTACACTTGACAGATATTATGAAAGATTTTGACTTTGAAGTCTCATAGCTCCACATAGTAGGGTGCATATATATGTACATAAATACAAACAGAAATGTGTGTGTGTGTGTGTGTGTGTTTCCACCGTATAAAAATATTTTCCAATATATATATTTTTTTTTAGTTTTTAATTTGACCTTTCTGTTAGTTCATGCATTATTTGCTGGGAGTCTGAAGGAAAAACAGATTTTAGCAAAGTTTTGGAAGTGGTTTTATTCGGAGTGCAAGGTAATGCAACATAACCCCCCGTTAGCGTTCACGGCGGGGAGTTGTGAGGCTCTTTTTAATTGGCGGCTCCGTAAATAACATGCACGCCTCGCAGATGTAGCCCCAGCCGTGCACGGCACTGCCGTTTCCGGCCCCGCCCGCCTGCCAGTCCACGCCCGCCGCTGACATCACCCTTCTGGGCCCACCGTGGTCTTCCTCTGCTCTCCACTGGTCCCTCCGCACTGCCTGCTGGTTCCAGGCCTCCCTTCCTGTCTGCTCCTCCATTCGTTTTTACCGTCTTCCTCTTCCTCTTGCATCCTGGCGAGTACGTCCACCTGCATTGTCTCGCATTACATTTATTTAATTTTTTTTAACTATCAGCGTTTCTCATACTGTGAGATTCATCAGTGCTTCAGTAATGAACATGTCAACCAGACGACCACCCCTGCTGTCGCTTTTGCTACATTTTGGATCCAAGATCCCATTAATAAGGAGAGACAAATAAATCTAACCTCGTTCGGCCTCGGCTCTCGTTCGACACGTTGGTGGGAAGAGCCGTTCCGACGGGCCACTCAGCAGACCCCACATCGCAATGTGAGGGATTCACAGTCATTTCTTGGCAGTCTTTTGGGGGGGGATTACTGTCAGTGTGATAATGACGGGCGTCATCCGTCCTGGGACTCAGAGCAGTACTTGGGTACACAGAAGCATCCGCGAGCAGCACGCAAAGTTGAAACACTTCGAACTTGGAAGAAAACATTTGTGTCAGCTATTTAAATACTGAAAGTCTGACTTGCGAGGGCCTGCTTAAAATAAATCAGAGTAATTTTGGCCTTTTCAATAATTGTGATGTATTCACTTGACAGGTTTTAGAGTTGCTTAATGTCAATGTCACAAGAAATTCCTGAAGACCTCCAGAAAACAAACTAGGGTTATGACACCATTTGGAAAGCTCTGGGGAGACTTACCATTCTGCCAATGATCAGGGTGCAGAATAGTGCGGTCAGTCAGGAGGAACTTGGAATGTCAGGCAGGGATCGGTTGAATCGCTTTGCCTTACATTATGGTCGGTGGTCATGACATTACCACCGGAAAGACACCGACCCTGACAATCCTGCTGCAGCATCAGAATGTTCAGAAATACCTGAATAAGGATGCAAGAACACCCAGGCGCGTGAAATTCTGAAATCCTCTGTGTCCCACAAGAGTTCTAGTGCTGTGGACAGGTGGGCCAAACTGTAAGCTTGGTAGAAGATGCGGGGTCCTGCTTTTTTTCCAGTAAGAAGCTCCTTCCAATGATTAAGTGTAAAGCTGGTGGTGTTATGGTCATGGAGAACTCTTTAGAACATACCACTGATGGAACTATGGAGTTTTCTTGCATGTCAGATAGGCCTGGTTTTATCCATGCCAGTTATCGGTGAGATTAAAATGATTTTCAGCGATCCTAAAACTAAGAAGGTTCTGGATCAACCTTGGCAGTCTAGAGCTAAAGCCCATGGAATAATGTGCCAAGGCCTGAAATTGGCAGATTATAAGTGTAACCTCCAAATTTCACTTTAAGAAATTGTAATGTAGGACTGACCCCCCCCAGTGCCTCGGGGGACTGATCAGCAAACAGGAAGCGCTTGACTGCAGGCACCGCTGTTGAAGATGTCATGCCGATTCTTTCAGCGTAAAGTGACATACTTTCACACAGGGACTTTGGCTGATGCATAACTTTCTTGACTAAACAAGCACCGTGCGTATTGAACTATTACTCCATCACTCTCTTCTGTTTAATCTGCCCAGTCCGGGCTGAAGATCTGATAACATTCCGTGGCAGAGACACGAAAACCTGCCGGAAACCTCATTTCACTCTTACCAAGCTGTGATGCTCATGCATGTCTGTTGGTACAAATGTCACCCTAGAGGGAAAAATGTACACAGGACAAACGTGAAACTGACTGTCTTATTGCAAATCGTGCAGCTTGGTCTTGTCCTGAGGCATGCACCCTCTCCCCTCCCCTCCCCCGTCTTCCTCCTCTCTTCCTGTCTTCTGACGTTTAACTTGTCCATCGTCTTCCGCGTGACAATCGCCAAAGCCCACTGAGCAGAAGGAGCACCTTGTCGGGTCTCGCGCCTTAAACGGCCTCGTCAGTGAGGCAGGGCCTCATTTGGGTGGCCATCAAAGGCCGTCAGGGTGGAGTCAGATGCCTCACCCAGCCTTCGCTGACGCCATTAAGCCCCGCACCTCCTGGATAAATCAGCCTGTCATTCTGTCTTTATTTTTTCCACTCTTTTGCGTCCCCTTTACCCCCTCCCCCCTCCCCTCACTAAAGCCCATCTACAGTTTTTTTTTTTTATCCTCACCCCCCCTGCATGTATATGTGCTGGTTATGTATTCTGACAAGGTTGTGATAACTTGGGAAATCATTTTGTCGGCTGCCAATCTTAGTCAGGATGCTGGCAAAGGTGAGTCCATGAGCATCTTCCAGGTCCAGCACATCAAAACTACAACCACCCTATTGTTTAGTTTTTTGGTGGGGGTGGGGGGGGGGATTCTGCTAGCTTGTGAGTCCATTAGGTACTGAAGGCTTTAGTGAGAAGAGTGAAATAAATAGAGGTCTATAAATCCCCGACTCAAACCATTAGCCTGCCCACGACAGAATCCATCAGCTTCAAGGGACCCCGATTCCTCTGTATGCAAATCTCTCCCCCTTTTGTCTTTCCTCATCCCTCCATCTCTAACTGCCCCCCCCCCCCCCCCCCCTTTCCCCCCGGGCCCCCTCCCCCCCCCCCCCCACCCTCCGACTCCCTCGGTCCTCTCCGCCATCCTTCCCGCCACTTATCGCCCAACATAACCCTG
>JAABNY020000063.1:13949391-13974402 GCA_015164015.2 Brevimyrus niger | reverse complement strand
ATTTTTATAAAATAGAATTTTCCCTTATGGGGACCAGGAAATGTCCCCATAAGGGAAAAAAAACGGATATTTATCACATTGTGTCCCCATAAGGATAGGTAAACCTGTTCGCACCCACACACACGCACACACACACGCGCACATGTAGCGCACACCCACACACACGCGCACACACATACACACACACGCACACACACGCGCACAGACACGCACGCATACACACACACACAAATACACTTTTAGACTAAACCAGCAATGGACGCTTTATGTATGTTTGTTGTGTCTCTACATTTACATACATAATTACTGGAGGAGCACGATGATAGCATCAAAGAGCCCCCCCACGGATCAGCTCCTTTATCCACATCAGCCAGTGACCCAACCCCCACCCCCACCCCCATCTGCTTCTCTTTCTTTCTGCCACAAAAATGGCCAATCTGTCTTTACTGAACCTCTTGATCTTAAGAAAGGCAGTTTGAGGGGATTATAGGGTTTTCTTCATCTGACGTCCAGCTTTCAGTCTGACCTTTTTTTGGTCAAAAAATGTCATATTGTAAGCTTTGGGGGTGGGGGTGGGGGCGGGGGAGGGGGGCAGCTGAGCTGCTAGTAAACACACAGGAAGCGCCACACAGATGTCTGCGATGCGCAGTCACTCATTTCCACAGACCAAAACTCGTTAGAGAGACATCACAGCCGGAGGGGATTCTACGATGGTCATCAGACAGATCCTGACAAAGCTTTCCAGTGTCCCGCAGGGAGTGGTTCTAGAGTCGCGTGGGACAGTGTGTCTGGCACTCACCAGGCCGTCAATACAGTGATCTCGAAACCAGTCACAACACGCCTTGTGTGTAAACAAGGATCCGAGGGGAATGCATTCCCTCACAAAGAGAGTGCAATTTTAGGCAGACCACTCGCGTTCCTGTATCCAAACATCACCCGCGGTGGTCTGTGATTGTGTGCCGTTACAGGCGCATGTCTGGCACTATGGTATAAAAGTGCTATTCATGCTAAACAAAATGGGGGCATTTTGGATGTAAATTCATCAGGTATGTTTTCTTCTATTTTTCAGTACTATTGGGTGCAGCCCTCTGGGTGGTGTTGGGGGGGGAGGGGTGCATGGTGCCAGCAGTAACCCCCAGAGTTCTTTTTCAGCTGCCAGTATGTCTCCATACCTTACATCTTGCCCATTTTTTTTATTAGTCCGTTCTACCTGGGTGTATATAGATGGGCATGAGATTGTGTGGCTGCAAGGAAAATACAAAACAGGAGAGTTTTTGTGCCCCCTCATAGACTCGGACGTCTGTGGGAGTGAGGAGCCAGTCAAGTGAGACTCTCACATGATGGTGCAGACCTCCGTACAGACCAGCAGACTAGTCCTGAATTTCCACTGGTTGTCAAAGACCTGCTTTGCTGATATGCAAAGTGTTCCGTCCTTAAAATGAAATAAAATTAAGTTTTATTAGAGTCTATTCATAAAGCATTCACACATTTTTTTTCGCTTTCCAGAATAGGAAAAGTGGTTTCGGTAAATAAATGAAAGAATGGATGGATGGATGGATGGATGGATGGATGGATGGATGGATGGATGGACGGATGGTTGGATGGATGGATGGATGGATGGATGGTTAATCGGTGCATAATACATCATAATCAAAAAGCAAAAGCAGGTTTGTACACATTTTCACAGGCCTTGGCGGTACAAGGCAACATGACCGTGGGACCAGGAAAAAGAATTCTGGGTCTTAAGAGTATAACCTACTAAAATGCTGAAGTCAGGCTCAGAGCCCTTGTGTGTTACAGTGAGGCATAAAGTCGCCTCCCCATGGAATCCCGGCAGCAGTGGGAAAGACCTCAGGCAGAGGAACAAGCTGCTGATTTGCCCCATGTCTGTTCCTCTGCCCTCCCGTGTGAGTGGTGGGGGGCTTGTCCCACGTGGGAGAATGTGTGTTACGGTACTGAGAACTCATCCATGTTGGTGTTGGGGGTCGCGTCTGCCTGACAGGGAGCCTGACAAGCCGTAATTGGTTTCCTTTTCACCGTGCATTTTCTGAGAAGATGTGCCGGGGAAAAAAAGCAATTCTGGAAGCTTGTCTATTAAGATTCCAGGTCGCTTAAGATATAAAAGGCGTGAGAGTGTGGCCCCTCGCCGTCACGGAGACAGCCGGGACTGATAATCTGCGAGCTTCCCCTACTTGTCAGTGGTTAAACGAGCTACGGCTCACTCCGGAATCCAGGATGCTGAATGGGGGAGGCCAAAACAAACAGGCACGGATGGCCCTCTAAGATTTTCCCTCTTATCTCCCTGGGCCATTTTAAAAAGTAAACATTGACTGTATTTTGTGTGTGTGTGTGTGTGTGTGTGTGTGTGTGTGTGTGTGTCTGTGCGTGTGTGTGCGAGTGGGTTTACCTATCCTTATGGGGACACAATGTCCCCATAACGTGATAAATGTCCATTTTTTTCCCTTATGGGGACATTTCCTGGTCCCCATAAGGGAAAATTCTATTTTATAAGAATCGGTGACTGCTATGAAAAAACTAAAAATGCAAAAACTCTTGTATTTCATTAGCTTACTTATGGTTAAGGTTAGGGCAGGGTGGGGGTTAAGGTTGTCATAGTTAGCATTAGCATTTCTCCCTTTGAAATGAATGAGCGGTCCCCATAGGGATATGTTTACCCTACATGTACACGTGTGTGTGTGTGTGTGTGTGTGTGTGTGTGTGTGTGTGTGTGTGTGTGTGTGCGTATGCGCATGTATGTGTGTTTCTGAGCCTTTAGGGAATAAAATGTTACACGATGAATCAAATTATTTGATACATTTACAAAGAATGATGAACATATTTACATCTTTTAGAAAATCGGCATATAAAGATACCAGGTTGCATATTCATCATCAGACATTATACAAGGCACAATCTTCAATAGTAAGCTGGGGAAGGTCAGAGCTTGTGGACTCCATGCAGACTCTGACAGGAAGCTGACGTGTGTGTTTGCCGGAACAAGCATTTCACGCCGGTTCATTAACGCTGTCACCTGCGGCATCTTCCAGCTGTAATCAGATTGCTGTAGTTCCCCATTATTTCAACAAACTTACAATTAATTTGTCAGAATATGTTACAGTGTGGCAGGGCAACTCAGTAGGTGGCAGTGTGACCTCACACCTCTGGGGCTGGGGCCTTGAGCCCCCCCCACCCCTTATATGTGTTTGTGTGGGTTATGTATATGTATATTTATATGTATATGTGTCTTTCAGAGGTGGAGATTTCAGTTCTAGCGAGTACAAATCCAGACCAGGATTTTGTTTCAACCAACCAGTTGAGGACTCTTCATTCTCAACTGGTTGGTTGAAACAAAATCCTGGTCTGGATTATGACTCTTTGCACCTGAAATCTCCACCTCTGATGTGTATATTATTTGTAAACTTAAATCTTGCCATGTATTGGATTCGTCTAGCATTCCAACATCAAATGGAATCACTGAGTTATCGGCTGTTACTGAGAGGTAACTTTGACCTTGACCCTGTCTCCGAGTTTCCTCTGTCTTTTCAGCTGAGCTTGTGGTTTGTTTCTCACTGCCCTTTTTATTGCTTGTCACGGAAGACCTGAGAGTTATGAGCAGACATAATTTGAGCGCTGACCTTTCCGATTCATTTAAATCCTCGATCACATTGTAAGCGGAGAGGTGTATCTGTGTGTCATCTCGTTAGCCCCCCTGACATGTGTATTTCAGAGGAAGGCGGCCACTCGCCTATCAATAATGCAAGTAAATTGTACATATGGGATTTTTATTTTTATCAAGATTATTAAGTGAAAATGTCTTCTGATTCTCATATAATTGTTGCACATTCTCGCTGCTGGCTTGTCAATATTTCAGCATTTAGAAATGCAATAGCTTAGCAGAGCTGATTCCAAAGTTATTAGCTTTGTTTATTACAATATTATTTTAGTGTTTTTGTGCAACAAGAACAGAGTACATGTCTTTGGTACAAGAAAGCAGATTATTTTCCACTGGATAACAGTGAAGATACGGAGATCAGCATGAATTAAAACATTGTTATTATGTTACGGTTGTCAGTTATACAGGGATACGCTGCTTTATGTGTGTAAGGAGTGAGCTAAGGCACGCCCTGCAAGCTCATGCAGTGAGAATTCATTTGTGTTTGCAGATCATCCGATTTTCCAAATTTGTATGATTTTTTTTCTGATGAAACCTAGTCCTGGAAATATCTGGATTCTGTGGCTAATATTGTAAATGGATGATCAGGGCAACACTGCTGCGCTTGTAGGCAAAACTGTGAAAACACTTCCAGTTTTCAGAGACTGCAGAACACTATCACAGAACTGTTGCTCCAGTTACTTATTTAAGCATCCAGTGTATGATATTTGTAACATTCTTTGATATTGTATAAACATTTCCACCATTATTTGGTAGGGATTTTTAAAGCGTAATGTCAAAAATGCTAGGTGTTTCCACAATTGTGACCACTGGCTTAGGAATAGTGAATGAATTCTATTTTACCAGGTGTGGGAGGGAATCATTGTAACCATGGATATTGTTCACTGACTTTGATGGAGACTCAGCCACGGCCCTGCGATCACCGTTAAACTCGCCGTCACTTGTTCAAATCCAAATTAGGTTCAGCTGTTAAACCTTTGACCAGTAAAAATTGACCTGATCCAGTGGTATATCTGTCTAAATGTGCCGTAGTATCACTAAACAGCGCAGGACACGCAGAGAGAAAAGCAGGGTACTAATGGAACTGATGGGATTACTGTTAGGGGCCTGTCGGGTTTGCCAGGCGCTGCGGGCACATGCCGACGGCTGATGCACAATCCACCCGGCAGAATTCTGCATTCTGTCCTTGAATCCCCAAAGTCTTTGGCGAGTTGTGGGTAAAGTGACTGTACTGCCAGCTGACAGTCAGGGGCTGCACCTGAGAGCGAGAGATGGCTATCGGCTGCCTCTCTCATCATCACTGTGGTGTCAGGCATGTCGGGGATGATGGCAGCGAAAGCCGCTTTAACACCCAGTGGACGGAGGATCCGACTCCCCCCCCACCCCCCCCCCCCCCCCGCCGGGCCAGAGACTCCGCCTGGCACGCGAACACCGCCGCTGCTATCATCTCCACACTTATGAGTCTGTCACTCAGCCAGGGTGCGGGACGAGGACGGGGAGAGCGTGCGTGGGGGGGAACTGGGCTTGCAGGAGAGAGTGGTAAAGAGGTGGACAGCGAGAGAGAGGAATGGAGACAAAGGAAGGAGGGAAGAGGGCGACGTAGAAGGTAGAAGGAGGGAATGATGTGATGAAAGCGTAAACGAGAGGACCTATTGGTGTAATTCCTCAGAGAGACTATCCCATGAATGGAGCAGGGGGGGTGGTCATTGGCTATAATGAATATTATAGCCACGATGCCAATCTTCTTTCAAAAGAAAAAAACACCTGTCAAGCCCCATCTAAACTTGACTGATCTTCTCAATAGCTAGAAACGCCCTTGCTATAAACATGGCTACAACTTAACAGTTTTAACCTATTTCTTTTATATCAGGGTTTCTCCTGTAATTCTTCAGAGTCAGTCCAAATTTTCCCAGCCCCCAGTACAAGTGAACTAAACAATCAGGAAACACTCAATACCTGACTCAAGTGTGCTGGGGGGAAACAAAAATGTGGACTGTCTGAGGGTCCCCGAGGTCTGGGTTGAGAAACACTGTTTAATATAAATCATGTATCTTGTTACTTGCCAGGTGAATATTTGCAGCCAAAATGCAGCAGCGATTGGGTCCCTCACACTGCACAATGCCAACTGTTATTCACGGTTAATAATTAAGGCTGTTTAAGAACACGGTGTTATTGTGTGGAGGGGAAACGTATCTTGCGTTGCGACACATTCCTCTGTGCAATCGCCTCACACGCTCTGAAGAGAAGCCCCCATTCACACGCAGGTACAGAGCACGATAATGGCCGGCCCAGTCAGCTGAAACTTCATTAAAAGACCCTTGCCAGGCATGATCAATCAATAGCGGAGCAGGGAGCTTCATGAACACCATGGTGTGAGGGCTTGGGCATGCAATCGTGGGGTGGGGGCGGCCCTTCACGCTTATGCTCTCAGGTAATATTTTTGATAAATACCACTTACCTCGGTAACAGACATTTAAATGAGCTGCGCTCTTGCGTATTTGCTGAGGAAACAACCTGTTTTTGTAAAGCTGCAGGCGTCGTTTAAGCCGGTCTGCTTCGGCGGGAACGCGGCTTTGTGGAAAACATCAGCAGCACGAGTTCGGTCTCCGTGACGCTCGTCCGCAGGACGTGTGGTCTGTAAACCGCCCGACAGCTGATGACTGAAAGTACGTTCATTCAAACAGCCAACTTCTCCTGAGCATGAATCACAAAAAGTGTATACCTGCAGACCTGTAATGGCGTTTTTTAAGGAGATTAAGACAGCCTTGTAAATTTAATGGCAGGTGGCTAAGACTATAAAGTACAGGAAATCGATGAGTGGAAGATTTAGGGCAGCCACTTTCCAAGTGGACATTTGGCCACTTCTGTACATCTTACCAGCTGCTAGGAAAGTTCAGTAATGAGTCTGAAGGGCTGTACAGAACCGACCCATTAAACACAGGCTGGGCTTGTGGTACCGTCTATCATGCTGCATTTCTGTGAGTCTGGTTGTGGGCCCATTCTCGTCTTGTTCTGTCCGCATGCCAGTGGTACTGGGACCGAGCAGGTGACCAGTCCAAACCAGCTGGTGCTCCTCCAGTAACTCCCCAATGGCGCCGGACCCATGTGTGGTAATGGAGTGGAACTGCACTCTTTTTGGGGGCGGGGGCAGGGCGTTTTTTTCTGGTGTTACACACTCGCTTATAGACAGCTGATGCCTTTGGATTTGTGAGAGTGTGAACACACGCGTACAGGCCCACGGGAGCAGTGCAAGTGCTCCTGTCTTGCACACACCAGCATAAATACACCTGCACCCCGAAGTATCGTTCTGGCTATAATGTCTCTTTCTCTTTCTCTCTAGGCAACCGACAGTGACATTGGGGGGTTCGGAGTGGTGCGCTACTACTTTAGCGATGAACCGGACCAGTAAGGATCTATAATTAAGTGCAAGATACATAGAAGCTGAGCTTGAATGTTTTTATCATTATTGACATTATAGTCCATCCATCCTTGTCCTATCTGTGAGCAGTCTGGATCTCCCAGGCAGCACAGAGCTCCAGGCCGGGCACGCGGTGGATGGGATGCCGCTCTCATTCTGCATTAATGGGACACGTCCCTGTGCCGCACAATAGGTTCTCGCTGGACGTCGACACGGGCTGGGTCACGCTGAGGGGCAGCCTGGACTTCGAGCTGATGCGGCGCTACACGCTGACCGTGCTGGCTCGTGACGGCGGAGGCGAGGAGACCACGGGCCGACTGCGCGTCAACGTGCTGGACGTCAACGACAACGCACCCGTCTTCCAGAAGGAGGCGTATGCGGGCTCCCTGCGGGAGAACGAGCAGACCATCCAGCAGGTGGCACGAGTCAGGGTGAGAGAGTTGAGCCGGGTTACCGTGGAGATGCAGGTGATGGATCGCCATGGCGATGGCGCACAAGTGCAGACACGGGCAGTGTCCACCATGCTTATGTACGATAAGGCAGCGTCTAATGAATGTATGTTTGTGTGTGTGTGTGTGTGTATGTGTGTGTGTGTGCGTGTGAGTGTGCTTCTTATTAAACAGCTTCCTCGCTGTCCATCATTATCCTCATGCTCACTTTTTCCGCCCTCATTATTCGTCAAAGGTTAGGAGTTAGGTGAGTAACGGGAATTAATTACCGCCTCAGCACTCGCTATCGATCGGCCCCGGGGGTGAAGGGCGATTACGGCATGTTTTCGCCGAGCTCCCTCCGCCACGCGCGTGCAGCCCTCTTCGCTCCACTTGCCGCCTTTCATCAGGGCGAGGTAACTGTAAAACCCGCAGTTATTAACGCCACACCCGTGAGCGATGGAGGCGCGGAGCGGAAGCGCACAGTCAGCGATCCTGCGGAGTGGGCTTCCCCCGTCCTCAAGGTCCCCTCCTCCCCCTCCTCCCTCTCCCCTGCCCCCCCTCCCCCGTCTCCACCCCTTCCCTTCTCTCCATCCTCTCTCCGTCTCTCATGTCCCAGCAGCTGGTTTGCCACCCATCGAGATGCAGGCTTTTTTGTATGAAATGATAAAGAAAAAAGTCTAAGAAAGAGAGGGGAAGAGGAAGAGGTGAAGTGGGTGAAGAGGGAGAGCAGAACACGGTCAGGGTCCCTCTTTCCATGCTCGCTGTATATTTGTCCCCCGATATTTGTCCCCTGCATGGTTTGCCCTCTAGATCTGATATACAGTATATTGAGCTCGGATTAAAATTTGATTTTTAATGTCACTCTCTGTCTTTTGATGTTCAGCGGTAGATTTTGAAGCCATCGTTTGATGATTGTCTGGGCTATCCACGGCATTGGGGTGACCCCTGGGGCGTCAGGCATGCTCTCCCAGGGAATGAGACGTGTCAGTTTGTGACGGTACCGGGCCTGGGCCCGCATGGCATGCCCTCAGTCCTCCCTCTCGCTGCCTCCACCCTCCAGGCCACCGACGAAGACGCCCCACCCAACAACGCGCTGAGTTACTCCGTCTCCTACGCCTCGCAGTTCCTCAGCTTCTTCAGCATCAGCATGGTGGAGGGCTATGCCGGTAGGAAGACGCAGCGCCACATGCAGATTAATAACGGATGCCAGCCACCGGGTGACGTAGTCATTAAGGAGCAGGACCTGGACAAAAAAAGCTGCAGATTCAAAGCCCTAGAACAAGGTTCTTCAACTCAGGACCTCGATCCTAAATCCAGGCCGTGTTTCCAGTTCTCCCAGGTAGTTAGTTTAATAATGACTGATTCTGATTGGTCAGAGGCTTCACACCTGACTGACAGGTAAAGGAAGGCTGGAGAAGCAGCAGGGCTCAGACCTCGGGGACCCTGCCCTAGAATAAGCATGCTTTTGCACCCTTGTGTGGTGCTTAACCCAAATTACTATCATAAATAGATGAGACAGTCAAATACAAATAACTTCAAGGTATCAATTTAAAAAAAAATTATGAGATAGGACCAGAATTCCACTGAGATTTCAGCAGAATATTAAAGGATTTTAGGGATATTTTTGTATGGGTGCACTGGACAGAATAAAGCATGCACCTTTTATAGTACACTCAAAAGTCACTTTGGTCTCCATAAAAGACATAAAATTTCCAGAGCCTGACATTGACACTGTTGTGTTTCCTTTTTAAACAGGTGTGTCTGAATATTCATTGTGTGAGGTTGTTGCGTATCTGCTATTCTGCATCCTGCTCTCTGTCGATATGCTCAGAATAGCAGTAGGCAAACACAGCCAATCAAAAATGTTCTAGCCAGCACGCTGATGAATATTCATGAGCACTGCCTGAGACTGCATGGCTCCAAGCATCACCCGGAATGACGCCGGCGAACGTGGCGAACGTGGCACCCGCCATGCTCGCGCGCGTCTTTCACGGGTGTTTGGTCACAAATATCGCTAAAAATATACTTTACCGTCATGTAATTTGCAAAAAAGAGCATGTTTGATTTTATTTTGATCCATGCCTCCCAGGAGTTCAACACGTCGTACCTCCTCTGTCTGCAAAATGCTGTAGAGCTGAATGAGTCCCGTGTAGCTGATAGCTTTCAGCCATGAACAGGAGGCCCCTGTGACGCTGTGACAGATGAGTGTCTCTCCCATCCCCCGTGTCTGTGTCAGTGATCAGCGTTACCCGGCCCTTGGACTATGAGGCCGTCTCTGGTGGTATGATCTTCCTGACGTTGATGGCCAAGGACAGTGGGACCCCCCCTCTCAACAGCACTGTCCCCCTGACTGTGGAGATCTTCGTAAGCACCCGTCTCTTCCCTCCCTTTGCCATGCGCCTGCCTCGCTCTTCTTCTGATTGTTATTCATCCCTCATCCCTCCATCCAAACCCCCTCGTCACCACTAGCTCCCCCTACTGTTCGATGGCAGGCAGCACACTCATCCACGTCCCCTTTTATCTCATTACTTCACAGATTTTCCTGTTTGATTTTATCACATTCATTATCCGTGTTTTTTTTCCTAATTATCCACACTTGGTTACATTAGTTCACTCATTAATGATTTATTCATGTGTGCAGTTACCAATTATTTTTTCATTCATTATTTATCCAGTAATTTTCATTAGCATTTCCACACACCTTCCCATGTGATATAATTGTAGTACATTTGATGGATGCTATATTATGGGTATGATCATCCTCTGAACCACACTTAAATTAAACATCGGTACCTCACTTCTAGTGAATACAAGGGGACAGATTTATGTACATGGAACATGTCCACCACCATGCCTTGCCCCCACACAGACACTTCCTGGAAACTCACAGACCCCCATGAAGAGAAACGCACACTCTAGCTATGCAGACCTGACGCAACAATTGCCGAACCACCGATTGGGGCGGAGCCCCCACAGCCTCATTATCATGGTCATTAGCAGCAGCAGCATTCGGTGGGGCAGAGCCCTGCAGCCTCGGGCAGGGAGACACTCGGCAGGCCACCTGTGGCGTATATGATGCACATGGTGTGAGAGGGATCCAGCCAGCTTCATTCTGCTCTGGCATCGTCCCTTGGCCCTGCCTCCCAGTGACCCCGCTGACTATTTTTCATAAGAACAACCTGGCAATGTTGCTGATCATCGGTTGTTTTTTATGGGTCACGGAGTATATCACCGGAATAGATACCGTGCAGAATGTTTAAACACAGCAGTGGCAGAACATTACTGGGAAGCTCGAACTGCGAGGCATTTTGGCAGATTTCCCCCTTCGGAAATACATTGTCTGTACCTGCCGGAGCTGATTGCTAACCTTTACAGATGAACAATGCCTTCACATTCTATTGTCTGTGGAGGGTCATCCATGACTGGGTACCACCGAAATTTCATTTGATAGCATTATTGTTTACTGATACCGTATAGCGCTTTTCACAGGGACTGCCAAAACACAAGACATCATAATATAAATCTTGAGCTAATAAAGACTCGACAGATTGTAAGACTTATAAACACGAGAGCTTCCAAAAAGATGGAATGGTCGAAGTGCAGCAGTCCCCGACGCTGATGGAGGAGTTTGCCAGCAGGTGGAGAATCCTCTGCCGCTTTGATGCTAATTAGGCAGTAATTAAGCTGTAGTAATCGCTCTCCTCCACGGCTTTGTTCAGGATGAAAACGACAATCCGCCCACCTTCAGCCGACCGTCGTACGTCATCACCGTCCCGGAGAACATCATCGCAGGTACGTGCTGAGCATCTTCTAATCTCTGCTTCTTGGCCCGCTGCGCCGCCTGCATCGTTGATGTGACCATATGTCCGTGTGTCAGATCTTGGTCTGAGAAGCCATGTCCGGCGCCGGAGAGCACTCTGGAGAGACGGCTCCAAACGTGGACTGGTTTCGGGCGTCCATTTCTCAGCAGACGTGCAGTTCAGGCCGGTCCGCGTTCCCATGGAAATCGTGACAGGGAGCAGCAATTCAGCCCCTTGAATCAGTGACCTCCATTTCCTCCTTCCAAAGTTACATGCAGCCATAGTCAAAGTCTCACCTCTTTGCAAACTACTTATGGTTCCGTATGAGATTTAAATGACTACATTTCCAAGCTGTGAACCGAGATAACAAACTGAAAACAGAAAAGATTGCCCATTGTTTTTCTCAGCCCTATCTCATTTTCTCTGAAGTCTCCCTAGCAAAATGCAACAGTGCTTATAAAGGATATATCGATACACATCTGGGAATCTAGCTTGGCTGTTGATATCAGCTTTTGGTTATCTCTGTTTACCTGATGTTTATGTACTAAACAAATGCACTGTTAGATTACCAAAATAATTTGTTGGGCTTCTTTAATTATATATATATGTGTGTGTGTGTGTGTGTGTGTGTGTGTGTGTGTGTGTGTATTACAAAAAGAACAGTACTATAATATATTCAGGTGAACTCCGAAGAGTCTAAACTAGAGAGGATGGTTTGAATTATTTATTATTTTCTGGAGCGTAACACGTTTGTACTCCGGAGCTGGAGAAACTGCAGAAGCTGCTGACTGAAATGTCTCTTTAGCTGGCGGTCGGATGTGTGCGTTCGACCCCAAGCTTCTCTGCCTGGGTGGGTCCCGCGGTACTAAATGGCCAGGAAGGAGCTTCAGAGAGCTCCTGGGGGCAGCCAAGAGGCAGTAGTACTTCTGTCCCGACCCTCACACGCAGCTTGGAAGCCATCCTCTGTCTGGGGGGGGGTGGGACTGAGTCAGAGCCCACCTGTTCTCACAGGTGGTGCAGCAGTGATCCGGACACTGGCCAGCTTTCCCTGGACAGCGTTTCGCTCATACCTTCCTCGCCATTTTTTCCTACTCAAAAAAAAAAAAAAAGGTTTTTCTATCATTCCTCTGACTGTCAGTCAAGTGCAGTCGCCAAAGAGCTGTTCTCCTCAAATGCCCCCCACCGTCTTGCTTTTGTTTTTGTGTTTTATTTCCAAAACGCGACTAAATAAACCGGGTGCCCGCACTAAAATCACCGGCCTTATCATGCATTGTTATGCATTTATGCAGGGGTCTCCTTTATCTCAGACAGTAGATTTGCTTTTGGTAGCAGAAGGAAATTACATTTGGACGGCACTGAGCCAGGCAGAGCAAACCGGCTCTCACCGAAACACGACTGTTAGGCAGGATTTCGGGTTGGGGGGAGGGGCGCTGCTCCACAACTCTGCCTCCCGCCGTCTGCAGCAGCTGTAAGACTCAGCTGTGGGCTTGTTACCAAACAGCAGCCTGGTTCAAGTCTCCCGGCGAGGCCCAGCTGTTACACTCCTGAGCTAATGATCTCGCCGGATGCTGCTCCTTTGGCCGGCGAGCTGAGGGCCACAAGCTGAGTCAGGCCTTCCTGATGGTAGAGTGCATCACACAGTCAGCCCCAGGGCCCTTACAGCGCCACCCGCTGTCTCTCATGAGGAGAGCGCCATTAGGGAGCTAGGGAATAACGCCACAACAGCTTATTCCTTATTTAATGTTCTGAATTATATCTCTGGTCTTTCTTAAAGGAAAATAAATATAAAACAAGTGTGTTCCTTTTTCATTGTGTCAGATCAGATTAGATTAGATTTACTGATTGAAATTGAAATCCTTGAATTCTGTACTTATCCCGAATTATGCGCTTAAGATGCTTGTTTGAGATGTTCAGACGTTAGATGTGTGTTTAAGTCTAATTTGGGGCTGTAAATTTAATTAGCTGAGCCACGCTTCTGGGTGTTTGGAAAGGGGCTCATGCTTCTCGATTTTTGGGACCATCGTGTACGGTATGATATTAATGGCGCTCCCCCGTGGTGTGTGTGTGTGTCTTCCCCCTCATCTCCTGGATCTCTCCTTCTCCCTCTTGTGCTCCAGGGGCGACGGTCCTCTATGTGAACGCTACAGACAAAGATGCCTCCAGAGAGTTTGGCCAGGAATCCCTTATCTACTCCTTGGAAGGGTCGCCCCAGTTCCGCCTGAACACTCGCTCAGGTGGGGCGGGGGGTGGGGGCGGAGGCTTGTGCCTGCGGGGTCCACTGTCTGAGTGTCTGGGTCTTACAGTACGTGTTTGTGTCTGTGGCTGTTGTCAAGGGGGGGAAGCAGTACTTCCAGTTCACGCGTGTGTAGATGATTGTATGCAGGTATGAGATACTGAGTTTTTCTTGATTCAGTCAGTTTACTGCCTGTATGTGTTTCAGGAGAGATCACCACCACTGCCCTGCTTGACCGTGAGGTCAAATCTGAGTACATCCTCATTGTACGAGCCGTGGACGGGGGGGTCGGACCCCTGCAAAAGACTGGCATCGCCACGGTAACCGCCTCATTTCCTGACCGCTGAGGGCTTTCACTGGGGTTTGAGCAGATACCTGATGCTTCACTTTCTATCACTGTGGCTTATTTGCTGTGGTGTTTTTGATGCCAGTGGTTCCCGGTGGGATTTGAGTTTCTTGTTGAATCTGCTTGCTACAGGTGAACATCACCCTGTCAGACATCAACGATAACGCCCCCGTGTGGAGAGATGAGCCCTACCTTGTCAACGTGGTGGAGATGAGCCCCATAGACACTGACGTGGTCACGGTGAGCGTCACTGAAGCCTGCTGACCTACATCCTTTATCACTGACTGCCTGACCTCTGACCTTCATCACTGAGAGCCTGACCTCTGACCTTCATCACTGAGAGCCTGACCCCTGACCATTCTTACTGACAGTCTGACATTGCGACCTCAACCACAAATATGGCATAGCTTGGGAACAGCAGCCAGTGACCTTAGAGCGATGTCCTGTGGCATGTGTCATTCAAAAGAAGTAAAAAAGTGATTTGAGTCATCATTAGTGCTCATTCTACTTATACACTGTATGTAGGTTAGACTCCAGGAGTCAAAATCAGATTGGACAGCATGGATTCAGGACCATCTATTGAAATGAATGATTTAATGGTGATTGCTTTGGAGTTCTTAGTTTTTTAGAATAAAACTTACTTTATCTTGGGACAACATTTACAAAACAGTGGAAAACAGAATCACGATTCGCCAAACTCAATTTCGCCCAAACTGGCAGAGCGCCGCCCCAACGTACCGGCCAAAGACACCGATGCGAGCGCATGCCTTCCGGTGCCAGTGAGTGGGCGCGTCTGTTGCAGTCAGACCCAGCTGAGTGCGCTGAGCGTACGTGTTTCCCTGACTTCCTGTGGGTCCGGATGATGGGGGAGAGCTAAACTATTCTGTGTTTCTGCCCCGTGCATCTCCAGCATCAGATCAGCGCCACCCTAATTGGATAATTAAGATAAGGAATGAATTTAGGACTTGTCGGAATTAATCCACACAGTTTTAAAAAAAAAAAAAACTGTAATAGTTTCGCTCAGAGTTTTGGTGTAATTACCTATAATTACTTTTTCATTATAATATAATTAAATTATATCCAATAATATAATGTATAACTGTTATTTTGTCATAAGCGGCGTGACTTGGTGGGTTATTTAAACATTGTTATCCTGAGGCCAGCTCGGGCCAATAAGGTGTGGATTACACCTCGGCAACGGCATTGTGACTCCTCCCACGGCGATTGACGGCAGTGCTTTCCGGAGGTGTGCCGGCGCTAATTAAGCTCCCAAATTAACAATGCGCCAGCGAGTGTAATTAATGGGGTCCGACTGGTAATTAAAACGTAGCCCGCAGTCAGACGCATACTAATTAATTAAGCCGCCCGGCATCGCGAGAGGGTCAAGCTTGAGGGGCTTGGTGAGCGAGAGGGAGACAGGCGGGGATGGGGGGGGGGGTGTAGCAGCAGCACCAAATCACAGTCACTGTCCTCCACTGTCTGACCCACCCCCCCAATCATTTCACTCACTGTCTCCCTCCATTGAAGCCCACTTAACAGAGCGCTAATTGACCGTGTTGCTAATTCCTCCCCCGAGGTAACGTTTGTCGTGGTGCATGTGCTCACTTGGCTGTAGCTATATTCTTGAGGGACAGACGCCTCTTCCCAGGTTACAATCGGCACGCATGAGTGCAGTTCCGCCGCTTGGGGGGAGGGGCGGCATGCGCTTACGCCGTCCTCGGATCGTCTTCATGGTGCCTTCTGAGATACTTTCACCTCCGAGGGAGTGTGTACCCAAGGCCTTACACCCTGTTCTTGAGAAACTTACGCAGGATTATTTAGGAACGAACACAAACTGTCATTCGGCGTGTCATGCCCCAGCATTGCCTGTTTCGTGCAGAACATAACCAAACATACAGTAGAAATCAACAGCTGCTGTCATTCTGGTACTACCTGACCATCTAAAAGAATGGCTAAGATTGGCGTGATTTGGAATTTGGTGTAATAGCTGGTGTCTGACTTACCAGCTGCAGCTACCTTCCCTCACTTCAGTTTCTCTGCCGGCAGAAAACAGTGCAGTAAACAAAAACACATTCATTTTGCTGTAGTTCTGTTGCTGAAAGCCCCTTATTAATGAGAGGGGTCAGGGGACAATGGCTAGATTCGTGAAAGCTGACGGGAAGGTCACAGGTGCAAAAATAACAGCTCAGTACAGCAGAAAGGCCACAAAAAAAATCTCCACACAGCTAGTGGTTCTGGAGACAGAAGGGGTTGCTGCATGATACTGGAGACCATTGGGTATATTCTGACTTATTGGTGAGAAGGTGCTACCAAAGGGGGGAGGGATAGATGGATGGATGGTGTGACACATTATTGATCTCAGGGGAAAGTTTAAGTTTATTTTTTTCGATGGGTTGTGTGCTGGTTCCATTACAGTACCTTATACACCTCCCAGGTGCTGGCCGTAGATCCAGACAACGGGGAGAATGGGACGGTGCTGTACCAGATCAGCCCAGCCAACCCTTTCTACTCCATAAACAGCAGCACGGGCAAGATCCGCACCAGCGGAGCGGTGCTGGACAGGGAAAGCCCCGTCCCCAGGGACACGCAGCTCATGAGGGCCATCGTGGTCTCCGCCAGAGACAGTAAGACAGACGCCTCTTCCTGTCCTGTGTCACTCCCAGCTGCCCTCTCTCCTTCCCTTCAGTCTCAACCGCATTTCACTTACAGTATATTACATACCATTTGTGTTCTTGATTCTGATACTACTTTGTAGGCTGGCCCGGATTAAATGTAGGGGCATTTCTGAATCTTATGATCCACCTACCGGCTCCGGTTCTTTCTGTCATGTGTGCTGTTGCCCAGGGACACTTACTACCCCTGATCCATGTGTACATGGAGCATAAGGTGAATATTCAAAGTTTTTCGGTTTACTGTTATCAAAGGGGGTTTCTTTTATGCAACCGTCAGGCAAAAACAAGATGAATTTAGTACGCTAGGATCATGTCAATTATCAGCTGCATTTGCATAAGACTAAAGAGATCTAGTGCTTGTAACCTACTAATTGCTTTTTTTCAGTTGGAAATCCTTCATGTTGCTCTTCGTTGAATTCTCTGCGCAGTAATAACCTCTCTTAAGCAAGTCGGGCACAGTATTCTAGCTCAGATTCTGCTATTGCGTTGAACAGCCTCAGCTTGACTTTCCTCTACTTAAAAGTTTATTTGAATGAAACAGCTGGAAGGTTTTACTGTGTCTCTGCTGCCCCCCATAGGTGGAAGGCCTCCACTGCGCTCTTCGGTCAGCACCACCGTCTTTGTGAATTTGCTGGATCTCAATGACAATGACCCCACCTTCCTGAACCTCCCTTTCACCGCCGAGGTGCCAGAGGGGCTTCCGATTGGATCCTCAGTCTTCAGGGTCCGTTGCTGGTGACATCCGTCCTGATGTCATTTTCTACTCAAGAGAGTGTGACATTGTTTTATTGTGTCATTCTTGTCACGTTACATTCATGTGAGGGTTTTTGTCGGTGTATATTATTTGATTGTGCATTGAACAGGCCGTCCCCAGGTTATGAACGAGATCTCTGCCATACGTATGTCTTTAAGTCAAATTTGTAGGTAAGCTAGAAAAAGTATACATTACATAATAATAATTATTATGCAGTAACAATACTGGGCCATACCTCAAGCTAACAGACTGCGGAAACCGTGCAGTGTTTTCACAAGTATTACAAAGTAGTACTTGCATTTGTTTTCACAAACTATTTTATTTAACCCGAATGTTTTATGTAATGGTTTTATGGCAGTCCGCTTGTAAGTATAAATTGTCTGTAAGATGTTCTTAACCCTCGGAGTGCCTGTTTTCCCCAGATGCTTTCACCTCTGCACGCTGCCCGTGTGTTTACAGTACCTACCACGTGAGCTTGTGTGCTTGTGGTTGTTGTGCCCTTTCTTCACAATGCATCAATTCCCCACGCAACTTCCCGCAGATACAAGTGTCGGACCCGGACGAGGATAAGAACGGCCTGGTGACCATGGCTCTGCAGATGGGGATGCCCCGGCTGGACTTTGTCCTGAACACCACCACGGGAGTCCTGGTCTCCACGGCCACGCTGGACAGGGAACAGATCGGGCAGTACCTACTCAGGGTGGTGGCGTATGACGCCGGCCAGTTTCCCCGCACCTCCACCAGTACCCTGACCATCACAGGTACTGAGGAGGGGGTGGAAGAGAGAGAGGGACACAGTCTAAAGGGTGGCACTCCCTGGAGGTGGTGGGGAGTGAGTGACAAGCTACCAAGTATAAAACATCAAAAAATGATAATTAACAGCCTGGGTGGCACAGTGGCTCAGCCTGCAGTCCCCTCTGGCTGGCATGCCATGGGCTTTGTTCTGTACAGCTTTCCGTAATTTATTTCAGCTTCCTTCCACAGTCCACAAATGCTGTTAACTGGTGTGTCTGAATTGCCTAAAGAAAGTGTACGTGTGCATTTATACGCCCTGTGATGAACTGGCACCGCATTCAGGGTGCATTCCTGCCTTGTGTCCTGTGCGGCTTGGGGTCAGCACTAGGCCCCCATGTAACCATGTGACCAGTATTCGCAGTGTTGGGATGGATGGACGGATGGATGGATGACAGGCTCTTAAACCATGTGATTTGAACTCAGAAAAATAAGCAACTGCTGCCACCTATTGGTGTATTTCCAACATTACAAATCTGAATGCCGAGTCAGCTGTTCTCCAAAAGTAGTATTTCTGAAAAAATTCTAGTTAACTATCAGAGCAGCAGGAACATTCGCACTTGCATTTTTTAAATACATGCAGAGCTTATGTATGCATACACCTGTATTTGTGGCGAGCCTGGAGTCGGTCTCTGGGGGCACAGAGCCCGAGGAACATGCAAGAAAGATGGCAGTCCATGGTTGGGCTTGACGCGAGCCATCCCACAGCACGTACAGACCCCAGCTTCTAACTTAATGGTTTTAAACTGCCAGAAGACACCAAATTGCCCACTAAATAACTTATGTGAATTCATTAAGAGCGTATCAATTTAGCATACGTATGACAGAAGTGGGATTCGAACCCACAAAAATGGAGGTGCAGGGCTGCTCTATGGCTGATGGAGCTGCTTTCTTTAAACTCTGTGTATTTTTGCTAATGAAATGGCCTCTTAACGTGCCTCTGCCTTCCCCCCCCCCGTCTCTGTCCGGCAGTGCTGGACGTAAATGATGAAACTCCCACCTTTTTCCCGAGAGTGTACAACGTGTCGGTCCCGGAGAGCGTGCCACGGGATTTCGTGGTGACCCGGCTGAACTGCTCAGACAACGACGCCGGACTCAATTCCGAGCTGAGCTACTTCATCACGGGTGAGGGAGGGCAAGGCGCGCGTGCATGTCGGCGCAGGAAGCACAGCGGTTGTGGGGGATGGGGGTCGGGGTGGGGGGGGGGGCAAGTGCAGCCACAAGAAAGCTCTGTGGTGTGTCGGGCGTCACATGATCAGAGGAGCAGCTACTCAGCATGGAGTGCAGCGCTTCGTGTCGGGTTTTTTCCGCTGTCAGAGCTCAGCGCGTCCTCGACGTCTGCCGTGTGTTTGCGAATGCGGTGTGTGTCGCTGAGCGGCGTCGACGCAATCAGCCACCGTATTCTCACTCCACAGGAGGTCAGAGGTCACAGCCTACGGCTGCTGGAATCCACAGTGTGGTCGGCTACCCACGCTACTTCTATCTCTGTATTTGCAGGAAAGAGTGTAGGAACCAGAACTTTCCCAGCAATCACCAGACATGGACATCAGGGTTATTTACAGCCCTTAAGCGGTACTTTATTGATCCCTCGGAGAAAAGTGCTGTTTTGCCAATCCCATCCTGCTCTCTATGAGACACATACTGTCCACTGCGGAGAGTGAGCTTGGGGCTCACAGCACAGGATCAGCCAGCCTGCAGCTCCGCTGGAGATGGGGGTTGAGGGCCTTGCTCAGGGGCCCTATGTTACCATTTGTCTGCCAGCGTTGGGATTTGAACCGACAACCCTCTGATGGCAGGCCACAGTGACAGTGTCGTAACCTACTGAGCCACACACAACCTCTTTATTTGTGAGGGACTACAACCAGCAGGGCTAAATAAAAATTGAAAGAGGAGACTGGTTGCCCTGCGATCACAACTGTCTGCCCTCTCCCAGGTGGAAACGAAGATGGAAAGTTCAGCGTAGGATTCCGGAATGGTGTCATCCGCACTGTGGTCGGGCTGGACAGAGAGAGTCAGGCCTCCTACACTCTTGTCATCGAGGCCATTGGTGAGTGACTCCATACTGGGGAGAGGGGTATGGGTTAGGTGTGAAGCTTATCCAACCACAGATATACAAAAATGTGATCTGCGCGCATCCGCTAACTGTTTCCTGCCAGATGTTTGCGCTCTGTAAAGCTGCGTGTCGCTAAACTTAAAACGTCTTCGGTAGTCGTTGTTATCCTTGAGGGCTTCCTTATCGCCCTGCCGTCAAGCGGTCAGGTGATGCATGCAAATCTGCCACTTTCTATGCAATTTTTTAAAGTGATTTTACAGTTCCTTTGTTTTCCCTTTACTGCTGTGAGCTAAAGAGCTTTGAGGTTTCCTGTTTATTCTTTACACCCTGGTGTAACTGAGCTGCTTGCATCTGCCGCTCGAGAAAAAATCTGTGTAAAACACCTTGCAAACGGTGACCTCAGACCTGCATGAGACCTGTTCAGTTGTAGGCAGGCGGGTAAAAAACAAAACAAAACAAATGAGGCCTTTTGAACAAAGAACAGATTCCACGGTTGCGTCTCTGGGCTTGACCATCTCTCACCGCCCTTCTGCCTGTGCTCAAATCAGACAACGGCCCGGCTGGGAGTCGGAGAACCGGGACGGCTACCGTGTACGTGGAGGTGCTCGACGTCAATGACAACCGGCCCATTTTCCTACAGAACAGCTACGAGACCAGCGTGCTGGAGACCATTCCGCGCGGCACGAACATCCTGCAGGTACACACAGCTAGACTGGCACACACACGCTCGCGAGACAGAATACTCAGACTGGCACGAACATCCTGCAGGTACACACAGCTAGACTGGCACACACACGCTCGCGAGACAGAATACTCAGACCGGGAAAGTCTTCTTTTTTATTGACTTATAAAGATGGATTGCATCATAAGAGAGGCGCTTGATGGAAAACAGCTGTAGAACTTTGGAAAGAAGTAGATCAATGTGTGTAGCCAATCTTATCCACAAAGGGCCAGTGTGTATGCAGGTTTTTGGTATAACCTGTAAGTCAGCTGTTCAAACCCAGGTGTGAGGACTCTTTCAGCCAATCAGTCCTCTAATTAGTGATCTAATTATGGAGTTGCAGCGAAAACCCGCATACACACTGGCCCTTTGCGGATAGGATTGGCCACTCCTGTCATAGAGTTAAGCTCGCATTCACATTAAAGACTGAGACTGGAATGAACCATTAACCCCAATCATGATTCAGCTATTAGCTGTGCTACTTGTGCTGCAGCTTTCAACATTAACACTATAAAGTAGTTAAAATAAAAATCAGATCCCCCCAGCTTTTGACTAAGGAGGAATGCCTCAAAAAGTAGTTACCTAAGAAGCTCCTTTCAGGAAATGCCAGTTTAGTGGAGGAAGAACATGCATCCCTCAAAGAGATGCTACATTGTGATGGTAGGGTCCATAGACACACCCTTCCTCTTGGCAGTTTTGCTAAGATGGTACAGTCCGGCATGTTAAGACCCATTCATGGTGAGCATGTTGGCATGATGGAGTGTACCGGGTGGGAAGCCTGACAGGTTCTTGTGTAAACAGTCAAGTGAGAGATGAAGTGTTACTACATCAGTGCCGAATGCGCGCAGTCTCTCATGAAGAGCGGGAGCAGGCGAAACCGCCTCCTGCCTCGGCAAAAGGTTTGCGCAGCATTTGTTTACAAGTTCACAAGTTCACGTGCGGCTCCCTCTGGCCTCTTGTGAACTGATAACAGATCTGTCAAGGAGTCAAGGCGCACTGACCCATCTTGTTTGCTGATATGTTTGCGGGAAACTCATTTGTATCTGTGTTTTCACATATACAGAATAATTCTGTTTCGATGGGTTTGTGATCTGGTGACGGTTACATCCTGGTGTCTCCGACTGACTGTCGTGGAGTAACTTCTGGCTTCTATCTATGATAGACAGAGCCTCTCCCCTTTCTACCTCTGCCCCCAACTACGCATCAGGGATGGAGTCTTAAGCTTAGAAAGAAAAGCCACCCATTTAACCATTAAAAAATGAAAATAAAGGCAAGGTTAGGCACTAGTGTTAGGAGAACGTAGGATGAACGTAATTGTAGCCCCTTCCCTATTTGTGGTGCTGACTGCCCACAGTTATGGTTCGCCCAGCCTTATTTTGAATTAACATCACCCTGCAAGTCCAGTTAATACATGATATTGTTGCATTGGCTTTGAGAGGTGAGACTTAAAATGACTCTGAACTTCATTTCCCATTATCCTCTCTGCATTAAGGCCGCCCGAATGTTATGGTAGATTCCTTTGTTGCAGTCTGACAACAGGGAGCAGGTACGGCCAGAGTGAGCGTCCGTGGGGGGGAGCGGTGGTCAGATCTCAGTGGCATGGTCATAGAGGCAGGGCACACTGAGGTGTGGCGGGGGGGTGGCAGACGGCGACGCCCTCCTGTCAGGCCGTCGCTGGGGGGGCCTCCGGAATGAAGACGTCAGGGACCGACGCATGGAGCCCAGCCGCTTCCACAGGCGCAGCTGTGGCTCACTGGGCGGGGAGGGGCTGCAAGGGAGGGGCTCCCCGAGGCCACACCCCCCGTGGGGGAGCCCCGCCCCTGTAGATGGCCTGCACACAGCCAGGAAGGTGGCACAGCTGAGAAAGAGGATGAAGAGGCAGAACACGGTGATGATGGTGGGCAGCGGGGGGGACAGGGCGGCTGGCAGAAAGGTGGGGCTGGGGGGGCTGCTGAAATTCACGGACAGCGCCTCCGTCGGAGGGAAGGAGGAAGCGTTGATCACTGGGGTGCTCATCTTTTATGGATCTGGGTAGAAATGAAGGATGAGCACATTATTATTCAGCTGAACTTTATATCCGGGGCACTATGAACTTTACATGTTAAGTACTTCACTGTGGGACCCGCTTGTCCTGGGACTTAAACCAGCAATCCATACCCTTCACAGCTCTGCTATATTTCCTCCTCTCATTGCTCATTTATTGCAAATTTAGTTCATCATTAATAGCTTAATCAGCACTTGCTGCTATAAGAGTCTACAGGCTTCACCCGCTCACGCAGCCCCCGCCTGACGTGGCCCCCGCCTGACGTGGCCCCCGCCTGACGCTTTGCTCGCTGGCACTGCTTCCGCTCGCAGGCCCTCATTTCCCCTCACAATCGTGACCTTTACCATTTGTGCGCCTCTTCGCTCGGCTTCAGCTCCTGCTCTCTAGCACGTAAGCGCAGCCGAACCCTTTAAAAAGTCCTGTTATTCATTACTTTAATTTAACTAATGTCCAATGTTGCTTTTGTTTTGTTTTTGTTTTTTTTTTACATTTTTTCTCTTCTTTTATGCCTTTTATGATTGTTGGAAAATACATTCAGTTTAATAAATCCTGCACTACCTAATACTGCACTACCTCAGCCGACTTCTCTGGTTGGGCCTGATAGTGACACACGCAAGTACACACACATCTTTACATGCACTGACATTTCACGCAATTACAAAGTCGCTTAATAAGTGACCAAACAAGGTTCTTTCTGCAGCATTTTACAAATATTCTTTGTTGCTATGAACCTCCCCCAGCAACCCAGCCTCCCTGGGACCACGGTTCTGCGCCCAACACTCCCCACCCCCCGCCCACCCTGTACTCTTCCTCCACCCCTTGGGCACTGCCCCAAGTCACAAATCGTAACCGTAATGTTTGTAAATGTCATTGGGTCTCATTTAGTGGAAACAATGTAGAACCTATCGGTTTGTGGGGGGGCACTGGGCCAAAAAACTCATAAAGTCAGTTTTGAGAAGTGGTCTCTGGCAGAAATGTGGTGGAGATCACGTGGCGGAGCTGCAGGTCTGCAATCCCCCTCCCAGCTCACACAGGTGATCCCTGCTGTCTGCAATTGCCAGATGAAATGCTCACAGAAATCCGCCTGTCACTGGCCTGTCCTGTTCCATTCAGCAATTAAAATTCACACATGCGTACTCACTATAACTCTGCGATTCTTAGCCCCTGCTCATTTAAATGCACACAGGCACACAATACCGTTTATACCAAGATGAATCTACTGTATGTCTTTCATCTCTTTTACAAATCAATTTTACACTGTTTGCTTGGTTAGTACTGATACCCCAGGACCAGCAAAGAAGAATTTAGTTTTTTGTTTTTTTTTGTCCTCATTCTGCATAAATGGCCAAACATTGGTAAAACATGGATAAAATCCTGCAGAGTGGCTTCTGTTACTCTTAATTACCACGGTAACACTTGTAACGTCACATTCACATACGCTAATGCGCACCTTCTCAAACAATATAAAAAATTGTCTGTTGAGGACGATAATACAGAAATGGACACACGCTGGCACAAAGAGGGAAACATTCCTAAGAAAAGTTCATAATGTGGTGGCATCGAAAATACATGAGTATTTACCTTGAATCTCCTCAACCACCGAAAGAAGCCGTTTCACCAAGTCCCAACTTTCCCAACTTCTCCAATTGCAGTTTCTCTTGGAGGTGAAAAAGAGAAAACTGGGGGGTTGGATTTGGGGTGGGGGGCAGCCACGGGTAACGGAGTTATCAACCTGACTTTTTTTATTTTGTAATTTTAATTCATAATATATGCAGAATGCCTCAGACCATGAAGTAGGACTTTTACATTATATTCTCACATTGTTCCGATGCCGGATTTTGCGTGTTGGTTTTGTCTTTATGAAATGTACTTTACTGTGGAAGTTGTGCACCCCTGTAGTGCTGTGAATGGCACAGTCTAGCTTGTATATCCCATTCATCACCCTCAAGCCTGAGCCCCCACTCTACCCATCCAGCCAGCACACACCACCACCCCCCCCCCCCCCCCCCCACCCACACCTTTCAAATAATACACACAACCAGACCAGGCAAACTGCCTAAATGCAGACAATAAT
>JAABNY020000063.1:13934615-13946942 GCA_015164015.2 Brevimyrus niger | reverse complement strand
AGAGAGAATACCAGTCACCAGAATATCAGCACACCAGTCGAAGAGAGAATACCAGTCACCAGAATATCAGCACACCAGTCAGAGAGAGAATACTATTGCACTAGATTGCCAGTCCACCACTGAACCAGAAAATGCACGGAATGCCAATCTTCCAGAAAAGCAATAAACTGCATCAGTTAGCCAGAGTGCCAGCCTGTCAGTCAAAATACTCACAACATATATAAAAAAAAAAGTTGAAATCGTCGTTATTTGATACTCGAAATTATTTCTGTAATTGCTGTTCTGTTATTACTGGGATATGATATCATTATGATAATCATCACTGTCATCATATTCATTTGTTTATATAACAAACGCATATCATTGAATGGATTCTGCAATGTCACACTGGCCTGGGGCCCCGGATCATGTAAGATGAATACTCACCGGGGGTGGGGGGGCGCGCTTCACAGTCGAGCGAAACATCGGATGCCTGTAACGGGAGGGGGCACACGGGGTGGGTTTAGCCAAGAATGAAGCCATACTGGAGGCGAATGCTAAGGGTATGTGCGGGGTAGCGGACAGTAAAGCGCCCTTACTTGCTGGGTAGTTTGGGAACAGGTTTCTCTGTCACGTCGTAGTGACACGGTGAGAGGTTGATGTCCTGAAACAGATACAGATCAGTGGATCTGGGCCGCGCGGCTGTAAGCCGAGCCCGCGAGTCCGGCCCGCCGGCACCGGCTGCCAGGGAGAGCTGAATGTTTCATGTGGCTCTGAGTGGGTCTCTGCCAAATTGGGAAGGGGGTGGTGATGCAGGTGCAGAGCTGCTGAAGGTTTGAGTGGGATTCTAATGCAGGGCACAGTGCTTGCGGCGCCTTCTCCATATTATTTTATTCTTTTTGATCACTATTTGGTCATAGTGCTGGGAAACCAGGAGGGAGGGCATGGCCGGGTGAGGAGGGGGGCTATGATCAGGGGTTAGGCAGACTCACATGCTGTTTGAGGCTAGCTACTTGGAAGTGATCCAATCCGACGAATAATATCGTCTTTAAACATAGTTTAAGGGTGATTTACACAAATCTGACTATTTCTTATTTGAAAGAAAAGCATTATTTAGATAAATATGGAACTTTAGCTGTTTTTTTATTTATACTTGTGGCATTCAGTTCATCATTTCAATATGGGGAATGAGTCAAATCTCATTATTCAGCTAAACTAGATATGGAAATGCGTCATCTCGGGTCTACAGTGTACGGCTAGATGATTTTGGTCTAATGGAGATGGAGTAGGCGCACCTTGTCTCTGACGCCCAGCGTGTGGCTCTGTGGCCGGGGACAGCTCTTGAAGGCATAGGAGGCGGGCCGCTGGAGAGCCTCCTGGATGGAGCCCATGTACTCGTAGGCCCCCGGCAGGAGCAGCTTCCCCTGGCGCCCACAGTGCACGGGCACCTTCCTGCCCTGGCCTCCAAACCCATACGTCACCCGGACAGGGTTCAGCTCGGCCTCCTCCATAAAGTCCCGGATGCAGTAGCTCCCTGGGTTGGGAGAATCCTACAGAGTGAAGACGGACAGCTAGACTGGCTCCTTGGCTGAAACTGCATGCAAATGATCATTTAGGTGTATTTTTAACCTCAGATTGGACGCCGTCTCTTCAAGCAACCTCCCCCAAGTCATGGCAAAGTGAAATCCAGGCTATATCCCCCAGCTTCTTGGGTTTTATGTAGACAGGATGGGAAACTCAAGATTCATGAAAAGAGTAAAATACAAACCTTCAAGGTACATCTCCACCAAGCGTCTCTGCCCGTCATGTCGCCTGTGTACCTGCTCTGTGGGGAACATTGTCAGCTGTAGCGGCTACTGAAGGTGCATCATGGTTGCTAATAGATACCTGTGACACTAGGCGACTTTGCGGACTATAGATCATTAATATCTAGGCAACAGGCCACAAACTCCAAGCCGCACCTGTCAGGCACCGTCGAACTGACCATACATGCGCAAACGCTATCCGTGGCAAGACTGTGTCTGTGTCGCGGCAAAATGTTTTGTTTAAAAAAAAAGAACTATATAATCCACGTTTTTAAATGCCATATCCAATGCCAAAATTCATCATGGTGTCGATCCCTGGCAATGGCACACTAGTGGCCAAAATTGTGGAAACGCCCAGTATTATCACTACAGGAATATTGGTGGAACTGCTGATAAACCATCAACGAATGTTAGTTATGTAATCTCTAAAAATTGTGTTTCCACAATTTTGGCCACTAGTATACTTCCCACTGCACCGCCTGCTGTAACTTTGGGGTCAGCATCGATTACAATCAAGATGAGGGTCTGAGCATTTGGCATGAAAGACGGTCCCTAGGAATTGCTCAGGAACTGGTTCAGGGTCCTGGAGTCGTTTGCTTTTCAGGCATGTTGACTGCTAATACATTAGTTCCGCTTGGCTGTTGGCACAGGGACCTGGGCTGGTTTAATTCTGACAGGCCCTGTGATCTAGACGTTTGTCCTCGAACACAAAGTTGCTTCCGGCACAAATGTTACCATGAGCTCAGGCCTCTGTCGATCAGATGATGGAGAGAGATGCGGAGCACCTCTAACATCAAGCACTGCTCCTCTTGTGATTATGCACTGGAGTGCCAGAGGCGAATTCCCAGTGTGGTACTGAATGACCCCTTAGTTCCAGCCCCTAAACCGAGTGTCCTAAAGGCACCTCTGCATGGCTGAGCCTGCAGTCAATCACCATTTTCCTTGCGTTTAGAGGACTGCAGGGCCATATAGCTGAGGGACACCAAAGAGTCACTCACCCTGCCGGGGCCATATAACTAAGGGACACTGAGGAGTCACTCACCCTGCCGGGGCCATATAACTGAGGGACACCCAGGAGTCACTCACCCTGCCGGGGCCATATAGCTGAGGGACACCCAGGAGTCACTCACCCTGCTGGGGCCATATAGCTGAGGGACACCCAGGAGTCACTCACCCTAAAGGGGCCATATAGCTGAGGGACACCCAGGAGTCACTCACCCTGCTGGGGCCATATTGCTGAGGGACACCCAGGAGTCACTCACCCTGCTGGGGCCATATAGCTGAGGGACACGCAGGAGTCACTCACCCTGCTGGGGCCATATAGCTGAGGGACACCCAGGAGTCACTCACCCTGCCGGGGCCAAATAGCTGAGGCTTGTTTTGCTCAACTGCCTTTCAAGAGGCCCCCCAGCTTGTGACAGGAGACACTTACTAATTTAAGATTATGTGGCACACACACACACACACACACACACACACACACACACACACACACACACACACACACACACACACACACAAAGACCTCTAATGCACTGTAAGAAGATGAAACAAGGCTTTGCTGAAATATTAAGTACTATCCATCCATCCATCCATCCATTTTCTATACCCACTTGTCCTATGCAAGGTTATGGGGGTCCAGAGCCTATCCCAAAAGCTATGGGGGCAAGGCACCAAATCACTTAAGATATTAAGTGTTATTATAAATTAAATATTAAGCAGCTTAAATATTATTGCCATCTGTTGCATGGTACAGTTTAGCCACATTCACCTTACAACTTGGTCAGGGTAAGAAAGTAAGTAAACGCTGAACTTAGGCTGCTCCTCTGCTACAGCATTTCTGCAGCCCATTCCAGTGTTCACCCACCGTGCCCATGCATTACAGGGCAGATTCCTATCCTGCGAGTGCTCCTCTTAACGGTTACTCAGTGGTCGATCCTGACTCTTGGAGAAAATATCTCCATTGTTCTTCAAGTTTCTCTTTTCCATTGCTTCTTAGTTAAAATATCTCAGTCGCTGGTGAGGAAGCTGAACCAGGCGACAAAAATAGCGCAGGGGCCAGTCCCAGAACGGGACCTGAACTGGATTGCTCCGTTAGATATCCGGCGTAGAGTTTTAAGACTTTATTATTACTTTGTCTAAACGTAAACGCCACAAAAACAAACTTTTCATCTTTATACTTTATACCTCATAAACATTTACAGTTATTAACAGTATAAAGACTGCAGAAGACATGCTGTCCTCAGATGGATTTCCCATCCCAGCGATTAATGTCAAGACCATGATAGCGGGAACTGTTTTGCGGAGTTATTCGCCTATTTTCCGAATCGCACTTAAACGTGTCGCATTTTAATCCTTACCTTTGGTCTGTGATTGTCGTCGTCACCAAACCTCCCTTTAACATTCGAGGCGGCTCTTTCTCTATATAAAGTCATGTATTCCTTTTTCTCAGTGTCACTCTGTATTTTCTGATGCCTTTCTAAAAACTTTGAAGAAGATCGTTAAAGGCAGATAAATACTGAAAGAGAAAATAATATAATTTAACTCTAACGCAGACTGAAATATATGTATATTTAAAACTGTCCCTTTGGATAGTACCGCGTATTTGTTCAGCGGTACAGACGCAACTAGCGCTTAGCAACACAGATGCGAATAATACCAGACTGATAGGGTAACGGTGCATCTTACCTTAAACAATCAAATTCGATTAATCCCCATCATTTTACAAAAATGCGAACAGAATTCGAAACTTATGGTAACTTTTATAATGGGTGAAAAGTAGACATCGGCGAATGCAATCCGTTTATTATCACTAAAAGTGACACTATGAAGTCCTCACACTTATGGTGTGTTTTTATACATCCGTATTTAGTGTGTTAGGGGTATATTTACTGTATACTACTCTTGCACTGCTGTTAGGTTAGGCCTTGAGAATGACATGACTGGGAAAACAAAACAAAATGAATGACATAAATAAATAGTTATCGGAGGAGATGATACATGACCTGCACAACAGCTGATGAAAAGGCAGATGCAAGCACAACTGCTTTTTTTCTTGAGACTTAAAATCTGTTTTGTTTTTTTAGATCATTAATTCATCCTATGGCTTCGTGTCATAGACAATGTACCTGAGGATGAAGGCTAGCCTGTCTGGTCCAATCCCATGGGTGAGCTACTGTAGTACAAATTGCTGAAATTTGACTATGACAGAAAGGTATTATAACTCACAATGCATCCCAGCTTGCTGCGTATGGGGCTGCACAGTCGCAGATCGGTCAGAGTGCCCATGCTGACCCTTTCTCACCCCTAAAAGCACCTACAATGATCACATGAGTGTCAGTACCAGACCATGGATTAACGGAAGAAGGTGGCCCGGTTTGATGAGTCACGTTTCCTGTTACATCATGTGGGTGGCCAGGTGCGCGTGTGTTGTTTACCTCGGGAAGAGATGGAGCCAGGATGCACTATGGGAAGAAGGCAAGCAGGAGGAGGCAGAGTGACGCTCTGGCAGAGTGACGCTGGGAAACCTTGGCTCCTGGCATTCATGTGGATGTTACTTTGACACAAACCACCTACTTTAACATAGCTGCAGACCCAGCACACCCCCTTTGTGGCAACAGCATTCCCTGATGGCAGTGGCCTCTTTCAGCAGGATAATGCACGCTGCCACACTGCAAAAAATGTTCAGGGATGGTTTGAGGAGCATAAAAAGAGTTTGACTCGGCCTCCAAATTTCCCAGATCTCAGTTCAATCTGTAGGATGTGCTGGACACACGAGTCCGATCCATGGAGGCCCCACCTAACAACTTAGAGGACTTTACAGAATCTGCTGCTAATGTGTTGGTGCCAGATACCACAGGACACCTTCAGAGGTCTTGTGGAGTCCATACCTCGACGGGTGCCTGCATATTATTAGGCAGGTGGTTTTATTGTTATGGCTGATCGGCGTATAGGACTAATGGAATTCCTGTATGGAAATAAATGCAAAATCACAGTTTAGCCGGCAGAGAGCTGGGAGCCACGACGAGTAAAACACATTTAGATTTGATCTGTGAAAAAAGAACATCGAAAGTGAGACATGAAAGACGAAAGGGTGATGCAGAACAAAATGGGACAGCCTGACATTTCACACATGCCGACAAGAAGCAATGAGAGCAGAGAAGGTCAGAGACGTGACCAGCTGTGAGGGGAGGTGCCTCAAGGGGTTTTGCTTAATGAACAAAAAAATCATCTTAATAAGCACTGTACAGTGCAAAGACAACTGATTCACAGACAAATGTAAATACAGGAACATGCAGCAGCATCTAGAGCCGTGCCTGTTTCTCTCTGTTACTAAGTCACAAATCAGAGAAAATAAAAAATAACTTTTTATTTAAGCGTCAGTGTTTTACACTAGAAACTATCCATCCATCTTCTGAAACCGCTTGTCCTGTTCAGGGTTGGAAGGAGTCTGGAGCCTAGGGGCACAAAGCAGGGAACAACCCAGGATGGGGCACACTCACACACTCTCACACTCACATACTCTCACACTCACATGCTATCACACTCACACGCTCTCACACACACTCACACGCTCTCACAATCACACACTCTCACTCACACGCTCACATACTCTCACACTCACACACTCTCACACTCACATGCTATCTCACACTCACACGCTCTCACTCACACACTCTCACACTCTTACACTCACACGCTCTCACACTTACACACTCTCACACTCATACACTCACACGCTCTCACACTCTTACATTCACACGCTCACACACTCTCACACTCACATGCTATCACACTGTCACACTCACACGCTCTCACACTCACATACTCTCACACTCACACACTCTCACATTCACATGCTATCACACTCACACGCTCACACACTCTCACACTCACATGCTATCACACTCTTACACTCACACACTCTCACGCTCACACACTCTCACACTCACATGCTATCACACTCACACGCTCTCACACTCACACGCTCTCACACTCATATACTCTCACACTCACACATGCTCACACTCTTACACTCACACGCTCTCACACTTACACACTCACATACTCTCACACTCACACACTCTCACACTCACACGCTCTCACAATCACACACTCTCACTCACACACTCACACGCTCTCACACTTACACACTCACACACTCTTACATTCACACACTCTCACACTCACACACTCTCCCACTCACACACTCATACGCTCTCACACTCTTACACTCACACACTCTCACACTTACACACTCTCACACTCACACGCTCTCACACTCTTGCACTCACACGCTCTCACACTCTTGCACTCACACGCTCTCACACTCACACGCTCTCACACTCACACGCTCTCACACTCACACACTCTCACACACACCTATAGGCAATTTGTGAACTCCAGTTAGTCTCAGCATGTTTTGTACTGTGGGAGGAAACTACAGTAACTGGAAGAAATCCCACAGTGACACTGGGAGATCATGCAATGGCGGAGACTCAAACCCAGGGCCTTGAGGAAGGGCAACAGTGCTGTGCACCACACCACCCCTCGCTAGAATCTATTCATATAAAAATAAGAAACTGAAATAGACTCCTTGCATTAGTATTCAGTGTGTGTGTTGCAGGAGCTGAGTTTACTAACTGACCTCTACCTGTGAATTATTGAAATAATTTCCACTCTTTCTGAATGGAAACCCTGCAGGTGAGGATCATTATTAGGGCTGTGAATATGGAGGGAAGCTAGGAAAATGAAGACAAAAGAGAAACTATATAAAGAAATAAAGAAAGGTATAAGCTAG
Organism: Brevimyrus niger; assembly: GCA_015164015.2. Taxonomy (NCBI): domain Eukaryota; kingdom Metazoa; phylum Chordata; class Actinopteri; order Osteoglossiformes; family Mormyridae; genus Brevimyrus; species Brevimyrus niger. The sequence goes on along the minus strand of JAABNY020000063.1, from coordinate 13,939,358 downwards.
TAACAAAAGCAGCTTTGGGACGTCCCATGGGGCACCAGTGGTTTATTTATTAGGAACTGTAAACTCCGTCCAGCCGCCAGACACTGCGTGGAAAACGTTGTCACTCCACAGAAAGGAGAAGGAAGCTTCGGAGAAAAAACCACACTGGGGCCAGAAATGTCTTTGAAGGATCCGCAGAGTTCAGTGGTGGAGTCAAGGTGTCCCAAGCAGCCGTATCGAGAGGCCTGCGTAAGGCTGGCTGGTAGGGGAAGGTGGTGCAGGAGAAGCCGTCGCCCAAAAGGAGGTGTGAGGAAGCACATTGCAGGTTTGCGAAAGGAAGAGTGTGATGCAATCGGGGAAAAGAGGCTTTGGTCACATGGGTGTGGGAAGGAGCTACCATTTCACAAGGCTTAAACGTTCCCACAGCTTCAGTGGAGGGTGGTGCTGATCACATCTCGCAGTGCTGAGGATTTCCATCAACTGGGGACTCGGCTACTAAAGCGAAACGTGCGTCAGACAAGAGAAGAGACCGACGCTTCTCTCAGCCGGACAATGATCCCAAACTGAAGATTAAAGTAAAACTATAGCGAACACAGAAGGAATAGGTGAATGTTCTATATCAGGGGTGGCCAGTTTTATCCGCAAAGGGCCGGTGTGTATGCAGGCTTTTGGGATAACCTGTAGGTCAGCTGTTCAAACCCAGGTGTGAGGACTCTTCAGCCAATAAGTCTTCTAATTATTATTCTAATTAGGGAGTTGTAGCAAAAACCCGCATACACACTGGCCCTTTGCGGATATGATTAGCCACCCCTGATCTGTATGGTCTCAGTCAGAGCCCTCACTGCTGTGCAGAGGCACTGTTACAAAACTGCACAAGCTTCATCAGAATCACTTAAACAGCCCGGAATGATTCTGCCAGGAAGGTGAAAATGACCCCAGAGCAGGGTATAGCTAAGCTATGCTGTCTAGGACAGACTTACTAACTTCATAAGTTGTTACTGTTGGCAAGGATACCACAAGCCAAGCCACCTATAGAGGAGAGTGATAAAGTGCTGCATCATGTGACCTGACCACCTGACCTAAACACAGCAGAAATGGGTTTGGAGGAGTTTGACCGCAATCTGAAGGAAAAGCAGCCAATGAGGGCTGAGCATATATGCGGGATATCCATCAGGACAGCTGGGAAAGCATCCCAGGAGGCCACCACATGGAACTGGCTTTGAGGAGACAGTAGGATCAGCCAGTCCCTGGAGCAACTGGGGTTAAGGGCCTCGCTCAAGGGCCCGGTGGTGACTTCACCCTGGTGACCCAAGGATGTGAACTGGCAACCTTCTGAGTCCCAACCCACAGACTTGTCTCCCAACAATTGACTTTTTAGTTTGCTACCTTTTTGGTCAGTGCATAATTCTGTATATGTTATTTTATAGTTTTGATATCTTCATAATTATTCTAAAAGGCAGTGAATGTTGCAAATAAACCTTTCTATGGGTAGGTGTGTCCTGGTACCGTATGTTTGATAACACTATAGTGATGCTGGTATTTTTGGTGCATGGAGGAGTGAGGTTTTAAGGGGTGTGATGTGTGACCGACCCGCAGGTGATCGTCTACGTGGAGGATGCCAATGATGAGCCGCCCGTCTTCACCCAGCAGCAGTACAACCGCCTGGGCTTGCGGGAGACGGCCGGAATCGGCACCTCTGTGATTGTGGTCAGAGCCACTGACCCGGACACAGGTACACAGGCACCCCTGCATCCCCGCTCCGCTGCGGCAGGGCCTTGTGAAGGAGGGACCGTGTGCTTGCGGTTCACATAAGCGCCTTCCTCGCGGCGATGGATGCTTCGGGTGCTTAGCATTAGCTTTTAGCGAGGCTCGGGCAAGACGTCAGCTCAAACTGGAATTCTTCCTTTCAGTGTGATATTTGTTCAGTTCTTTCGTCATCACTGTAATGTTGTGTCTGTCACTGGCTGAAACGCGTATAAAACGCGTCGCCTCTTCTCCACCCCCCCCGCCCACATCCGCCAGGCGACGGTGGAGCCGTCGCTTACGCCATAGTCTCAGGTTCGGACCGGAAGTTTGAGGTAGACGTCAGCACTGGCCTGGTGACCACGGTGGATTACCTGGACTACGAGACCAAGACCAGCCACTTGATGAACGTGTCAGCCACGGACCAGCTGCCCCCCTTCCACCGTGGCTATTGCACCGTCTACGTCACGCTGCTCAATGAGCTGGACGAGGTGGTGGCCTTCCTCTCGGCCTCCTACGAGGCCACTCTGCGCGAGAACGTCCCCACCGGCACAGAGGTGGTGCAGGTCCGGGCACGGTCCGCCGACAACCTCAACCAGCTGTCGTACCGCTTTGACCCTGACACATCTCCAGCGGCCCTGGCGCTCTTCAAGATAGACGGTGTCACTGTGAGTGAATCCGCCTTGACGTTCTGCGCAGCACTCATTAGCCGGAACCTCACTTCTGTCACAGTGGGTTTGGGGGGGGGGGGGGGGGTGATTTATGTTAGGAACATCATCAGAATAGCAATGCAGTTGGGTTGCCAACTCTGGAGATTTTCAGGCAAGTTTACACAAGGGGTTCTGCTGCAGCATTTAGACTAACAGAATTCCAGTTGCAACACAAATTAGTAACATTTTTTTTCTTAACCTGCAAGTCATTGAAAGTCAAAATAAGCACAATATCCTGGAGATCCATGTTTTCTGAGTGCTGCATGAGAGCCTGCACAGACCTCACTAGCCGATTGCCTGTGGCACACTTTCTGCCTCTATTAATGGCAGCAGCCCAGTTTGCCGGGGTAGCGTCAAAGCGGGGGCCTGGCCGCACACCATGGCTGACTCGCCTTGGCCTCTGCCCCCCCTCCCCTCTGCGCCTGTCTCTCTGTCTGTCTCCCTGTAAGGGACGCATCACCGTCACAGGTTTGCTGGACCGGGAGAAAGGGGACTTCTACACTCTGACAGTGGTTGCTGATGATGGGGGACCCAAAAAAGATTCGACTGTGGTAAATTCTGCTTTCCAGTTTATTACTTGTGTTTTATCATTAAAAAGCATTAGCCCCCAGTTTCACTCCATGACCCCATACTGAATTGGCAGTTGGAATAATAATTATTATATAATAATAATAATTCATATTTTATTGATCCCCGTGGGTAATATAGAGAGAAGGACAAATTATAATATATATTTAAGTAATTGTAATTTTTGTTTGTACAGTTTCCTAAAATGCAGTTTCTTGAATTGAGCAACAATTGCGTAACGTTACCCCAAAACAACAGAGGAACATAATTTAAAATCTGACCGTCTTGCAAATATTTTGATAATTTTTTTTTCACAGAAATGATCCATGTTGTTATTTCTCTCCCATGCCCTCACGGATTTGCAGAAGGTAACATCAGTTTCTGTGCAACTGTTTACTCATACTGTTTATTTCTATACTTCCTTTCCCCGCTGTACTTTCTTTTTCTACTTCTCTCATATTTTGTGGATCTGAAAATGTTTTTCGGCAGTTCATATTTCATGTCTCAACACCATAAGCTATTGAATTTATACCTTATTTAAGAATCTCTTTTGTGCCAGAATACATCCTAATCCAGTCATTGAACATTTCCCCTAATGCGTGTTGTACATTGTCAGGTGTAGCCATAAAATGTCATTCTGATAAGATGACAGGTACAGTGCAGTGATTGAATGGGGAGAGAAGCCCGACCTCAGGAGAACCTACAGTCTGAGTTCCCCATTTTGACTGGAACGGGAGGTATCTGTGTCGACTGGAAACTTTGCTGCCCGGACTTGCTGTACGGCATCCAGTGGTTGTTTGTGCGTCTCTTGCCAGGTATCAGTCACTATATTGGATGAGAATGATAATAGCCCCGAGTTTGACATCACGTCAGACGTGTCCGTTGAGATTCCGGAGAACACTCCCGTCGGGAAGAGGGTGGCGGTGGTGCTGGCTCGGGACAAGGATGCCGGGAATAACGGACTGGTAAGGCGGGACGTACGGGGGAGACGGAGAAGCGCTGGAAGGCAGCAGAGTGCACGTTTATAAGAGGCATCCTGAGTGTTTATCGGGGAGGAGGGTTTCCAGTGGTGCGGTTTTCCCTCTAACATGCCTGTGTAAAGCCCCATATCCGGCCACAAGGTGGACTGAAATACCCGCAAGCTTCTTCCCTGTTTGTGCCTAATTGGCTGCCTCAGGTTAACTTCACTCTGGTGGCCGGCAACATGCGGGACGTGTTTGAGGTTCGCACCACCAACAACACCTACGGGGAGATCCACGTCAATTCAGCCCTCGACCGGGAAACGGTGGACCGTTACCTTCTCAAGGTGAGGCCGTCGTGTGTCATTGCGGGAGGATCGGTAGGGTGGGGCTCTGTAGATTGTTCTCTGCCCTCCCCCTCCCTCGTTCTCTGTCTTCCCCCAAAGTCCTGCATAAGACAAGCGAGTGTGGAAAATGGACAGATGGGCGTCAGATTGTACATTGTATACCGGCCTCATACCTGTGATGTTCACGCGTGTTTCGTTGCAGGTGAGGGCAACAGACAACGGCTCCCCTCCCCGATTCAGTGAGCTCACCCTCACCGTCAACATCCTGGACGTCAATGACAACCCCCCGATCATCCAAAGCCGGAATGGCTACAACGTCAGCGTGAGCGAGGTGCGCCCAGGGAACACGGGGGGGGGGGGGGGGCCGGGTCCATTGGGGGCCCGGGGCCGCCACACTGGGGAAAGACTCCCTACTTTAACCAAAGAGGTACTCGTGTA
>JAABNY020000063.1:13920114-13932828 GCA_015164015.2 Brevimyrus niger | reverse complement strand
TGCCCACCACGCGTATGTGGAGGGCGGACCTCGCTGGTTCTGTGCCCACCACGCGTGTGTGGAGGGCGGACCTCGCTTTGCTTCATTCAGGTCAAGTGGTTAAGGTATAGGAGTGACTGTAGAGCCATCAGACAGACAACAAGCTCTGAAAAGGGAGTATTTTTCTTCTGCACGCTGTGTCTTTGGTTTGCCCCAGAAAGCTCAGTGGCGAGCTGGAGGATCATATAGCGTGTCTGCGGGTAGGTGAGAGCGACGGGGCAGATTGGGGATAGTCAGCATCCTCAGGCTCTGAGCTTTCAGCTTCCTTCACTGTCCGTGAGCCACCCTCTCCCCAGCGACGCGACACGTTCGGCGGAAATCAGTTCAGAATCTGAGTCGACCATCTGCTGAATATATAAAGTGATTCTTGCATATGTGCGTCGTAATCTCTGTGATTAATACCGAAACGGCTGCGATGGCTGAGGAAGGAGCTCACTGCTGACTCAGAAAGAAAGACGAAATCCACTTTATTGCAAAAAAAAATAAAAAATCAGAACAGAACAAAAACCTTCACTGAATTGCTCATTGCTATTATTTTGTTCAGATTATATACAACTTTATACACCTTTTATTCTTTTTTTATGCACATTCATCTCACTATCAGTCACACAGACTCACACATATGATGTAACCGCTGCTGCCTACCGTGAAATTTCAGTGGCACAAGCATGAGTATCCGGTTTCATGTGACAATACTCCTTATAAAGTACAGTGTAGCAGCCTTCCCATTGGCAGACCAACAGAGGCCTTTGCTTTATTAATCGCTGGGCACACATGCCGTTCCACATTTTTCTCTGTAACACCGTTCTGATGTAGGTCATTTCACATTCACGTCTCAGTACCATTCACACTCATAACAAATTATTGCACAGCAGGGTCAGTGTGCCAGTGAGTCAGTGTGCCGGCAATATCACGGATAAGTCCTGGCTGAATTTATCCATATAGACACACTGGGATTCAGTTTTTACCCGTCATTTGAGCCAACTGTCTCATCCATGCACCCTGTGTACCCTGTTATAATGAACATTAATGATAGTCTTTTGCATATATTCCTTCCTCTTCCTGGAAGCACAGTGTCCCTAAAGCACAAAGAATTCAACACTGCTTGCTGTAAATGTCAGCAGGGAGAGCTTGTACGACTTACAACACATCCTTCTGAATATTAACTGCTTCATCCCTGATGCGTTTCCTCAGAAACCATAATGGCATGGAGTCTTTCCAACTGGAGAACATTATCTGTACAGCAATAAAGCAATAACAAGATCTAGAATCAACAAGGCCATACCAAACAGAACTTTTTGAAGACATCCATTTCAAAAGCCATAACGGTATCAAAACATGAAACATTTTATATATAAAATTTAGAATATAGTATGTGACAAAATTCTTAGTACAAATCAGTATGTAAAGACATGTGTTACTTTTTAAATGATAAAAGTGTACTTTTGTATAGAACTTTGGTTAGAAACGTTGAACATGAACATTGTAGAAATGTCTAAGAGTCCTTGGCATTGACATGATCCTTTTGAACACAACAGGGAGCAGAAAGAGTGCAGCACCATCCCCACATCACTCACTTCCAGGGGTGTGGCAGGATTTACCACGTTGCAGGCTGCTTGCTACTGATGCCGGATGCAACCGGCAGTGTTATTTGCGACATTGAAGTTCCGCGCTTTTCTCTCATCGCATGCTAGCTGTTTGCTCGGACAAGTGAGGCAGAGGTGTTGTTTGAAGAGAGAAAGAACCACTGAGGTCAAAACCTCAGTGCTAAAAGTACGTACTAAATCAGAAAACCAGTCAGAAACAAGTATGCTCAGTCCTTATCGACGAAATGGCAGTTGTGTATACGTTTACTGTCCTAAGATCTAAAAAAGCAGTAAACCGTTGGAACTGCATTATTCATTAGCTATATAGAATTTTGCTGAAATATTGTAACATAAGAGGCAAAACCCAAGGCTTGCTAGTCAGCACATTAAGAATGTTCTAGCTTGGCTTTCAGTGGAAAATCGGCCTTTTGGTCAACAGGATTTGGGACTTGATAGGCGCACATAACAATCATGGTTGTAAGAGAAGAGCTTGGGAAATCCAGCTGGTTTTGCCCCCCCCCTTTCTTTTCCAAAAATAAGTTCAAGAACAAAGCAGTGAGAAAAGGTATGAAATATGAAATATCTGTGGTGAAATGCAAACACAGGAAAAAGTGTCTTCTTTTGGGAGTAGACATCTGCTGAATGCCAAGGTCGGGCTCCACTATACTTGCATGAAATCAGGGGATTCTGGGATAGGTTCTGAAAGAAAAACAAGGAATGATCTTAGTTACTGTAACTTTTCCTATATGCAATAGCTTATTTTCCTTGGAAGGACACACCGACCGAGACGCACAGATCACCAATGGGCGCTGCACAGAAGCACAAATCTTCACATTGCTAATGGTTTCCACAGAATTGCAAACATATTATGTACTATTTCTGTCTGCTATTATGTCATCCATGGCTCACATAAAAAAAGAGAAGGCTAAGAACAGCAGTTATTGTATTGCACAGATATATCGTTGCTGGGTGGTTCGCAAAAGCAAAAACAAACAAGAATACCCAGCTGATTCAGCCTCCTCACTGCCCCGGCTCCGTAAGAAAATGACAAACAGAACATGACATTCTAAAGAGGAACTAAGAGCAGGCCTCCAGGTCAGAAACAGGAAGAAGAAAGGGGGAAGTGACATCACAGGACAAGTACAGCCTGAGAAACTGGCATACAGGTGTTGGTCAGGACACTGTGACGGCGTGCTGAAGACACATCGAAATGTCCATAGAAGAGCAAAGAAAAGGAATCCAGAAGGAAATCTAAGTTAGTGATCTGCTCTGTGAAACACCCAGCTGGAAACTGATCCCCAGGAAATTAGCAATTCAGTGAGGAATCGAAGACATTGTTCTGAAGTTAAAATAAGCTTTTAAAGAGGACTGGTAAATAGACCAAGATGTTTGATTTGACTTCTGGATTCCAGCTGCACAGAGGCTTTCCCCGGCCTACCAGCTGTGGGATGCATGTTGGAATGGTTGCTGTGCATGCATCTGTAAGTCAGCACAGCTGTGTAACACTGGACCTTCTGTAAGCATCTGACAGCATTTCCCAATCCGGTCCTCGGGGACCCACAGTCGGTCCATATTTTTGCTCCCTCCGAACTCCCTGCCAGACAGGCCACATTTTTGCAAAAACATGGACTGTCTGCGGGTCCCTGAGGACCAGATTGGGAAACAGTGATCTACACCCATTACTTCTGTACATACATCAGATGTGGCGCTGGTCTGTTTTGTGGTGTCAGTGTATCAAGGCACAGTCGTGCTTCTGTTGTTTCTGTGTGTCTTGGTCTGTCCACAGAAACCATTTATTGTGGGATTTTGGTCTATATCTGATATCTGAATGTGTCAGAATTGAAGTGTCGTGGTGACAATTTGAGTTTTCTTTTCTTATTGAGATATAAGGACATTAGTATTGTTTTCAAAAGCTCTAGAATTCTGTGCTGTCTGAGAGTTGATGTGACGTCAGATACAGCTTCGGATTCCATGGCAACGGCGCGGCTGAGAATTTCAGCGTCATCGGCACTGTGTGGCCATGATGTCATGGTGGCTGATTACAGGTACACCATGGACTCACCGTGTGCCGGAAAGAAGACGTCCCCGTGGGCGGGAGGGGACAGGGGTGTGCCGGGGTCGGAGAGCAGGTGGCGTCCTGTCTCGGAGGACTGCCTCGTCAGGATCTGGGACACGGTTCGCGTCTTCGGCTGGGGGCCGTCTCCCAGGAACACAGGGTTCTCGTGACCTCGGGCTTCACTGTTCAGTGCAAACGGAGATATGATTTCGAGATATGAAGGTGAACTCAGAGGGGTTTTTTTTCCTAAAGATATTCTCATGACACTATATGGATTTTTAGGAACCTCACCTGTCCATTCTCACCAGCTCGTGTGAACCTGCGGCAGGGGGAATGAACAGCCATGATTAATAATATCAAAACACTGTTGTGCCTAAAATGTCTGGGTCTGATGTTCAGAAACAGGAAATGAATCTCAGACAGAACAGGAAGTCAAAGTCACACCTGCTTGGGTTTCCAAACATGGTACAAGGTAACATCGTGTCTTTATGCTGAACACAGGAGATATATACATATATTATATATATATATATATATATATATATATAATGCACAACAAAATTACTGAAAAAAGAACTTCTGTTATGTTAAAGTGACTACAGCATTAGCTTCATTTTTTATGTATGATATGGGTTATTGCCCTTTGAATGTCTGTAAATGCAGCCTTTAATAGATAGTAGTGTTCCAGTCAAATTAGTAGTAATTTACTTACACGTCAGTTTACCAAAATGCCTGACGCAACAATTATGAAAGGTGGTTGCATTGAAAGTGCCTTAGTGCTGCTGTCGTAGAGGTTATGTAATCACGATGCACATGCCCTGCTCAGACCTTGGCTAGCTGTCTGCAGCGCAACAGACAGAGAGCTCTGCTGCTTGGTGCCAGGCACCTCGCTCATGAACTTTCACTTTGCAAGCAGCCCCACAAGGGCATAAAGAGACTGTACATGTCACTCTGTTCACACCACCTGGTGAACACAAATAGTAACATGCACTAACACTATGCCTGTTTGATCTCCATAATTAACACCGCAGTACATAATTAACACCGCAGTAGTTATTAAGCAAATATTACAGTGCATGTATGTGTGCTTGGGCATAATTGCTTACGTCTGCTGGAGTGGGCCGTCTGCCTCTGTTTGTACACCAGCAGTAGGATCAGGGGTAGAGAGAGAATACCCATAATGCACCCTGCTGTCGCCAGCCCCGCTGCCACAGTGCCTGAGAAGGAAATGATGAGTAGAGGCAAGAGAGAAATCCAAGTCTTAATTAAAGGGTTTTGCCATGTCCTCCACACCTGCAGTCCTGTATGTTTTTGGGTTGTTTTATGCTAAGTGGTCTTGGATTTGTCCAAATAACTTAAATTCCAACAGTAAAGTTCCGAACCATAGTGACAGGAAATAATGTCGCACACAGACGTGGTGCCAGTATGGCTAAGAATGCTTTCCAGTTGAATGTTGGAGTAAAACATTGTGTCAGTGAAAGTGTTTGACGGTACCTTCATTGGGTTTATGGTCCATATACGAACATTTGGCAGTCTGGTTTCGTCCTGCAAAAGTATTAGAGCATCATCAGTCAAACAGAAGTTTGCATCCCTCCTTTCCCTGAGTAAGTCTGATTATAAGTGCAAATGCTGCATGAGCAGCTGTTCAGATATGCAAGTAAAATGGAACGGTTTGTTATGAGGGACTGAATGCGGGGAGCGTTTATTATAACGGACCTGAGCACAAACTGGCAAATGTGAGAGTTCTGTCTACTAGGGGTGTCACTAGGGCTGTTTTAGGGGAGCTTTATTCCATCTACCCCCCTCCCCAAAGAAACGTACAATAATTAGTTTAAATATTATTCATACTCATTCCCTACGAGTGTTTCTTAACCCGGTCCTCGTGGCTCCCCAGGCAGTCCACATTTTTGCTCCCTCCCAGCTCCCTGCCAGACAGTCCACATTTTTTTTGCTTGTTGTCGAAGGTCTGGGGGGTTCTGCACTTACGGGGGCCGACAGTGAGCAGCACGTGGCTGTGGGCTCTCTGTACCGGCGGCACGTGATGCCGCTTGTCTTGGAGCTCCAGCTCCACGCAGCAGTAGCGGCCCTGGTCAGCCCGGGTCAGGTTGGTCAGGGTGATGGAGATGGTATTCCCAGAGACGCTATGATCCACACCAGGGGGCACCTTGGACGAGTGGTTGCCTCTGCGGGGGCGCATCCTTTCGTGGCAGGAATCATCCAAGTGTGGAGTGAAAAACCAAAGTTGCGCCAGTTTGTCGCTGGCGTGCAGGAGGGAGCCCTCAGAAATGCACTGCATGGTGACACTGGCCCCCTCCGGGCACATGTAGGATGTGTGCACACCAGTCAGCCTCAGGTGGTCACTGCTAGCTGTAGACGGGAAGAAGGGGAGGGGTTTTAAGCGCTTAGATGCTGAGAGCTCTGTTAATGCTGCTCATGGGAGTCTTCAACAGAAATGATAGGGCAGAGCGAAAAAATGATTGGTTCAGAGAGATGCACACGTACGAGGTACAAATCGAGATGCATAGTCAGATATTTTACAAAGCAAAGTTAACAGAAAACTTTGCTAGTCAAGGGATGGCATTTTTTGGGCAGCATGCACTGAGTTATATGCAAAGTTTTAAAAATAATGAGAAAGGAAATTTTAATTTTTGCTGCTGAAGATTTTTTTTACAGATATAAATTCGGACATCGGGAGCTCAGAAAGGGTGAACTACCTATACGGTGATTAGGTTGTCTTTAACCAACATAAAACACCATAAAAATGGAGTGTGCAGAAGAATAAAGTATACCAAGTGTAGAGTTTTGGCTTTTACTATAAGAGTCTAAAGAAGCAGATTTCTAACATGCACATGCCGTCTCAGTCACCCTTGTGTTCTATGCCCCGTCCTGGTACCCGTTCTATGCCCCGTCCTGGTACCCGTATCTGGACATCATGGTATTTTTGCACCCGTGAGCATGTATATCAGTAATGAGAAAGCAGATAATCAGTCTGGCCGGCCTGACCACTAGTCAAACTTTTAGTATAAATGCTGAGATATGCCATTTAAAAGATCTGATTTATCACAAAATATTTTATATGCAGGCCAACGAGAACTACGAGCAGGTGGATTTCCTGAGAAATTGCTGTGTGGCTTTACTAGGTCATTTCACCTTTATCTCAGCCAGTATATCTACTGCCTCCAGGTCTACCAGAAATGTATTATTTAAAGTTGGTCTGAAGCAGGAATAAGCACAGATGACTGTGCTTGTATTGCACTTTTCGTCTTTTCCATTTTTTTGCATACCTCCCAACTTGTTTTACCCTTTTATGGAGTGTTTGCATCTGTATTAGTCTGATCTTCCCTTAGGTCATGAGTGTTAGCTTGTATAAAAGTTAGCCCACGGCAGTCCCAGAAGCACTCAGAGAAAATAATAATGTCTTCTCACCGATGAGACATACTGTGTTAAGGCAGCTTGTAGGAGTCATTATATTAAAAACAACTTGGAAGAAAACAGATGTGTCCTCAGGCACCAACCCTGCCCCATTGGGTGGGGGCCTTATTTTATTTAAACAAAACCAATGTTTCCATAAGAATACAAACATAAATAATGTGCATCTCATCCGTGAGGAATGAACAAAACATCCTCTGAAGAACACAGCAGCAGAAGCAACAAGCAACCTTCCTGAACTCTTCTGAAACTGAAAATGCGACGCAGACCGAAGCAGCTTGTATGTGTGAAGTGCCATATCTCTGTGAGCGTGTGCGCGCGTCTGTGAGTGTATGCGTACGTCTGTGAGCGTGCGCGCGCGTCTGTGAGCGTGTGCACGCACCTGCTAATGCAGGACAGCTTTCTCGGGGCCCGTCTGGGATGCCTTTCTGATGTGATGCCCTCCACACGCACATGCATCTGCAGGTGTGATGGCGTGACTGACTATATATGCGTGTCAAGGGATGAATCTGACAGTGCTGTTTTGCTCAGTGACTTGCGAAGTATTTATTTTTTTAAGCCGCAAGGGCACTTTACCTTGTTTTCCCCTGTAGACCACGTTCCCTTTACCTCTCTCTGGCACTGCATAGGTGCCAGCGTACAGGGTGTTCCTGTATGTGTGAAACCACAATGTAATGATCAGGCACGCCTGCACTGTATAGATATCAGGGAAGTACCCTGTTCCATCTATTCAGTCCCCGCTGACCCGAGCATGCATGCGCTCATACAGAGTTTGTGGGGCTGGAGCAGAGCCATCTCCCTGCGAGCCGGGGCACACGGGCCTTTCCGTTCACCCTGGATCTGCATGCTGATTTGTTTGTACTGTAATGATATTCGGTCGTTGTTCAGCTGCCTTCCTACCAGCACATAGCCAGACCCAGTCAGAACTCAATCCTCTGTGGCCATAATAATTAACCCCCCCCGCCCCCAGAAACAGTGGATGCAAGTTCTGCCAACTTTTGTGTCAGACAATAGTGAATAGCTTAACATGGAATGCTTTTTCCATGCCCCCCCCCCCCCCTTCGATTTACAGCAAACAGCTGCTGCCTTCAGCCCGGCAACAGATATTAAGCGTACTGTGTGCAACTTCTCTGTTAGCTATTAGATAGCTTAGTGACTAATTGAAGAATAGATACGATTATCTTAAGTTGGGGGCAGATACTGGCTGAGCAGTATGAGGTGATTGCTGGGGTGGGAATGGAGCTGCACATTGTATGATGGAACAAAAACGGCCGCGGTCCGTGTGTCCGTTTGTGTCAGGAAGAGTAATAGGAAACCCAGGGGCTGTGATTAACTGAACCTCCTGGCCCCCAGACTCTTCCTGTCTCTCCGAGGTACAATACAGCATGCTGCTGGCTTCTGTTTCACACCATAAAGCCTTCCACATCATTATGAGATTTTCAGAGTTTCCATTGATGCCAGGATCTCGGATCAGAATTCCTGTTTCCAGTCTCTGGAGAGCCCAGCCTTCATTGGGAGAATCCGGCCCAACCTCCTGAATAGCCCCCGCTCTCCTGAATAGCCCCCGCTCGGGCCGCCCCTTCACCCCCGAGGTTTTGTTTCCATTGTCGTTTCCTGAAACCGGCGGCTCACACCTACACTACAGACCGAAACTTCTGTTAATCTGCACGTGACTCCCTGCTTGGCCCGAGTGCACTTGAGAAACCTTGTGGCTCTTTGCTGAAGAGAGACAGACGGGCTCGATTCATTACTATTTATCTAAGGGCGCCCACTCGAATCTTGAATCCTATGCTGTAACCAGACATCTCAGATCGCTGTTAGCTTTTGAATACTTTTTAAAAAGAAAAAAAAAAAACTTTCACTATTTGCACCCCCATTCTAATGTGGGTTGACTGGGGTAGATCCTTATAAGGTCTGCATGCGTATGGAAGTGGCTGACACTAATGTCAGAAGAGGTAGCGTGGAGCAGGGAACGCAGGGTTCTGCTGTTAGGTGAAATGGCCAGATCCGTATCCTAAAGGATGCTCAGACTGCAGCTGCGGCCTGTTACTCCCTAATGTCTGTCTGGGGCTGGCCGCACGCACTTCTGCTGTTGGGCTGAATCCTATTTCACCTGCAGGAATCTGGTTTTATGTTTCATTCCCAAAGTGTTCCACCCTCCAGGTACTGCAGTGGTTGATATGATATTATTTACACGAGAAGTCATGTGGCATGCACCGTGATTTGTTGTGTAGTAACAAGGTGATAATCACACTAGTGTAAGGCAACAAGCTCTCATATTTCAAGGGAACTATTAACCTTTTCATTTTACTGAGAAAATTATCACTAATATATTCCAGACACAAGTCTCCAAATCACATTTTGCTATGTATAAAAATGGTTTTTGGTATAACCATGAAAATCATACTAGCTAATAAGACTTATCCAGGGTGCACCCCCACTCTGCCCCCACCTTCTCCCAGGAGAAGTGACTGGAACAATACAAATAAACACCAAAACCGTGGAATTTGGGCAGCCCGTTGGTTCTTGCTTAAGAAATACTATGTTAAACTAACTCATTGCTTCATGCTGAGATCACACAGATAAGCAACTTATGAAGTAATGACGCAGCCAGAGAGATATGAGGGAACACACCCCTCCCATTTTAATTACCAGAAGGCACAACAAAGCTTCAGGTGTCATTCCCTACAGAGACCTTTTACCGAGCTCTCTGCAGTGGTGTAGGTTACTGCTGAAGAGGTGCTGAAAGGGGATGTACAGGCAAAGGTCAAAGGCTCTCCCCCCCCCCCCTGTTAAATGACAGTTGGATTGCGGGAGGTTTAAGAAAATGGGCCCTCTGGTTCCTGTCACTGTCCCAGCTGGCTGCACTTCTCCAGCCAGCCAGTGAGGCTCATGAGACCTTGCGAGAGCCTGCTTAATGAGCTACTGCACTGGTTTCACTTCCACAATCATATCACACACTGGTCTCTCAAGATGAACTCCGGCTCCTTCCTGTGAACACCTCACCATCTTCCACATTGCAAGCTTCTTCCATTTTAATTATAAGGTTCCACAGGCTTGTTCTGTAAAGACCGAGAAGGATATCTTGCATAATTGTTTATCGTAATAATGTTAGTGGGCTGCTACCCCATTTCTTAATTCTCTGTTTCACAATTGCCATTGTATTGAGTCATCCTACAGCAGCATGTGTTTTATGTGTGTAAGATGCCAGCTGTTTAGGTCAAGGTCAGGCTAAGGTCAGATACTGCACTGTTATCATTGAGTTCATCCTTGCTGCGTGCATCCTAATGGGAAGTGAGTGGATGGATGAATGAGAGTGAGGCACGCCCTTGGCCCAAGGCTTGCCGCTGTGTTGTGGATAAGGGAACACTTGGTTCTAGGAGAAAAGCCAAACACGGTATCAGCAGAAATAACCTTGAAGCGGCCATCTTGGCCCATTCAGCTAAGAGCCCTCCAGTTCAACCCTGAGTGGCACACTTGGTAAAACTGCACTGTCCTTATGTTTGGAGGTTTGTATTAACTTCTTCTTGGACCTTAGTGCGGGGAGACCTTGAGGGAGTCTGAGAGGCAACAATGTCAGTGCTGGTCCAACCAGCTAAACTTCTTCTCAGCAGCCATACAAGTTTTGGCTGCACCAAGCCATCTTGGGTTCTGTGCTTCTGCCGTATCTGACACGACTCCCCTTCAACGGCAGACAGAAGCTGCCTTTCTATTGAAACGTAAGGTCAAGTTCAGGGCCTAAGTTGAGCTCCAACCCACCTGCAGATCAGTGTCTCAAACTGCCTCCCACCCCCACCAGCTAGTAAGCTGTAGTGAGAAACGTTTAGCTGAAACGCTTCAGTAAAACTGACACCAAGCAGATAACCAGGGAGCAGTAAAATATATATATATATATTTTTTTTTTTTCTCCTGTCAACATTGTTATTGTCCAACATACCAAACAGTATTAATCACTACAGTCGTTCCCTATTTTCCAGTGTCAACCCATGCTGAAATTTCCACCCCTCCTCTGATGCCTAAATAAATGTGAAAACCATAATTAAAGAAAAAAAAAACTGCAAAAACAAGTCAGGCTGTTCCACTTTCACAAGCTGGTTTGTCTGTGTGCCTAAAGCAAGTTTTTCTTTTGTGGCGCATTCTGAGGTAGCCCACTAACAGTGATGTATTTGGGTCTTACATGTATATTTTAGTACAACGTTAGTCACAAGCGCAGTTTCAGACCAAAACTATGAATATATCCATTTCATTAGGCATGTGAGGACTGGCGCCTAAACAGTATTGACTTCTCTAAGAAAGTTTTTCTAAGAAATCGCAATATTTGCACATTTTTAAAATGAGCAACCGCCTTTGTTTTGGTACTTTTTTCTCTTTAGACAGGAAAATGTGAAGGGGAAACTGCATAATTAGGTTTGCGCATACACTATTTCCACGGAAAAAAGGTAACATTTTAAACAGGCCTTACTGTAAACGTAGATTAGAGTAAAACTGGGTATAATCCCAAAGCATTTTCCTATGCAGAGAGCAACGTGAATTAAAACACATTTCAACGTCCCTCAACACTGGATCATTCGGGCAATGCGCGGTTAAAGGATCTGGACATGCAGGGCGTTTCTCTTGCAGTTTCAATAGCCCTGGCAGGCTGGATGGCTTTCGATGCAACCCGAACCGTCTGAAGTGCTTTACGGTGACGGCGTCACACTCCGGGGGCAACAGCTGCTTTTTGTCTCGGGGATCAGAGTAATGCCAAAGGGGAGAGAGAGGTCAGATAAACCCCAGACCTTCGCCAGGTGTTCATCTCGAAACATGGGCATCTGTAATGTGCACCGAGGAATTCGCGGGCACATTAATATGTTTTTATAAAATGTCAATGCCAGAAAGCGAAGCAGTGTTTCTCGTGACCCTAGGTTGCACTCCCTGATTAGCTTTAGTTCTGACTCAGGAAAAGGAAATGAGTTGCAATAAAATAAACTACAGAAGAGAAACTGTTGAAACTGTTCTCTCTCTATATATATAGTCTATATATATATATATATATATAAAGTCTGGATTAAATTATATATATAATTGTAACTAGTAAGTACGTCATTCAGCACTAGAACTTTTCAGTGTATCTTGAATTGTGGAGTGTAGAAAATTGCAGACTGTGTCCTCATCTTTCAACTAGATGGACTAAAAGTAACATTTCTCAGCATCTGGCCTCGCTGCTCCCTGTAAAAACTGCCATCGGCACCGCACACTGCTTTTACTTACCTGGACCCGGAAGACTGATCGCTGTCAGGCAGATGTAGATCCACCAGAACCCGAAGTGAATTCCCGGGGACGACTTCCAGTATAAATCCAGCATGGTGATGTTGCTCAGATGCGTGCGTGGTGCGGAAAATCCTTTATTAATGTTTGTCTTTCGGGTCGCTATCGTAAATTACTTCTTTGTTACAAAACAACCTCATGCGTTTGCGGAAACGGTAACTTAGTTTTTGTGCTATTCTACACAGTTCCCAGCTGAGGACGGAAATCCTTATTCTCCACCCCCCCATATCTCTCTCTCTCTCTCTCTCTCTCTCTCTCTCTCTCTCTCTCTCTCTCTCTCTCTCTCTCTCTCTCTCT
>JAABNY020000063.1:13906693-13918189 GCA_015164015.2 Brevimyrus niger | reverse complement strand
CAAACGAGCTTGATGGGCCGAATGGCCTCCTCTCGTTTGTAAATTTCTTATGTTCTTATGTTCTTATGTTCTTATGTTCTAACTAGCTAGCTAAGTGTAAAGTCATGTTAGTCATAGGTACCAGTGTAAACCAATTTTATAATGGGAGTGGACACAAGTTAATCATTTAAATATAAAGGTCTATTGGTGGGGATGAATGAATACAAATAAAATATTGGGGGTACACCGGTTGCTATACCTCTGTTAAAGATGGATAATATATCAGTTAATATATTGGTAATGGCTGATATTAATTAATAATCCAGATATCAGCATCGGTGTCAGCCTTAGCCAATATTGCTGCCAGATTTTTAAAGTTATTCTATTCAAAGTTAGTAGCACCAGTAGACACAACTACTAAAATAATGAAGGTGATTGTCTGTTGTGTAGTAGCCTCTAGAATGAGGGGCCTTGTCAGCACTGCACACAAGGAGTCTCAAAGTACTGGCCTGCAACATGTTTATAATTCAGTATTAAATTTGGCCCAAAAATTTATCTTTTGTTTTTCACAGAATGAGGCGCAATGTCATGTCATTCCTGTACTTTGTGCTGGTTGGCAAGTTCATCAGTTCATTCAATTAGATTTTCAAAATATTCAATTAATTAAATTAACTTGTGGTTGAAATTAAATATTTACAATACATCGAATCATTCTCTAAATACTTGTAATCCAGTCGAATGCCTTAGGGCCATCAAATTATACTCAATAAAAATATATCATTGTTTGGCCTATTGAGCAGACTTTCTCACCATTGTAAATAATCTGAGGTAGGAAATAACTTGTGAGTGTGATAGAAGCATAAAATCAAGGATGTTGGTAAAATTATTGCTGGAAAAATTTTAGCTTATTCTAGACTGCGGTATTTCTGTTTTGCTCTTTATTTGTCATTATTGTTACCAGGTAATAGTAAATGTTATTGACATCAATGACGTGACGCCCACCTTCCCTCGGCTTTACGAGGGACCATTTGACATCACTGAGGGCCAGCCAGGGCCCCGTGTGTGGACCCTGAAAGCAACAGATGAGGATTCGGGACTCAACGGCAAGGTGGAGTACAGCATCACAGCAGGAGACCCCCAGAGTAAGTCACAGGTTCGATAACATGCGTGAGATGCACAAGCATTGTAAAGAGAACTAAACACCAAATTTTATGTCTATTGTTTGAAAGATGCTGAGTAAACTTAGTGCATAAATAATGTGTTCTTATCAGCCTTTATTAATTGTTGAGTTTTGTCGGGTTAGGAACAGGAGAAGTCAATGGAAAACCCTAACAAAGACAAGAGTGTGTCAGCTGACTGTGGGTGTGGCCTTATTAGGCGAGTTTGTGGTGTCTCCGGTGGATGGAGAGCTGCGCGTGAAGAGAGACGTGGAGCTGGACAGGGAGACTGTCCCGTTTTACAACATCACCGTCATGGCCCGTGACCTGGGCATGCCATCACTGAGCAGCACGGTAAGGAACTCCAGAAACATGGAATTCCATAAACATACCACAGAAACCAATGTGAATAATATCGGTAAGCATGTTTGCACGCATACAGACTGAATACAGTTATGAGGCATGTTGTGCAATACAACTGATACATATATGTGCGCACATACTATAGATCTAGCAGTAAGTGCATATATGAACATACAGACATAATCCATCCATCTTCTAACTGCTTGACATAAAAAACACTGATATTTTGCTAGTGTTTATATTTGTACTATTTAACATTTGTATTCATGGTGGTCCTTGGTATGGATTATTCTATAGCAATAATTGTAATAACGTTGATAACTAGATAGCTAATTCACATCACTGTTAATTGTGAATATAAAACAAGATTAGCTCATATGTAATTGACACTGACATATTTGCCTCGCTGACAACCATCCACACAAATCCATTGAAAACATTAAACCTCTCACTGGTAGCTGTGTAAAGATCAGGTTTCTATTTGTGCTGTTAAGGGTGTCTCATTCACGTTTTACATTTATTTTGTGAAGTGGTTGCTTAGAAAATGTGTTTTTTCATGCTCTGGAAATAATTGATTTTTGGAAATGCACATCTTTCATCGCACAGCGACGATATAATTTTAGGTATTGAGGAGGCTCTGTAAAGTGCTGGGTCCCCTCAATCAATCGGGATATCCATGGCAATGCCAGCCCATTATAGGGCACATACAAGCATTCACAATCACAGACACAGTCAGCAATCAGCCGAACAACAATGAACATTGTGCACATTGGGCGTCATTCATAAACCATTCTTACGAATAAATGTGTTCTTAAACCCCACGTACATACTTTTTTTTACAAAGATTCTGACATTCACCAATCTTTCCTTATCTGCATTTGTTCTTAGCTAAGAACAGAATCTACGCACAGTCAAGACCATAATGATTATTTATTCAAAATAATTGGTTACAGCAGTTTTGTTCATTCTACAGTTCATAAAATGATAGCATTTTAATAATTTAAAAAAGTACAATTTAAGTACAAATTATTTAAAAGTGTAAAAATAATTTTCATGGTCATAATGGCGATCATGCGGATTATAAATAGGTCAGAATCTTTCTAAAAAAAGTTTGTACGTGGGGTTTAACAACAAATTTGTTTGTAAGAACAGTTGGTGAATGAGGCCCATTGTCCGGTATGTATTAACAAAAATTAATTTTTTCGTACTGTGTGCAAAATTGGCAAAATTCTTTTCTGTTGACTTTTACATGTGATTTCAATGTGGAAAAATCATGCTGCATAATCAGTTCTATGATTTCTTATTCGGCAAGAAAAAAGTTTTCCGCCTCCACAATGAGCTTCTGCTTTTCTCCCGTTGTCTGTGACACATGAAGTCTCCACTGCCTCGGGTTTCTGCGATACGTAATCTAGTTTCTGCGCCCACAGACTGATGCACACTCCCACACAGCTGCAAATGTCGACCAGATCTTTCCATCTCGGGCCGGCTCTTCTAACTTATGCCACCTGTAGGTTTAAGTCTGAGAAAGACACACAGACGTACATAAACAGTTGAACAGTTGTTCTAACACACACAATCTGTATAACTTGCTTTCTTTTTTGAACCTTTCATCTATCCACCAGCAAAGGCTTACTTGTTAACCCTTCATTCTCCTTTACATTTCTGTAGGTGGTTGTCGGCGTGCGAGTTCTCGACATAAATGACAACGACCCGGTTCTCCTGAACCTTCCGCAGAACCGCAGCATCAGTGAATGGGCTCCGGTACACGCCTCTGTGACACGGGTCCTAGCACAGGACGCCGACAGCGGCCGCAACTCCCTGCTTACCTATAACATCACCTCTGGCAACACGGACGGAGCCTTCTACATAAACGACACGGTGAGCCCAACACCAGGGGGATGAGAGGGGGAAGCTGCTAGCATCTAATAGCTAAATTAACATTGTTAGCTAGCAGGATGGCTAAGGGACTTGATTTTTGTTTCAAAGATTGTAGTTCAATCCAGAAAGGGCCCCGACTCTTATATTATTCTGCAAATTTCAGCAAATTTTAGGATCAGCAGCCCCTTCTCTGCCACAGCTCAGCAGATTCTCCTGTCAGCGTCCCCAGAAAATTTAATGCAGGGCCACAGTTCAAATTTTGCTTAGTGTTATGAAATGGGTTGTGCTATTCCTGAGGGGGGGGGGCGCTCATTCAGGAGGCCCAGCCATGTCTTAGTGTGGGCCTGCCGGTCAGTAGGGTACCTAGGGCAGACATACTGTATTAGTGGTTAAAATGATAATATGATAATATGAATTTTTCTCTAATCGGCAGTGTTTATAAAACAAGCTTTCATTGGCTGCCTTTTTTTCCACAGACAGGTGTTGTGCAGGTGAACAGGCCACTGGACAGGGAGCGAGTGGCGGAGTACAGACTAACAATCACTGTCAAAGACAATCCAGAGAACCCCCGAATTGCCCGGCGGGTATGGACTCGGCCAGCTCTCGCGCAACACAATGCAACACAATGCAACACAATACAATACAATGCAACACGGTGCAACCATTCAGATCGTAGAGGAGGTGGGTCCAAGCAACTAGAGGATGTAGGACCAAGACATCTGATTATTTGGTCACGCCTCCTCTACAATCTAATTGGTCATTTTTATTCTGCCCTCAGAACATGTTTGTGTAAGTAAAGTGTTCCATTTTGCTGTTGCCCATTTTCCAGTAATGCACCGGATGCTGGTATTCAGCAAATATTGTGAAGTAGATAAGCCCAAAAGCTTACAAAATGCAGCTTAATGGCTATTGAACATTTCCCTTATTGACAGTTCCATCGCCATTCGCATCCATGATGGAATAAAGTGTGTTTTTTACAAAATACTCTTGCTTGAATAAGGATGGTCAGGTTTGCTGCCTTTCAACGCTCATACTTGCTGGACTCACACTTTTTCAGCACTCATACAGTACTTGAAAGGTGACTCAGCATCACTAGTCTTTATTTGCAGCAGAGATGATGGTATTCGTCTGACAGCCAGATAGCTTCTCATTCACAGCTTGTAACTGAGAAACCTCACTATACCAGCATATAGAGAAGCGGCAGACTTTCCCTTCCTTAGGAATTTGATCATTCTGCTGCTCTGGCTTTTGCATTCGCTGACTGAGCTTAGCCCACAATGAATCTCCCTGTTCAACTGCCGTAGTCCCTCTGCCTTCTGAAATCGTCACACAAACTCATTTCCGCTGGGAAGAATATGAACTGGTGACTTAAGGCACGCTAAAATATGCATTTTTCTTCCAGTGCTCTGGTTTCCACCTGCAGTTCAAAGACATGCTGTTAGACTTGTTGGTCTCCCGGCATTCTGTCTACACAGTACCCTTGCCTTATGCCCTGTGCTGTTTGGGGTGCTGGGTTAAGTTAGACGGATGAATGGCTGTTGTCAAACGGAGTAATTTCCTTTGCAGTTAATACACCTATCCTCAGGATATGTATAATGCACATCACTCTGCACACAAATAAGGCAGCAAACCACAGAATCCCATGTGGCCTCAACCAATATGTAACTGCTCGCGACTTTAACAGCATATGACTTTGTAAACACTTAAAATGCTTCCCAGACCTTGCATGACAGCATGGCAGAATATCCTCTCATTCAGTGATTTTCAGCCATTATCACACAAGCTAGGAAATGCCATGGGTGAGTTGTGTATGACCATTCTGTGGCTCCTTGGGTTAATGTCAGAGTGTCAGATGAGGGCTGAGATGCATCAGGGACATATAACAGTCAAGCAGCTGAGTCAGTGCTGTTTGTTCATGAGCAGCCTTTGCCCTTGGAGTCGGCTCAGCTGTCCTTTCCTGTTCTTTCCCTGTCTCCTCTTCTCCTGCTTTCCTCTCTGCTTGTCTCTCCTTCATCATATGGCTTGTTTCGCTCCCATCTCCGTTCTTCCACTGTAGGATTCGGACCTGCTGTTGATCTCCATCCTGGATGAGAATGACAACCGGCCCGTTTTCAGTCAGACCAGCTACCGGGCTGAGATCGCCGAGAATTCGCCTCCAGGTATCATGCTGCCGGGTGTGTGACTCTGTCCCTTTAGCATCGAGTGGGTCCCCATCTTCCATCTTTTCTCATATAGGTCTGGAATGTCAACAAGGCCAGTAAAGCCCCATAGGATAAAATCATGTTCTCTCTTCATTTCTCTTTTCATCTTTTCCATCCATCCTTTCCTACCATCTCCTCTCCCTCAGGCAGCATGGTGTCGGTGTTGAATGGCCCGGTGTTGGCTCAGGATCGAGACGTCGGGCCCAATGCCGTGGTGCGTTATCGGCTTATGGGACCGAGGGTGGACCTGTTTACTGCAGACTCCACCACAGGTATCTCCCCACCTCCGCTCTGGCCAACGAATTCCGCTCTACATTCAATACTGAAATAGGTTGACTCTGAATAGAACAGGAAATGTTCAAATGTACTTGTACTTCAATGACGGAACTCAGTAAGAATTATAATTTAAGAGCGACAGACTGGTAATGTATATTCACACACAAGGAAAGTGCCTTTTGAGACATAAAAGGTTTAGAGGCAAGTGTGATCTCCTTCATAATAATAGTATGATAACAACAATAGCTATTCCAGGCACCACAAATATTGAGCGATTTTTAATTGCAAACTCTTTGGCCTCCTCCCTCTTATCACTGTGACCTTCAGGGGAGGTGAGTGTGCGTCTGGGGGCCGCCCTCGATCGGGAGGCGTTCTCGGACCCTCGTCTGGAGCTGTTCCTGGTGGGGGAGGATGTGGGGGGGCTCAGTAGCAGCGTGCCAATCAGCATCACCATCCTGGACCAGAACGACAACCCGCCCGTCTTCAGCCCCCCCAGCCTTACCGTGCGCCTGCCCGAAAACAGCCCCTCGGGTGAGACCCCCCCCCCCTAACTTAGAGGTGGGGGTTACATCACAGGCATCTTGATGATGTGCCAATGGAATGTAGGAAGGGATGGTGCAGTCGAGAAGGAGCCGAGAGTCACTGGGAATCCTTTGACTGCTGATGTGTGGAAAAAAAATATATTGGGTCAATAATAAGATTGTTTCGCGGGGAGCCGTGGATTGGGTTAGACCACTGTGCCTGTAGTCAGAAGGCCAACGGTTTGAATCCCAACCTTAGCAAAATAGTCACGTCTCTGATGGGGCCTTGAGCAAAACCCTTAACCCTCTGAAACGCCAGATAAATGGCCTGACACACACACACCCCCCCTTCCTCAAGCTTTGCTCCAAACTCTGTGTGTGTGTGTGTGTGTGTGTGTATCATTTCATTCCATTATTTTTTCTATAGATGTAATTCTTTATAATCAGAGCCAGAACACAGTGAGGATTAAACCTGTTTGCGTATCATTTTCCTGACATCATTCTGCAAAACAAAATCTTTCTTTACATGGTAATTTGCTTACAAGCCATCTTTCATCAGTTTTCTTATCTATTTGGGTTTTGTTTTAATGCAGTTGGAATTGATAGTTATATTAAAATGAGTCAGTCGAAAGGGAGAAATGAGAACAGTGTGTTTGTTAAACTCATAACCTTTCCCAGATGTTCTGTATCATTTCCCCCAAATCCTGCTCCCTCTTCCTCCATGCCTGTCCTCTCCTACGGTCTGCCGCACCCTGTCATGTTGCTGTCATGCCCCAGGTGTGGTGGTCACCCAGCTCTCCGCGAGCGACGCTGACTCGGGCTCCAACGGTTGGCTGATGTACAGGCTGGACAGTGGCGCCCAGGACAGATTCATTGTGGACTCCCTGTCGGGTACGGTACTGGTGGGCAACGCCACCCTGGACCGCGAGGAGCGCGGCTCGTACCGCCTCATCGTCGTGGCCACCGACCGCGGCACGCCGCCGCTTTCCGGGACGGCGACCCTCTCGGTCATCCTCGACGACATCAACGACTCACGCCCGCGGTTCCT
The DNA here is from genome assembly GCA_015164015.2 of Brevimyrus niger. Classification (NCBI taxonomy): domain Eukaryota; kingdom Metazoa; phylum Chordata; class Actinopteri; order Osteoglossiformes; family Mormyridae; genus Brevimyrus; species Brevimyrus niger. Next base: position 13,910,766 of record JAABNY020000063.1, on the reverse strand, counting down.
GCAGCTGCTGCACACCATCAACGTCAACGAGTCCACACCTCCTGGTGTAGTAGTGGCCACTCTCGCTGCGGAAGACCCTGACCTCCGACCCCGACTGGAATATTACATCATCTCCGTTGAGGCCAAAGACGACGGGAACAAGCCTGTTGATGGCCTGCAGGATTCGTTTGGCATTGACTTCCATACAGGTTGGATGCTCAAGCCTGCAATCACACACGCAACCTCATCTGGGCATAATTGATCATGGCATTATTTTTGCTTACTTTGCTACAACTTTTGTCCAAAGTGACTTTGTGATATAGTATTCAGGGCTAGGCTTTTATTTTTAGGGGACAACTTTATTAAGCACTGTTTCACCCTACTGCTTCTGTTTCCTCTATTACTTTATTCCAAGACGTGTGCAGCGTTGCATAAGGGACATTCAGTTCCTATTTTTTCGTGCTTGTTGTCAGCATTAATGATGTCCATGAGGCATGCTTAATTAATCTCAGGTGCTGAGCCTTTTCGGCAGCCTAACTCTCAGTGTGCGTTCCCAGGCGCCGTGTTCGTGCGCAAGCCATTGAACCGAGAGCTGGTGGCCAGCTTCGACATCATCGTGTCCGTCCACGACAATGCCAGTGATGTCATTGATCAGTCAGTCAGCGTGCCCAATGGTAAGGCAGCCATGAAGGGTGTTTCACTATTACTTATGCATACATTCAAATGTTTTTTTATTTTTTATTGTTGACATTTTGTTGAAGACTTTCCATATGTTTCACTCTTTGAAATATGCTGAGCGGATAAATTTAAATTTTCACAAAACATTTTTCAAAAACGAAAACTTCAACTGCCACATGTTGACCACTGCACTGAATCCACACAAAAGTGGTTGGTTGGGAGAGAGAATGACATTGTAAGTCATTTGGAGATGATTTATAGCATATGGGAGGATGTCCATGGGTTATATGCAAATTCTATGCCATTTTAAATAAGGGACTTGAGCATCTGTGGATTTTGGTGTCCGGGGGGGGGGGGCTGGAACAGATCCTTCATGGATACTGAGTAACGACTGCGTAATAAAACATGGACTCATGATGAATAGATCTGTGAATGATCATTACTCCAATATGATGAAATCCATGATGTCATATTGTCCCGCAGCGAGGCTGACGGTGAACGTGCTGGATGTGAATGACAACCCGCCACGGTTCCGCCCTTTCGGGGTGACCCACTTCTCAGAGATGATTCTGGAGGGGGCCCAGCCCGGGACCACGCTCCTCTCCGTCTCAGCTGTGGACCCAGACAAGGGTCCAAATGGCCAGGTGACTTATGCCCTGCTCCACCTGCCCCATGGGGGGTATCTGCGTCTCGAGGACCCCACTACAGGTCAGAGGCCCCGGTATTCCTAAATTACCATCATTTTATCAATCTGTACCAAGTAAAATGCATGTTGTGTGTCACATACATCAGACATCTTCTCCCTATGGTACAGGAACTGCCTACTAGACCAGTTTAGACCGCTGTTTTTACTGTTTAGATTTTTTTAGTTTCATTTCTTTTATGTATTTCCTGTTTTCATAGGTTGTTTTAGTTCATTTTCAGTGTGTTTTTATTTTTGTATTGTTTATTACTTTTTATTAATAGTACTTGCCATTTGTTTTTTATTTTATTTCATTTAGTTTCAGAAGCTATATTAATAATTAGGGGTCGTCATGGATGATAGCTGCTGGATCCAGATTTTTTTTCCTTTTTTTAAGTTTTAGTTTTTTTATTTTTGCATCTTATTTTATTTCAGCGTATGAACGTGTTTTCTTATAGTTTTAGTTTTTGTTAATAATAGCCTGGGTGCAGACCTGCCGTGTTGCCACTCCAGCTGTTTCCACGTCCATGCCGCGTGTGGTACCTGTACACAGGAAAGATCCTGGCCAATAGGACGGTGGACTACGAGCAGGTTCAGTGGCTGAACTTCACTGTGCGAGCCCAGGACCAGGGCAGCCCCATCCGGGCCACAGAGCTACCCGTCTACCTGCGTGTCGTCGATGTCAATGATAACAACCCCATCTTCCTGCAGCCCTCCTATCAGGTATCTGAGGGGACTGTGCCAGGTCACCAAATTCAGCTAATCCAACAAAGTACAGGGTCACATGAAACCCCCTGCCGCTCACCTAGCATTACACATAGCGTTAGCACACAAAGCAGTGATACGGAATATGCCCGGATTACAAAGCGACACTCAGCTCAGCTCCAAAACAAAATGTATGGGGGAAGCTTTAAAAGGTATTTATTAAGATTACCCTTTCAAACAGGACATTTAACAAACCAGATCGATAACTGCAAGCTGGAATTTGTATAAATGAATACTGCGTACAAATAAATAGTTAAAATTTAAATTAATTTAAGGTAGGCTAACACCAAAGAAAATTCTATAGTAAAAATGTTCTAATCTCAGTGTAACTTCGTAATATGTGTTTTAGCATTTTTTTAAGTGCTCTTGGATTTTCTTCAGAGGTCCGTTTTCGAGAACATAGCCCTGGGAACGGTGGTGGTGAAAGTGAGCGCCTCAGACGCCGATTCCGGGCTCTTCTCCATTATTGAGTACAGTCTGGTGGACGGGGAGGGCAAGTTTGGGATGAACCCCACCACCGTGAGTGAATTTACGGTGTGAAATGGCCATGCCTTTGCCACATGCGCACAGAAGCACCGTAAGACACGCTCATTTGGCATCATTACTTTTTATTGCAGGGTGACATCTACATCCTCTCCCCTCTGGACCGCGAGACGAAGTTCCTCTACACTCTGACGGCTGTTGCCCGGGACAACCCTGGGGGAAGCCCCAACAATCGACGGGAGAATTCAGTTCAAGTAGGCAGCTACCGTCACTTATGGGTTCTAACAGCGTGTGTGAATGCCATATTTCTCTGCTTCCTCCTGGGTCATTAGGTGCGATGTTCCTGTAATTATTTTCTGTTCTTGATTTTCTTCACTGCCGTAAATGCAGTGGCAGTCAAAGCCCATGTAGCCCCCTAAGCAAGCTTACCCACCGATGCCCCCCACCCTGGCAAACCTCACTGCTCAACTTCACTTTGCCTCAGAAGGTGCTGGGTGCTGGTGGTTTACTGAGTCCAGAAAATGCCCCCCCAGGAAAATGATCCCGTTTTCCCTTTGCCAAGACCTGCCCTGCGTCCATGACAACGCCAAGCTGCAGCCACGAAAGCAAAAGCACCTGTTAAAATGCATTTTTCTGAGATGTTTCCCAGCTCTGAGCTCACCAATGCGCATCAAATGCTGAAATTGTTCCGACCAGGAAATTGCATATCTTCAGCAGACCTGCCCGTCCATCTCCCTCCGTTACGCAGTTATGTAAACACAGACCTCTCTCTCGTTCCCCCTCACTACCGCTAAGGTGCTGGTGACTGTCTTGGACGTGAACGATTTCAGACCTCGCTTCTCGGAGCGAGTCTTCAGCACCAGTGTGTTTGAGAATGAGCCAAGCGGGACCTCGGTGATCACACTCACTGCCACCGACCTGGATGAAGGGGACAATGGCATCCTGACCTACACAATGAAAGGAAATGGAGCTGGTAATATCTCTGAAAAATATATCAAATTAATTAACATTTACAAATACTACATACAACCTCGTCAAAAAATGCACCAAACACACCGAAAAGTATTTTACAGTGTCTGACTTTGATTTTAAGGGATAGCTTCCAAAAATGTATTTAATTTTTAGGTGACAGGCACCATTAAAATCATGTAAATTACCATAATATTATTATTTTCAGTGAATAATAAGGGGAAAATATTTGTACGTTTTTACACATACACTGTCAGAATATGAGTACCAGTTTGTACCTTTACTATTTGTATTGGGTCTGTACCCTCAATGGTCTGCTAATTGTACCATAGCTGTAGGTGAATGTACCTTTTAGTCTAGCTTAAGGTACAGAAATGCAGGAACATCCCCAAGGTACAAATAACATTAATATACCCTCAATGGTACATTAATAGTCTATTTCCATCCATCCATCCATTTTCCAAACCGCTTATCCTACTGGGTCGCGGGGGGTCTGGAGCCTATCCCAGAAGCAACG
>JAABNY020000063.1:13891637-13901656 GCA_015164015.2 Brevimyrus niger | reverse complement strand
TCTTTCCAAAATTATTTGTTTTTGCCTTTTGGGTTTTGGGGAGGTTGGTTTGGGGGGGGGGGGGGGGGGGGGGGGGGGGTGTAGCCACCGGCTCTCAGACTTTTTTGTTATTTCTCTCTTGCAGATGACCACCATCATCCTAGCTGTGCTGCTCTTCCTCGCTGCCGCACTCTTCATCTCCATGATCATGTACTACCGCGCCATGTAAGCTGCCTATGGACACGATTTACCTCTAAATCAGCTTCCATCCTCCAAAAACTGTCAGGCTCGCTTGCTGTTGCTTAAGAGGAAGAAGAGGAAGCCTTTGAGAAATTCCCGATAACATCTTGCGCCTACGCAAACTGTACATTGTGTGCATTTCCGCAGCAGTATTGCGATGCTGGCTTCCATCCTAAAGCTTTTATTGGCTGCCCCCCCCTATGATGTTTCACAATGCAGTCGCTTAGTGAAGCAACACTAAGTACCCAGTTCCTCTCTTTCTCACTGTCGTTTTGCTGCAGGCACAAGAGGAAGCTGAAAGCCATTGTTGCAGGCTCCACAGGTGCGTGACACAAGGGGAGGGGCGGTCCTTCCCCCGCCATCCTCCAATAGGCTGCAGGAGGCGTTGTTTCTCGAACCTTATTACCTTACATTTTTTATATTTAGCAAACAACTTTTATCCAAAGCAAAATTAATTTTTGAGAAGGGATTCTGAGCAGAGTCAGAATTGCTTAGGGGCCCAACTGAAACCGCTCTGCTGATCTTGGGATTTGAACCAGCAACCTTCCAATCACAGACACAGCCTAACTCGCAGAACCAATTTTAATTTAATTATTGTGGTGTGGGAATCTGTTCAGCTCTATCTGCCCTCCACTCTCCAGGGAACCAGGGCCTCATGGACATCTTGGACATGCCTAACACCAACAAGTACTCTTTTGAGGGGTGAGGATACTTACAGAGTGCCGAGGAGACTGGAGAAGGCGAACGTGCAGAAGCACAGGCCAGCATGCTGGCAGACACACGTGGTGGATTGGATGAGTGTTTCCATTGATCAATACCAATAATTTCACTCTTACACAATTCACTTGATCTTCATGCATAGAGACTGAATAACAATAACTTTTTACTCCAAGCCAGTTTCACTTTGCTGAATACGCACTTCTGTCTCACAAGTCGTCACTATTTTCCATTCACACTTGCCTTTGTTTATCCATCGGTGCCACGTGGTCAAGGGCAAACCCAGTGTGGCTGGATCCATTCTGCCGGAACCTGGAGCTGGCGGCACAAGCTGAGCACGAGGACGACCTTCCAGAAAACCTCAGCGACATCACCGACTTGTGGAATAGCCCCGCCCGCACGCACGTATGTCAGGCTCCAGCCCCGTCACCCGGGCCCCGCCCACACGCACGTATGTCAGGCTCCAGCCCCGTCACCCGGGCCCCGCCCGCACGCACGTATGTCAGGCTCCACCCCCGTCATCCGGGCCCCGCCCGCACGCACGTATGTCAGGCTCCACCCCCGTCACCCAGGCCCTGCCCACACGCACGTATGTCAGGCTCCACCCCCGTCATCCAGGCCTCGCTCGCGCGCGCCATAGCCGCAGAACCCAACAAAAATTCATTAGTCGAGGAAAGGACCCTGAACACAAAGCTGAGCACGCTTTACCTGATCTTAGATTTGGCCCAGAAACATGACGAGATTTGCACGTTTTCTTCCACGGTGCAAAAAACACATCAACTACCCATTTAGCAGCCGAGTTCCATTCTAACGACCAGGTCATTAAGCAAAATGATCACTAAGCAAAAATTCCAGTAGACTAGGCATGACCACGACTGCTTACGACTTCATTTCAGCCTTCCAGCTTTTTTTACTACCATCGTATTTGCAAATGGTCATTAACTGAGGCCACTAAATTTAGAGTAGTTGTACGATTATCCAGAGCTAATTGTTATCTAAACGCAAAAGGGCACCCATACCAACATAGGTATTACATGAAAAATTTCACAGACATACAAATTATGCATGAAGGCCCTATGACAAGCTATCCTGTGGCTTACATGCTATATGAAGACCTTTGTTGGATGTATTTACCTGCACTGACCCCAGGGCACATTTGGCCGTGAGCCCCAGGCCGCGAAGCCGGAGGATGACTGCTACCTCAGGGCAGCCATACAGGAGTATGACAACATCGCCAAGTTGGGCCAGATCATGCGGGAGGGGCCCATCAAGGTGAGGCCTCCAATTACACTCGGCCCCTCCTACATGCATATTTGTAACCAGCAAAAGCACAGTTTTCAGCCCCCAGTACTGCAGCTACAGATATCAACCTGTATCACAGCATCTGTCAACCATTATGTCAGATGGTGTTTATTGAAAGACAGTCAGGTTAGTACGACAAAACAAACATAGACTTTTTTTTCTGTGGGCAAATGCAGGGGTGGGGTTACAGGGGAACTGGCTCTAGTTTAAAGCATGATTGGCCCTTCCCCTGTCACTCACTGATTCAGAACATATCATTGGCTAATGACAAGGTTGGCCCCACTATTTGAGTTACGGCCAACTCGTGCCCTCCCAAAAAATCCTAGAATTGCCCTTTCTCCAAGGACATGTATAATGACCTTTGGTGAGCTTGTATACGATAGAGGCACATGGGAGTCTAGTGAAGGCCAGTTGCTGTAAGCTGTGCCGGTTCGGTTCTGGTGCCCCTCTTCTAACCTCCCCTAACCCTAACCCTAACCCTCTTCTCACTGAGCCTGACTGCTGTCCTGCCAGGGCTCCCTCCTTAAAGTGGTGCTGGACGACTACCTGAGACTCAAAAAGCTCGTCGCAGCCCGAATGGTCGCAAAGTCTACCGGGAATGGCGACCGGTCGTCTGTCACCGAGGTGGGGGTAGGCGGGTTTGAGGACTCGTGCTGTCCCCTTCCCGGCCTCTGGGTGGTGCTCTTTCACTGATTTTTCATCTCTCTTAGCGTAGTGCTGTCCTACGTCTGTTAGCTCTTCTCCTTTCTTCGCTTCTAGAGACCTTGTAAAAGGTGTCGATTCACCAATCTGCTGTCCACTGCGATCTTTTCTTAGAGCACGTAGCTGTTGCCCTGTTTATGCATGTTTATTTCTCAGAGGATAACAGCCTTGATTTCATCAGGGATCCTGCTCCCCTCTCCAAGCGATGGCTGTGAAGCTCCTCTTCCACTCTGTTCTCTCACCGCTCCTTATTTCCTTTAGATGACGTGTCCTGTCACATGCCTTGACAGAGATACACATCTTCGTCCTCCGTGCAAAAACCTCGTCTGCTCTTCCTCACTGTCCCATTCCTTCCCTCCCACCCCCCAGCTGATCCAGAGCGACCTGGATGAGGATGAGGACGAGCGCATGGTCCTGGGGGGTGGGCGCGGCACCCTGCGCCTCAAACACAAGCTGCCCGTCGAGGTGCGTGGCCCCGAGGGCATCCACGCAGTCCACAGCAGCACGGGTACCTTGCTGACCTCCGACCTGAACAGCCTACCGGAGGACGACCAGCGGGCCCTGGCGCGTTCCCTGGAGGCTCTGCATGGGGATGGGGGCCTCTACTCCGAGCGTAATGCCCGCACCGAGTCTGCCAAGTCCACGCCACTGCACCGCACCAAGGACAGCGACACGCTGTCTGTCAGCCCGCTGGAGATCACAGAGCTATGACTAGCGGAGGCCTCGCTGGTCTGAGTGCGGCAGTGCACGTGTGTGTCATGCCTCTACTCTTCCCCGCCTCCTCTGGACGGGACACATTTGGGAAGAATGAAGATGACTTCCCCTGCAAACAAGTTTGATGCATTAAATCTCGAGAGTTCTAAAGTCTGTCAGAAGAAATGGCGGGTTTTTGTATCGTTTCAGACAGAACTGTGCATTAAACCAGAGTGCAGCCGTCCTAAACTGTGAGACCCACAACCTGTGAGCTGCTGGGGCAGCCCTAAGCAGCCCTGCTGAAGGCACGATAAATGAAAAAGGGGCAAAAGCCCCGATTGTAGACAAGCCATGACCCCACAGACGTCCAGCAAGCTTCTGGGGAAGGGTCTCAATGAGGGGGATTCTGTCCTTACACTGGAGTCATATCTTCAAGTACTCGATTTTCCAGGGGAGAGCCAGAGAAGGAAGATACGACGGAGCTGCAGACCGTCGAAGCTGACACACAGGTCGCCCCCGCGGACCAGCGACAGGCCACTGCAGAGTCTTTTTAAAAAGTTCATTTTAAAGTTTTCATTTTTTGTGGTTAAAGGATTCAGTGCTATAGACACGGGGGAGAGGTGCAAGGTAACTTTTTTGTACCAAGACTGAAGGAGCTGCACAGAAGAGGCTCCCGTTTCCCCATCCCCATAAGGTATGGTTTGGACCCATTATGCAACAATGAAACTAAGAAGCCTCCTCAAGTTACGTCTCAGGACTTTGCTTTCCTCTGCCCCAATAAATTCCCTGACCCATCAGGACAGCCCATTTAAGAAGGACCCACTCCTCTACCGGACGTGGTCTGGCTGTCTCACCTCTGCCTGTCTAAAATCTTGTTACAGGGTCACTGCGATATAAGATTACAGGCAAATGGCCAGGTTTTATTCCTTCAGGCTTGCCTGCGGAGAGGAGAGTGGACTACAGGAAGTAGATATTTTTATTCTCCTTTTCACGAAGAGGAACATGAGCGCCCTTGCTGGGAAATGAATCCTCTGAAAAAAAAAATATTTTGGGAAGCACACTGGTGTGGGTTTGAAGATTTGTATATGGCCAGCAGTGACGCGGAGGGCATATACAATAAACATTTCAACCTCCTTACACCCAAGCTAATAACAAAATAAGCACTGCCATCTATAGACTAAGTGTGAATGGGTCCATTTTTACAGTGGTTTATTTTCATGGCAAATGTATGGAGGGGAGGCAATATTTTCTTGAAAAATCTGCAAAATTGAGTGTAGTGTTAAATATATGTCAAGGATGTAACTGTGTTCAGAAATGATTTTTGTTTATTTTACTGTATTTGTTTTTATTTACAATTTTTATATGCAAATGTGTGCACTCATTTTTGTTTTTTAGCTTTGTTTTGTATGTTTTTATTGTTATTGGTGTTGGAGCTGATTGTCGCAACCATTGAATGATGTAATAATTAAAGGTATGGTTTGGACCCATTTTTTGTCAGGGCTGCTGGGGCTTCTGTGATCACACTTGTCACCTGACAGTCCCTCTCACTGATAAAACTCCGGTCGGTTATTAAAACATATCAACAGGCATTGTGGACTGCTTGTCTTTCCATGTGCTTGGTAGTCATTATCACCCCAAAGCTTTATCCCGAGTACTGTGACACTGCTCAAGTCGATCTTCTCAAATTTAGACATTCCCACTAAAAGGACATTAACTGAAAGCAAATGGCGATATTGCAGTTAAAAATACAGGTATCATTGGCATTTAAAATGAGTTCTTATTCCAATTTTCTAAAAATGACGTCCATGCTAATACTATGTTACTATATTCTGTTACTCAAGAAATGGTTTGGGTAACAATAACCATTTACATTTCATTATTATGAGAGGGTCAGTAGTTGATACTGAGCTTCATTTTGGATGTGTAGCGTTTGTGTACCCCACTGTTCGTATGTCGAGTCTCTAAAGTGACTGTGGGGTCTATGTGTGATAACCTGCTATTTTAAACATACTCTGTATATGATTAACACTTATGGAAAATTGATACATTGTATCTTATAAGTGGACATAAAACCATTCCTTACTGGTTCCTGTGATACTAAATCTAGGGTATCCATAGTAACTGAGGTAGGGTTTGATCATTATTTTTTTAAAAACATTGTAACACCCAGTTGCAGGTGTAAAACAAGCCACAGTCCTACTGTTCTGCAACCTGGACAATTGGCACCAAGTTAAGATGGAGGTAAGAAACGTTTCCATTGAATTCAAAGTTTTATTAAAGTCATACTTACGGAAACAAACACAGCAGTGGGCAGTCCTCTCAAAATCTTGCCAGAGCATTAACCTTTGCATTCATTTGCTTTCAAAAATATCACAGCAAGTTTTTCTTTTATGTTCAATGGCTAATGGTTCCCCAGCACGCTTCTTTGATTCTTCCTTATAGCTTTTATTGCTCTTATTTATAGGAGTAGCTTAGATGTTTTGAAAATAATTAGGGGTGTGTATCTCAATAATATGCATCTAGAAACTTGTTTTTTTTGATGTAATACTGCAGTAGTACGTTTATACATGTAAGGGTTTATATGATTTGATTACTCCTGATTGGATAGCATTTAGGTTTTAAAAACAAGCCACTCTGATTTTTTTACTGCAAGAACCATGTGAGACTATCGGTAACTGAAGTTGATTTTAAAATTCCAGCATTGAAAAAGTAATACAGATTATTGATGTTGTGATGGGTACTTTGATTATTGAAGCTTGATTTGTATTTGTGCAATTTCTTTCTTGACCTGGACCAACGAGTAAGAATCAGTGTAGCTGTTTTGTATGTCCTTGGGTAACAGAAGCAAAGAGTTGGAGATGCTTATGGAGAGGAGTTCACCATGGTTTCCCTGCCTATTTACCGGCAGCAACTACAAGATACAATGTATGTGTTTGCTTCTTGCAACTTTCATCATTTATTATGATACAAACAAACTTGTCAGCAGCTAAAAGTTCTTACAAAAAATATAAGTATACGTTCTGTTAATTCAAGGGGTGGATGTATTGATTCAGCTCTTTTTTACTCATTTAATTTGTTTTCTATTACTACTTAGAGTTTTTTGCAGTAATTTATTTCAGAGAAAACAAATTAGAATAACAACGTAACACTCGTCTGTTTGGACATTCACTGTCTGTTCTCCAGTTTCAGTAAAAATTCAGTGTCACGTACCTGATGATCATCTTTCCCCCTCTGGTGCCACCTGGTGGCATCAAACAGTTACATCCATTTACATGGGCTGATACTGTATGTATGAGACTGGTACAAGGCTGTGTAGTCATGTGAATCACTGTTATTTAAAGTCAAAATGTGTCAAAAGGTTACTACAATCACTGTCAATATTTTGTGATACAGTTCTAATTTAATAGAAAATGTTTTTTCAGTTGATAGATAACCTGCATTTGCATGCAGGACTGAGCCCTTTTCAGATCAGTCCTGCTTTCCTGATCTATTCACAAGACAGAAAAATGCCCTGCAATTCAGTCACAACTAAACTACTAGAGAGTAAAAAACTGAATGAATAACACATGAATTACTGATCTTTTATTTGTTCATCATCAATGAATCGTGACACATTTTTTATCTCAAGTAACAACTGTGACATCCATGGCCCCGGAGGGGCGGGGCTCCGCAGGTGTCACGGGTTAACCTCATCAAGATATGCTTAAGAAGGATTCAATCCTTCCAGGCTTTGCGAAGTATTGAGCCATATGTATTCATTGCGCCGTACCAAGCATTCTTCCGTCTTGCGTCTTCCCATCCGCCTTGTGTGTACTTACCTTCCCTCGATCCATCGCCTCTTGTTTGCATCTCCCCTTCCTAGCCCAGCTCCCGATCCTGATCACGTCGCCCCATGCCGCCCAAGCTCCAGCCCTTGTTCCTTCCCCAGTTCGCCTTCCCTGTCTTCACGTCCCGGACTGACCACCTGGCTTCCGACCTCCTCGCCCGCTATACGACCACGACTCTCGCCTACTCCTTTTACCACCTTTGCCTCGCTTTATTGGCTTAACATTAAAACTAGTTTTCCTCGCATACCTGGGTCCGCTTTTCTATCCGAGAGCGTCACAACAACTATATTTGTTCATGATTTAACTGAGTTACTACTACGTATTTGTGCCCCCTCGAGTGAGTTTTATGTCAACATAATATCAATACAATAAAAAGGTGTAGAAACAGATGAAAGATATTCAATTTAAAAACATACACTAGACTATAAACAAACAAACTGCAAATGAAACAATTAACATGTGCAAATTACATAATTACTGCAAATTACATATGCAGCACTAACGGGGTTGGACTCTCCAGACATCCCAGCAGAGTAACGGGGTGTTAAAGAGAAAATAAATAAATAGCTGAAGTGCTCACATGTCAGTGCCAGAAATTGGTAAGATCACTGTCTTGCTAGGGGCTCAGGTTGTGCCCCCCCCCCTCCAGCACACTTCAGGCCCCTAATTAATACCAGCCTGGGCTAATGCCCACCTTGCGCTTCCCAGGATCCACTCATGCACTACACTCTCCTTCATTGAGGCTGTTGTACATGGACAGCAATACCTCCCATTAACCCCTTTACTCTGGGGGTTAGTCACAGATCTCAATGTCATTCAACACTGCACCGTGGTTCTCTTGAAAAGCCACTGGCATGTTCCTTATATTAATATCAATAATGACCTAGACCATGAGTACACTGCTGCATTTCAGTAAGTGATGCAACTATGACTGTTCCTGTATCATATGATGAAGCAGGGAGATCTTGGATTTGGGTTTGTTAGCCTGCGTTTCCGGCAGTTTTAGGAGCGTGCTGATTTTGAACACATAAGCACTCCTTCTCTCCCTTAACAGAAGGAAGACAAAAGCTTGATGCAGGAGCAGTGTTCAGGGTGATAAGAGGCGCTGAAGAAACACAATAGGGATAGCAGGTGTATCACCAGGTAGTTTAGCGCGAAGACAAGAAACTAACCTCCAGCCAATCAAAGGTATAAATGAAAATCAAGGTGTGTGAGATCGGAAATCCTTCAGTGTAAGTCTGGTTAGGGATCCTTCCTGATTTTGGAGAAAAGTATACAAATAATACAGATGCATACGCGTTGCAACAGTTCCTCCCATATATCAAACTGTCTGTAAAAAGCACTCCGATGCAGTAAGAATGTCCCAAGCATTAGTAAATGCCCTTGGTTTGAAACTGAGTGGAAACTTAGGATGTGTGTGGGTCTGAGGGTTAGGACTCTATGCTCATGACTGGAAGGTTGTTGGTTCCAATCCCATGGTGTCAAATGAATCATACTGAAATTATTCACTCATCATGCTAATTATATCTTAGCACCTCTAACAATATTATATTTAAATGATTACATTCCTGACCTATTCCTGTCTTACTGAGATCACTAAGGAGAAGCTATGCACAGAAAATTTGACCTGATGGTCTTAGAGTAAAACTCAAATTCCATTTGAGTAACTGCAGAAAAAAACCTAGTTACTCTCTGGTCAGAAACTGGCGCTGTGCCTCTTCTCTTTGTCCCTGATTCACATGGCTTGCATATAGAAGACATGCTGTAAATATGATGTTCCCCTAATGATTGATATGTTTGTATTACAGCTGCTATGGTGATGATGATTAAGACATAATGTGGAATTCCAACATATCCAATATATGAGATGATGTCACCTCTTAAATGACCTCATAGCTGAGAGCTGAAGGACCAGCCATCCCTTATAGATCTCCTGTTTGTACAGGACCAAGTCTCTTGATTGACCCATGAATGTAAGGATTCTCCAGTAGGAATGTCACTTGCCTGTCTTCTTGTTGGACATTTTCCACGTTTGGCTTAAGTTATCCAATGTGCTGGCAAATCCTACTTTGTGTGATAGTCCCCTGGACCTGAATCATTCTACAGCACTCCTGTTAAGAGCTCTCTGATCCAGCAGGGGGAGTTCATGGTTCTTATAGCCTATAGCTCGTTGAACTGTTGTACAAAAGCAATAACATAGTTAGGGTTGTGTGCTAGTACTCCAATATAGTACGGCTGTGCTTATCTTTGGCACCATGTTATTGTTTAAGGGACGGTATTTAGATAAACCTCTGACATCTGTCAGAGTCCAAGTATGGTTATACTCTGATAACTGCACTCATAGAACACTTATCAAATCAAATTTCTTAGTCGGCACTCATATACACACAGACACACAAGATATGACATATAACCAACCATGTGTGTGAAGGATCCTGCCTCCTGAGAAAATTCACTGTAAAGGTTGTATTTGTGACGTTCCGGTACAGAGGAGAGGACCCAGAAATGCGAGGCAAGCGAGTTTTAATAGAGCAGCCAAGCAGCAAAGCGACAGTGTCC
>JAABNY020000063.1:13855312-13868993 GCA_015164015.2 Brevimyrus niger | reverse complement strand
TTCTCCCCAAACGAGCTTGATGGGCCGAATGGCCTCCTCTCGTTTGTAAATTTCTTATGTTCTTATGTTCTTATATGGAAGCTCGTCTTGAAGATGTTTTCTAACAATTGAATTGGAGACATTCTGTTTTGTTTTGGACTAAAAAGCTTAGTGCCTGGAATGAGTGTTTTTGACAACATATAGGATAGATTTCCAAATGTGTTTGTGTGAGTCTGCATTAGCAGAACTGTATTATGGACACTCTGTGAATGAGACTATCTGCCTTGAGTAACTGTCCCCCCATTTTATTTGAATCTTAAGCGCATGGGGGTTTTACTTACACAAAAATGTTCTGAGGGGAGAAGGAAAAATGATCGATTCAGAGAGATAACCAATCAGATTGTAAAGGAGTTTGCTTAGATCCACCTCCTCGACAATCTGATTGTTAATCTTTCTGAACCAATCATTTTTCCTTCTGCCCCAAAAGCATTTTCGTGTAAGTAAAACTCCCATGAGTGAAACTTAAGGCTCAGGACAGCCACTTAGTCGAACAGGAGGACACTAAGAAATCTTTGATTTGATTTTGTTGCCATGAATTCGCACAGGCTGTGCTGCAAATGCTCCTGCCTAGAGTAAACATTTGTGGATGTGGACAGGCACCAGAACTAAGCGGCGGTGCGGCACAGACGCAGTCATGTGTGCAGACTGAGACTTGGTACTTGATGCAAAAAACTGACAAGACTTTGCATACAGCTCTGCAGCTAGGCTGCTGACAATAGCAGCAGCACTTATTAACAGGCAGCACTTCCAGGTTATCCTACTGGTCATGGAGGATTTGTACTACGAAAGCTATTTTTGTGATACCAGCTCCCCCTTAAGGATGGGAGGAGGTGTAACAGTATGTAAACCCTATAATAGAAATACTCCAAGTCAGAGCCCAGGATAATGCAGGGTGTGGCACAAACACACCGTCCACACACACTGGCATCTCCAGTGCCTTCATATTACTGTATATCCATTACAGAGCAAAAATAGTTTTTTTTTGTAATTTTGGTTCCTTGGTTGTCAGAAAGGCAGAAAGAATAATACCAATTAATAAAAGATATAGCATTAATATATTAAGTAGGGATGCCTGCTTGTTGTTTCAGTGAAGGTGTGTGTGTGTGTGTGTGTGTGTGTGTGTGGATTACGTTTATATTACAATTGACCAAACTACCCTACAATGTAATAAAAACTTGTATATTTCATACGTTGCGGGAAACATTTTCAGGTCAGAAAGATCTGTGATTGTAATCCAAAAAGTAAACATTTTGTTTGGTTACTTCTGGATTAGGGCTGGGTAGGGGTTAAGGTAGTCAAGTTGAGATTAGAGCTTTCCCCGTAGAAATTAATGGAGAGTCACCACAAAGATATCATCACAAATCTGTATGTGTGTGTGTGTGTGTGGTCCAGGTATGGCTTACCTTGTGGGAACCAAATGTCCCCACATTTTTTTTTACTTATGGGGACCAGTTTTTATTTTATAAAAATCCTTAACTGCAATGAAAAAACTAAAAATGCAAAAACTTTTTTTTGTTTGTTTGGTTATTTCTAGTTATGATTAGGACTGGGTAGGGGTTAGGGTTGTCATAGTTAGCATTAGCATTTTACCCATAGAAATGAATGAGCAATCCCGAAAAGATATGACTACACGACTGTGTGTGTGTGTGTGTGTGTGTGTGTGTCCATGTTTTCTGGTGTCCACTCGGCCCTGAGTTACCTTACCTTCTTTAAATTGCATTATAACGGTACAGTACATTTCATGTTGCTTCATTGTAATGGTTGCGATTATTGCTCAGAAAAGACACAATGAGAATGATTCATTCTGACATGAAATGTTAGAAATACAGTTTTGCCATATGAAGCTTCACAATTTCATGCTTTCTATTCTATTTCAATTTCATATTTTTTCTATTTTAAGCAGTACTTCTATCCTGCAGTGAAATATCAGACTTGACTTCTGTGTTTAGATTAATAATGACTTTTCGGTGTTTGGTTTTATATAATAAATAGATGAATATTGAGAATGACTGACTGGCAGTGTCGTGAATGAGCGCGTGTGAGGTAAATGGCGTGCGTCTCCTGTGAGGAAGGCAGGGATGAGGCTACAGCCCCAGTTTCCTGCTGATTTTGCACACAGTGTGGAGGTTATGCCGGTTATACGCATCGAGGTAGCATGAGTTACGACGTTTGGCACGCTTCAGGAATCCTGGATGCGGATGAGCCAAACAGGGGCGTCATGGGAGCTGAAGAAAAACAATGTACCCGTCCTCCCAGTTCGAGGGTTGTGACCCAGGCTGAATGAAGCATCAAACTTAGAGATACTAAGATATATATATATATATATATACTGTAAATCTTTTGGGGAGCCAAAAACACTGTAGCAGCAGTGCACACTCGTGATCTTCCTGTATCTAAGCATGGGCTGAACAAAGTAAACCACACACACACACACACAGAAAACTCTAATCCAGTCATGATGGCCGTAACCCCTACCCAGCCCTAACTTTAACCATAAGTAACCAAACAAAATACAAGATTTTTAGTATTAATACAATTTTTTTTTATTATTTTCATTGCATTCACAGATCTTTGTGAGAACCTGAAAAATGGTCCCCACAACATCGAAATAACACTTTGTCCCCACATTTGGACCTGACAAGCCATATAAATGTAATCCCACACACACACCCACATACACACAGACACACACACTGCCTTGTATCTGTCCCTCCTCCCACTGTTTTTTGCAGCCTCAACTTGACGCCTACGGCACGATTCCAAAGAGCAGCTTTCCTCTGTGCGTGACTGTGTGTGCGCGTGTTAATACAGGCACACGACCTCACAGATTTAACCATTATTTAAGCTTTTCTGTTGGTTTACATAGTGATCTTTATGTTATTACAGTCATGATTTCATTCACTCGCGGTCAGTAAAGACTGGAATCCTAATACTTTCAGTCAGGAACAACCATTCTTTGTGTGAGAGGTGAGGTTATGGTGTTGGAAAATCCTCATTATAAGAGTTAATTGCTTGACCATGGTTTCCCAACAGCACTGTCAAAGTTCAAAGGGCTTGCAAGCATCATGAGTCATTGCATTCAAATATCATCCTGCATAAGGAAACAAAATATGTTTTTGAAACCAGTTGGACATGTTTTCTTTTGCCAGTCCGATCTGCCCACTCTGGCTTCCTGGCAATTATGACTCCACACCTTGGGAAGGGAAGGTAATAACAAGCAGACACACAGTACACAAGTACGCAAACACAGCTGTTAATGTCTTGAAATTTTGGCTCATTGTGAGTCTGGCAGTTGGCAGTACTAACTTCAAACAGACCCACTCTTTCATCTGGCCGCTCACAGGCAGTAGGGGGGGGTCGGACAGGACAGGGCTGGAGATCCGTGTTCCTCAGGAGAAGCTGTTCTGGAAGTGGCAAACAGGAAGTGAACGTCTGACACATGAATCAGGGGCAGGTTGGAATGGAGAGGAAGACCTGGTATGAAGAGCCTCTTTCATAGCCAGTTTCCATGGTAATGCCTCAGAGGGGGATTGTTAATTCCATTGTTAAACCCGTGTTACGCTTGCTGTTTGATATTAATACTTGATGACGGAGAGACATCATTGGCCTTTCTGTCTTGTTGTTGGCATTATAACTTTCTAGAAGAGGCACTATCCGTAGGAATAACGATTGAAATATTGATTTATACATTTATTACATTACTAATAGCTAAACTGCTCTAACAGTGAGGCATCACATATGGTCAGTTTGTCACTGGATTGCTGATGATGTGGGTAATGATTCACTCCACAGGCTCCGAACCTGTCTTCACTGAGGACGTTGCCCTGTCTGCACATCTTCTGTTTCAACACATGTGGCATAAAGATCGAGATGAGTTTCTTTTTTTAAGGTGGGGATTTTCTCCCTGAGAGTAAGGAGAGATCAAAATCCTAAGTGAGACAGACCTCTGCCTCTGGCAGGACTTTCCCATAGATTGCAGAAGAAGTCTCTTGCAGCACAAGCCCCTAATCTTGATGCATGTTGACAAAATATTGAACTGTCCTCCTTCTCTACACAGCTGTTTCAGTCACGGGTGTGAAAGATGCACATTCCTTCCAGGGCATTCTAGGACGCTTGTATAGATCTGTCTGGTGTCCTGCATGATGGTGACTCTTGCACTTTGCTGGTCTCTTACAGCCTTAAGAGGGATCTCATGGATAGAGTGAGACTTTGATAAATCGTTGCGTGATGGGGAATGAGAGCAGCTCCCCAGCAGATCTGGTAAGGGTGTGTTGCTGTGTGTGGGCTGTCAATGAGGGTGTAGTGGCGTAATGCTTAAAAACTAAATGCTAAATTAACCTTTAGCTCCAGATTACTTTGCTATCCCATCTGCCGATCCTTCTGCTCTTTTAATCAGCACTTGTCACTTCAATCAGTTTCACGCATTTTTCATGATTGGTGTGATTCTTCCTTTGTGTTTTGAAAGGTACTGAAACTACCATACAGCTGTAGATGTGTGTAGACATGTTGCGAATGAGCACTCTCGAGGTTTCATGAGAAAAAATAGATTTTACAGGCAAATGAACAGGAGTGAAATGTGTGTTTTTATGCTATTTGGTTGGTCCAGTACCTTTCTAAGGTGTTCGGCTTCTAACACCAGCTTCTGCTAAGCTTAAGTGAATCCCGACTGCTGAGTAAAGGTCCACCTACAGTATGTGGTTCAATCATTCTCTATCACCATTATTGGCTTTCTAATGTATGATATGATGACGCATTGTTTGGCAGGTAGATACTTTCTTTACAGAGAAAACAATAA
Source organism: Brevimyrus niger (assembly GCA_015164015.2). Classification (NCBI taxonomy): domain Eukaryota; kingdom Metazoa; phylum Chordata; class Actinopteri; order Osteoglossiformes; family Mormyridae; genus Brevimyrus; species Brevimyrus niger. Next base: position 13,864,159 of record JAABNY020000063.1, on the reverse strand, counting down.
GTGTCCAAATGCTTTGGACCCTTAAAAAAAACTATGACATATTACCTTGCTGTTGTGTAATTATGGCATTAATTATTGTAGTAACTGGGTTATATTCTTCTTGTGACTTAAGCAATGCTGTTATTCCCCCCAAAAAAACAACAGTGATTTCCCAAGTTTAAATGGCTATTTTGGAAAGGGTGATATGAATAATATCTTTTTCAGCCACAAGGGGGCGCATCGGGCAATGCGGTGCCATTGCCCTCTAAGACAAATGCAGAACAGAAGGTACCATTGGTAAGGTTTGCTGATGCTGTGAGTTCCATGTCTATGCATGTGTGTGTGCAGCTTTACAGATAGTCATGAAAGACGCTAGCATGTGTGTGTGTGTGTGTGTGTGTGTGTGAGACAGAAGCTTCACATAGCTGCCCTCTGGGCCAGCTGGCTGATTCTTTTATTATAGACTTTGTGGTTAGTGGGTCCTCCTGTCCGCACGCCCTGAAGACTGGACTTGAATGTGGCTCAGAGTATGAAAAGTTGAGAATATACACTCTGTACATTTTCGACAGCCTCCCTCCCAGTGTGGCAGCCCATAATTGAGGGAATGAGAGAGTCAGCGCTGGACAGATTGATGATCCCCAGGGGAGGGAGGGAGAGACGGACCAGCTTGCTAGGGAACGAAAGGCTTAGTGTGGCCTTGGGTCAGGTGGGGTGACTCTGCCCTAGGATCTTCTCAGTTTGCACCAGCAATAGGTGTATGTGTGTGTGTGTGTGTGAGAGAGAGCATGCCTGTTTGTGCGTTTCTAGGTCAGGCTCCGCAGCGAAATCCTCCTACTGCGTAACCTGATCCCACCCCCCGCAGACGCGGTGATGGTGACCTTTGACCCAGTTCCCAGCATTCACCTGCAACAACACTGGGACTGTGTGACCCACTCTCTGAGAGCAGGAAGTGATAGAATGAGAGAGAGAGAGTGAGAGGGAGGGGGGAGGGAGGCAGAGAGAGAGGGAGGGGCTGAGTGAGCAAGAGAAACAGAGCAAGAGAGAGAGCAGGAGTCCGTCACGAGCGTAGAAAGAGTTTGACGGGATGGGAGGGGAATTCGGAACTTAAGCACTTTGGTCAGAGTCAGTGGCCGCTGCTGGATTGTTGTTCATACTCCTCGGTCTCTGGACTCTCACACATCTGGACCAAGTGTTCAAAGACTCGCCAGAGCTTGGATCGGCCAGGCGGCTTCCCCCCCCGCCCGAGGTAAGCTCTCCACCTGCCCCCTCTCCACCCCCGCTCCTCTATGCACTTCTCCTCCGCGTGCAATCTCCCACTGAGGAGCAGAATGGAAATTTTTAATGGGGGGTGGTGGGTGTGAATCAGGAGTCTGCTGGGGCAGCAAGCAGCTGCAGACACTGTCGCGAGTTTTGAGCCGGCCCCTAGGAGCGGGGTCACTCCTTAAGGGCAGCGGCACGGTAAGTGTGAGGAGAAGCATGACGTGCGAACACCAACACGTGTAGAAGGTTCTGGCATGTAAGCTGTGGCTTTGGGAGTGTGTGTCTCCAGGCAGAGCGACTGGGAGTCAAAGTCTATCACCAGGAGGGCAGAGCGAGACTTTCGCACTTGAAGGATCCACAGGTGTGTAGAGGACAGTCATGGCTGCTTGTTTACCAGGAGTGGGCTGATCCATCGCTGTCCACAGGGACCTTTTCCTGGAGTGCATGCAGGTCTCTCGCACCCAGAGCAAATGTTCTAAGTGTGCAGGTGAAGTGCACAGTGACGTCTATTGTGTGATGTTGTCGTGGTTCCTTTGTACTCTGGTCAACTTCTCCAAGCTCACCTCTATATGGGCCTGAAAGCGTTTTATAAGCTTCTGCTTTTGTGTTGTTAATTGTCCTTTAGGCCTGAATGAACCTTATCTTTCTAACACAGAAACATAACTTGCATGGAAAGAAAACTCTTCTTAAGGGTGACTGAAGGTTACATGCAAACTGTCAACTTTGTTATTATCGCGTTAGAATTGTGGTGTTTAGCGAATATTTTGTGGGGCAAGACAAGGTTTCGCTAAGTTACAAATTCCTGTAGGGGTGAAATTAGTAGTATCTGTTTGCAAAATGAGACACGTCCCTGTGTGAAAGGTTTTTGTGTAGAGCTAGGGTTGCAAAAAATGCAACACTTTGGAGTTACCAATTGGGAAAGATTACGAGAGGGGAAGAAAAAGAAAGAAGAAAAATGACTAGAAAAAGGGAGAGAGTCAAGATAGAAACGCATACGTTATTCATTGATTCTTTTCACAAGCTAATAGAAACTCACCATAAAAGAACCTGTGTAGAACCTTAGTGAACAATAATGGGAACCTTTGAAGTGATTTTAGCTGTAACCAGATTCTGTTGTTTGCGGACGACAAAGGGCGTTTCTCAAGTTTCCATTAAATATGACAGACAAACTAGCACTATAAGAAAAATATGAATATTTGACTACTAATGTGAGTATTTTTCAGAATGTATAATCTGGTATACTTGCAGATTTTTGTAGAAATGGTACAATCATCAGATAATCACACCAAAGCATTGCTGTAGTGCTGTGAAATGAAATATCGCGGTTTTGTGGTATATGTGCGTTTTCGTATTCTAGGTCCAGTACTCCGTTGTGTATGTTTTAGCTCAGCTAGCTTGATTCCTATTGGCCCAGGTGTGAAACTGCTCAACAGCTTTTGTTCTTCTGGCCTCGATGGCGTTATTTTCCAGCGGGTGGAAGATAATAGTAAATATTGCTTGTAGCTGTGTGTAGGGTGGGCTGTGCACGCATGGATCCATTTCCCCCTGATCGATGGGCTCCTGACTGGGGCAATCCCCGCTCATCCCAGCGCTGAACGGCAGTGTTCCTAATGTGCCAGGTGATGTATTAGTAACATGACCCATGACAGCTCACATACTCCAGGGGCTACTTTCTGAGTGCATGTACTGCTTATAGTGCCCTCCATCTGTCATTAGATTTTTTTGAGGGAGGGTGTGATTATGTTCCCCAGTGACATCAGTTTTTCAGTGAAATGTTAGACAGTGGCAGTAATGATCAACTAAGGTTGGGATAAGGGTTTGGGCCATTCCGAAATGCATTCGTCAATTCCAGTCCAAATCAGGAGATGACAGGAAATAACTTGTTTGGGAACCACATTTTTAAAATTGGACCTAATCCTTCATGTCTTTTCTGAAATATTTGCAAAAATCCAAGACACAAAGACAGGTTTTTGTATTTTTCCAGCTGTTTTTGTTGTATTCGACTGTCCATAAATTATACACAGGTTATTCATTTCGGTTATTGAACTTCCTACTATCAATTGTAAAGGGCTCAGCTTTGATTTTAGGTAGCAGGCGTGTGTCTGTGACTTTTATATCTGAAGTTATAAGGTAATTACTCCAAATAGAGAAGAAATGCCCCCCTGCAATGGGCCCCTCCATAGGGTTAAATTAAAAATTTAAATCTCCCTGCAATTTGAATTAAATTCCAATTCTGTTCACCATACATTTTTTGCCAATCCCAACTCCAGTTACAGTACATTTTCCTTATTTGCACTGGAATTGATGAATACATTCCGGTCCCAACCCTGGTTGGTATTCAACATGTTTGCTGAGTGTGTGAGTGAGAGGGCTATACAAATGAACAGTTCAATACTTGCCTGGAACAAAAATGCATCCAAATTTGTTTTAGCTGTATAATTAAAAGTGTAATGTTTTAAAATAATCCGAAGCATGTAACAACAGCTTAATTGAAGTGTGCAGTTTATTTGTGTAGCAGGACGATTTTCCTGTTTTGAGACATAATTATAACACAATCAGACATAATTGGACCTGGATACTTTGCAGCATTTTTTACAGCCCTCTGTTAGTCGCCGCTGTCCAATCAGGTGCTTGGTAACAGGAGTCGGGGTCTCCTTTTGCTGCAGGGGCTGCCATTGCTGTCCACAGCTCCCATGACACCACAGTGCTCTAACATGGGCGTGATATTGACCCAGTAAAATATGTAATTTAGGCTCTTCCCAAAGGCATCCTTGCCTTTCCATCCCCATCCATTATGCCACACACGTCTGCCTGGTCATTCAGCCTGGCAGAGGATTCAGTTTCATCCCGCCATCCATCTTCCATAACTGTGGTGCAGGGTGACGGTGAGCCTGGAATCTCAGGATCTCAGGAAGAATCAGGCAGGGAACATCCTGGAGTGGGCACATGGTCACAATCAGACACTGAGAATGTTCTCTGACAGGAATTCAGATAGTAGGGGGAAGCTGGGGTACAAAAAGCAATGCAAGCATGAGGAAGGCTGGTGAACTCCTCACACAGCGCTGGGGGCAGGAAAGAAGCCTCAGCTCAGATGCTGCAAGACCACGGTGCCTGGGTCTACAGAGCCTTTATACCTCTCTGTAGGATTTTGTTCACATTATTAGTGGAAACATTCCCTTCTTTAAACAATATTTATGATTATACTTGCCGCATGTGACCACATTTGGCCAGTCTTCCTGTATATTTGAGTCATACACCTGCATGCTGAGTTGTGTGGTCTGTAACAAAACAATTGTGAAATGAAAATGGTGATAGATAGAGGTTTCACCTCCTACTCTGTCACTTGATTGGCTTTCGACCGGGCGGGGCCTCACAAATCGTGCCCTTTGCCAGGTGAGCCTGCATGTGGCTCAGTGAGGTGGGGGGGGGGGGCTCTTCGCAGAGACAGCTCACGATTCCCGTGAAGGTGTCTCTCTAATTCCGCCGCTGCTCCGCTGCTCAGGTTACAGGCCGTCCCGAAGGTTCCAGAGGGACAGAGGAAAATAAGGACGGAGAGGAGCTGGTGCAGGTGCCTCTGGGACCAGGGTACGGGCCCTCGGCGGCTCCACGGCCCACGGAGGAAGAGGAGGGGGCGAGCGGGAATGAGGAGGAGGACAGGGACGAGCTACTGTTCCCCCACGACCTGCTGCCAAGCACCGACCTAAGCAGCGAGTTCTTTAGCTGGGAGACGTCACTCAGGTAGGTGCTGCGCTTCACCCACACGGCGGACCGTGCCGTCTTTATCTCTGACATACTTTTTACGCCCACTGATCCCAGGTATCAAACTCCAGCCCTCTATCCAAGCGTCTGACAACTCGGTATAACGGCAGCTGGTCAGGAGACAAAACCCCAGAAACGAAAACCGAGCTTTCTCAGACACGTCACTCCCACCAGCTGTTTACACACAGGAAATGACCCGGACAGGCCCTGCGGTTGCGTGTGCCACACAGCAGAGCAGAGGTGTATTTATGATCCAGAGCAGAGAGCATCACAGTACTTCTGTGAGCCTGAGTGTGTGTGTGGCTTTAGTAGGGAACCACCTGTGGGTTTTACGAATGACAGATGTCCAGACGGACTCAGACGCTGATCTGCTCTTATGGGTTAAACCCTGGGGGGCGACCGACAATAAAATGAAGCTGCTTTAAAGAAGCCCTCCATTGCCAGCGTCGTATTTTTATTATAATAACCATGAATAAATATGAGTTTTCCGAACAGCATCAATGTTTTTTCCCTCGATTAACTTTTGTAACAAAGTATACAGGTGAGTTTTTAATGTTTATCAACAGTTACTCATTTGTGAACAGTTACTCATTTATTAACAGTTACTCATTTGGTAACAGTTACTCATTGACATGTTTGTGACTTCTCATGTTAGTACATAAAACATATATGCTGTCACAACAGAGCTTCAACAAGTCTGACCACTTCAGAGACATTTCAGTGATAAAACAGGAAAGATCAATCCACTGTGTTTGTCTCTGTTAGTTCAAAATCAGATTATTGCAGTTTACTGTGCCTGGTTCAGCTTTGTGGATATGGAGTCATTAGTGCCCCATCCTGCTTAGCAAACAGGCTACAGAAAACAGGGCCCATTCATACCCTCTGTTTGTAGGGAGAGACGGAAGGCAAGGGGTCAAAAGCAGAGAAAGAGACTTTTCACTTTTTTTTTGAGCTTCTCAAGTTGTTCTCAATGACCGCTGGGGTGTGACATTCCAAAAAGAGCAGAAGTTTAACTGGGAAGGTTTAGGGGTGGTTGAGGGTGCTGTTGAAGCATACTTATAGTGCATAATTTAAAATTTGGGAAGAAGGGGACAGTCACTGCGTGTAAACGGGAGGGTCACACATTTTACACAGTGCTAACAGGTGCCCAGGTGAGTCCACTGCAGCACTGCTCACACACACACACACACACACACACACACACACACACACACACACACACACGGTCCACAGTGAAAACTGCCTGCGTGTGCGTGTCTCAGAAATATGGAAGTAAAAAGCGAAATGAACATGGACCACAACGGTGTCTGTGTCTCAAGATGTGTAAGCTGGGCTAATATTAAGAACGCTGCCATGACTGAAAAAAAGTTTTTTTTTTAAAGCCTGAAGTCATTAAAAGTCTATGTGCTGAAACCCTGGTGGCAGCTAAAGGTTCCCTGTGCGTGTTTGTGTGTGTGGTCAGGACGCAGGTAAACTCAGATGAGATGAAGAATGAGCAGGCGACAGAGGAGAGCCCCCTGCTGGCCGGGCTGCAACAGTACATGGAAATAAGTCACCAGGTTGCAGGCTTAATGAAGAGGTATCAGACAAGAAGAGTGACTGTCTCCCTGCAAGGAGACAGTGTGACAGCAAAGATGGTCAAAAACAAGGTGTTCTTTGTAATGCAATCATTTAAGTTTATAATTATGTATTTATCTGCATTGCATCATGGGATACCAGGAAGTAAACCTTAAGCAGTCACGTTTGTTTACAATTCCATCTTGTCAAGAACCATCTCTGGTGGGAAGGAACGAGCTGGCCACACTTCTCTTTTTGCATCAGCTGTGGTTCTAAGAGCGAGTGCTCTGGGTTGACACTGTGCCGCGTTGGTTATGCCTCAGATGTTTGGAACGTGCCCGAGGCCTTGGCCCCCATCTGTGCGCTTGCATCTGCGGTGATCCCTCTCGCGGCCTCTGCGTGTGGCTCCGGATTCGCTTTGCTCTGATTTGTTACCGCAGCGTGAGGTTTTGCTCTCGGCCATAAAACTGCGTTTGCTGTGTGGCATGTGTTGGGGGGGGGCCGTAAGGGCCAATCTTCCCTGCTGGAGCCTCTCCCAAAAATTAACGACTACAGCTTTGGCGAGCCTTGCCTAATGCACTGTAGCATCCCTGCATATATATTTGTGCTGCATATTCATGCTATATTTTATTGTATCTGACAGCTGGCTTATATAAAATATAACTCTACAAAGGGGTGCCCTAGATGGGTTAACAATATAAATTTAGCTGACACTAGCTGCTCATTCTGGGGCATGTTCATTTTTTTGGGAGATTATGCAAGAAGAAACATGCATCGCCATATCTAGAACATTCCATACTGTAATCACTGTTTTGGTACAGAAGGTTCCTTGAACAGTCATATACCACCTAGAAATGGCTATATATATGTATGTATGCATTTATGTACATAAATGCATTTATTATTATTATTTATTTTGTATTATTATTTTGTCTTAATTGCTTTTTCACTTCTTTGCATTGGTCTGAGTGTTTCACTTCTTTGCATTGGTCTTGTGTGGGGCAAAGCTCAGATAGTTGGACTCAGCAAGGACTGATTTAACTTTATTGCCACCAGGAAATGCTGCGTGTGACTGTTGGTGTTGCTGAAGGTCTCTGTAGCTGTGAGGGAACAGGCTAATGAAGAGATACAGCAAGACAGTACAGCAAGAATGCTTATGGCTGGATGCATTAGACTTTGAGTGTTTAGGCATTAGAAAAACCAGATGGAGGAACTTGTAGTCTGGTTCCTGAGGTAGTCAGGCAAAAAGATGGAGCAGAGGGAAAACCCAAGGCGGAGAAGGAAATGGTGCTGATCTAAGTCACACATTTAATTCAATTTGTTAAATTTTTCTTCATGTTTACATCATGACATTTAATCTGCGCGATTCAATAACCTCTTTGTGGTTATTTAGGGATGTACTTTGTGATTCGGAGAAAAGGCGGTTGCCGGGAGAAACAGTATCTCCGTGTTTGGAGTATGCCATTAAGGCTCAGTCATGCATGCGCCGGGCCTATGGAAAAAAGGCAGGGGGATATCGGATTCCTGTACCGAGCTGCAGTTCATTCGGAAGAGGCAGTTAAGGAATGTTTGTCCTTCATGTTCACACTTGTGAGATCTAGGTTCTGTGCCAGAGAGGGAGTCGTGTAGATGTCGATGTAAGTCAGGTCAGTTTATTAACCCGCATGAGACACTAGATGAGCAAACCAAAACACAAACACAGCAATGTCACTGCTGGAACATTTATCAGCAAGGCCATTATTTTTGTTGGAAATTGCTCAATAATAAACCATTTTGGGTTAGACTATGTTTGATCCTGAACAGATGTGTGTGATTGTAGTCTGACAGGCTCCCTGGGTCTGTGGTTAGTCTGGAGATACCCATATTGTGGACTGGTGCATTGTGGGATGCCTTTGATGTTCAGCATGCAAGCACCTGTGTCAATCTCCTTCTGCTGCAGTGCGGAGGAAGCTGAAGGTTTGAGTCCATGCAGAGTCCAGCCAAAAGCTGCCGTCCAGAGCCAAAGGCTGGCAGCTGGCATTAAGCAAAAGATTATATCAGACTCACCACCCACACACACCCTCACTTAACACAATTCGCTTTGTGTAATTTTTTTTGCTACTTCCACATATAGTACGCAGTGTTCACCCACAGAGGTGTGTGTGTGGAATGAGGCTGTGAGCTGATAGGTTGGGCAGGGTCCAATGACAGCTTTCCCAGTAGTCAAAATGATTGACAAAAATAAATAAAGACCAAAAAATTGCTTTCTTTGGAAGAAAAATAAGGAAAAGGCAGCAGCCCCCTGTGGATGAT
>JAABNY020000063.1:13843669-13855212 GCA_015164015.2 Brevimyrus niger | reverse complement strand
CAAAAATAAATAAAGACCAAAAAATTGCTTTCTTTGGAAGAAAAATAAGGAAAAGGCAGCAGCCCCCTGTGGATGATAAACAGACCCAACAGTGTGGATCAGATACAACCGGTTTGCCAATCTGCCCCGGGGCTCAGCAAGTAGCTACTGTTTTGCATTTAGCGTGCGAGTTAATATCTGCCCAAGCATCAGTAGAAGGTGCATTTTCCAGAGCTGTGCGGCTGTGCCGCTCTCCCGGAGTTTCCGGCTCATTCCGAAGCACTCAGCAGCCCGTGTGCCGTGTGTGGGGCTCTGAGTGCGGGTTTGTGCCTGCATGAACGTGCCATGCCCCCCCGTCTGAGATGGAACGGAGGTGGTCCTGCCTGCGTGTGCCGTGTGCAGAGTGTGGTGCTTGTCTGTGCATGGGTTCTGGCATCTGGGAACTTCTGCCATGTTTTCATTGGGAGATTCTCACTTCCGTTTTCCAATGTCAACAGCCCAGACTTCGGTGCCTCAGACCAGGCCCCACCCCCGTCCACCCTCCCACGAAATCCAGAGCCAAGCACCCGGTCACCCCATCTCCCAGATGAGGTCCACCTCCTTGATCCCGGACCAGCACAGGTTCCCCTGGCATTGGGGGTCATAAACACACAGCCGAATAGCCAGGGGGCAGTAGAGATATTCAGCTTCAGAGACTACATCATGGGTACCATGAGCGAGAGGGATGAGGAGGAAGAAGAGGCAGACATCGGTTCAGCAGCCCCATCAGATACCAGCTTGTCATCGGACAACAAACTCGAGATAAAGATGCACAAGATGACAGATTCTTTTAAAACTACACAAACAGACATAATGCCAAACACCTCCTCAGCAGAGAGACTAATGCATCTCGAAAATATGACGTTAATTTATACAACTCCTTCCAAGCACACAGAAGAAATAGAATCTGGGGTGGACACAGACCTGTTGGCAGAGAACAAAACAGGGGGACATGTGCATTTTCTCAGCAATGGAGCAGAAGTTCTTGCCCAGGATACAGAGAGACAGTGGGAGACAGAGGGGGACTCTCTGGCTGAGACGAGGGATATGGAAATTGATAAGAAGTCAGGAAGTGGAATGAGGGAGACAATGATAGAGTCTACTATGAATTTATCAAAAGGGACATCAAGAGATTCAGGTTTTGTGGAAAAACAAGAGATAAACCCAGATCTTCAAAATGAAGGCATTCTCCCAGAAACATGGACACGGTTGACAGATGAGACATTTAAGGACGTTCTGCAGGGCAGGGACCCTGTGAATGTGACAGAGAGCACAAAGGTGGAGTCCCAGAGGGAGCGGCTGGATGAAATGTGCCTTGATTCTTGGGAAGATGCACAGGAAGATCTTAAGGGAGACCCGCAAAGCAACGAGCCTGTGAAAACATGGGAAGAGAGGAGGCGGGTTTCAGGAAGCACCATTCATACAGAGACTGAGCCACAGGCACAGGGACCGCAGGCTGAGGCGGTGACTGAACCAGCACCACAAATGAGGCCCGGCTCACCTGAGGAGCCCCGAGAGGGGGGAGCAGAGATGCTATTGGATTCCCAGGCGAGAACGGGCCTACTGTCACCCCCACAGCCGGAGCCAGAGAACGACACAGGAGGAGAAAAAAGCACGCATGATGACAGAGGCAACAGGGTGAAAACACAGCCCAAGTTAGTGATGAAAGCAAATGCAGAAACTGGGCTAAAAATACAGATAAATAACACATGCGAGTTAAAATCACAGACAGACTCACAGACGGGGTCAGGATCGAGGACAGTCACCGACACTGAGTTAAGCTTACGCTTACAGAGGATCATGGGAACGGATTTAACGGCAGACAAAGAGAGAGGTTTGAGCTCAAATACAGACAGGGGGGTCGTTGTAGAGGAGCAACGGAACACACCAGGAGAATTTGATGCACCAACGAAGAAGGATTTGGAAACATGGAAAGAGTTAAATGCGCCAACAAATGTGGGGGCTGGGCTGAAGGCACAGCCCCCCCAAGAGTGGTCAAGTTACCAGGAACAGCTGAGCCTCCAGGGACAGTCAAACATCTGCCCCCTACCAGCAGGCCCTGAGGCTGGGCCGGATAATTTTACTGCCTTGGTGATTTCACCTGCCCTCAGCCTGCCCCCTTACCAGGGATCTGAGCAGCAGCCCTCTTGTGGTGGGGCAGATGGCACCCGCAATCTGATATCAGTGGCTGGAGCCCCACTCCGCAGTCAAGATTTACCCCCTGGGAGGGGTGAAAATGACAAAAATGCACTGGAGACATTTGCTGAGTTGGTGCCTGTCGACCCGGGCCTGTCCGGGGCGAGACAGGACCAGAGCTCTGGTGTGACAACAAGGATGGGGGTCCATGTGGACCAGTGTCCACCTCGGGGCGAGGGAGGCACGGAGGCGCACAGTGTCCTTGGAGAGGCTTTGACGCCCGCTGCCAGCGTGTTGCCACTGACAACACCCTCGGCGCCTGAACCGAGGGAAGGCGAGGGAGAGGCGGAGGAGAGATGCGATTCGTCCAAGGGAGCGGCTACGGCAGCCTATTCAGCAGCAGCAGCGAGGAGAGAGGAATTCATTTCGCCTTGGAACTCGGCAGCAGAAGCATCTGAAATCACTGCTGCCGGATCTGTGAAGCCGTCATCAATCTCACCCGAGATCAGCCGCTCGTCAGCCCCGGCGGAAGGGGCTGCTGAGCCTGACGGCGCACCATTGCCGGGCAGCTGCATTGAAATGCCACACAGCTCAGCTGAGAGTCGGGGGGGGGAGGGAGGGGGCGGGGCTGCCAGCAGCTCCCCAGGGAGCGGTGCTCACTCTCCGATCGGGGAGGGGGGGAGGGAGAGGGACTCTCTCTGTCTGAAGGACCAGACTGACGTTGTGCTGCCTGGCCCACCGCGATGTGACTGCCAGGAAGCGAGAGGGAGAGAGAGAGGCGGCACAGAGTGGGAGGAGAGGGGAGGAGAGCGCATTGCATTCAGAGAAGCAGCGGGGCCTGGCAGCGGGGCAACAGGGACAGAGGAGCGGCCGGAACTCCTCGCCAGAGCACGTCACAGCGCCAGCCCGCCCCCTGACGTCAGCGACTCCGCGCCGCAGCACGTTCGCCGGCTTGCCGGCTTGCCGGAGAGCGAATCCGCGGAGACGGCTTTGCGTCCGCCGGCTCTTCCGGAGACACATTCTCCCCCTCCCCCGTGGCCCGCCACCGAGAAAAGACCCGCTGACCCCACGGAAGAAAGGAAGAGCGGGGACTCGCATCCTGAAACGGACGGACGGCAAAAGGAGCCGCCGAAAGAGTCTGCGCAGCCTCCGGACGCAGCTGTCATCAAAGAGCAGGCGGCGGGGGTGCTGATAGGGAGCGGCACGGAGGCCTGGCCAGACTCGGCTCCAGAACCCCCCATCCAGCCAGCCCTGCCACCAAGACCCCCGGCCGTCAGCCAGCCGCTTCAGCTCTCCAGCATCTCAGAGGTGGATGGATTAAGAAACAGCAACAGCCCAGAGGAACCCGACGAGGCTTTTAGCGTCAAGCACCTTCGGCCGCAAGGTGAACTACCCGCTGAGAGAGAGGGTCCCACGGTGACCCCCGCAAAGCCAGGGATCGAGCACTCTGGGGTAAACTCACACCCGATGAAGGACAGTAGCGGAGCCCAGGCGGGCGCCATGAGAGGCCCGGAGACCCAAGGGGACCGGGGCCCACCGAAGAGAGCATGTGATGGAACATCGATAGCCTTGGGCAGCTGCGCCTCCCTGCCTCCCCTGACTGTGCAGGAGAGCCTGCGCCACCCAGTGGTGGAGAGCAGCTTCACCTTTCCGGAGTTCTTCAGCCTCATGAAGCCAGAAATGCCACCAGTGTCATACCCAGCGACAGGTCCACAAGCTGCTGCTTGTGACAAGGCTCATGCAGAGGTGGCAGAACCACTCCAAACAGTAGCAGATCTGCTAGCCTCTGTCAGCAAGCCTGAACTGGAACCAGTCCAGCGGAGTAGCGAAACGGCTACGGCGATGGTGGAATGGCTGCCAGCAGGACCAGGACCTGAAGGGGAGTCCATCCACAAAGGCCTGGAAGCAGAGGTGGTGAAACTCCCAACATCTATAACTGCAATGCCAGAGCTGAGGGAACCTGGACAACTAAACCACAAGGCAGATGCAGTGCTGGTGCAACCCCAGATACAGCCACCTACAGCAGCACATCTACCAGACATTGGCACTAAGCACACAGAGGAGGACAGCCAGGTGGAAGAAACAGTAGAGGACAAGGACAAGGCTAAGCATGATATCGTGAAGGATAAATCTATGAAGCCTGCAGAGCCTGATCCAGCCAAGCTGCCGTCAGATGAAGCCATTTCACTGGATGCTGACAGCCAAATGGTCTCGGGGGTGTTGAGACCTGTGGAAGAAGAAACAAAGAGTAGAGCCTTTGGTCTCTCGGTAACAGCTGAGTGTGAGGGAGCTGACCTCACAGAGGCAAAGGAGGAGGGAGGTCAAAGGGCAAAGGTCATGGAAACCGAAGGAACCGAGGAGGGAACAAAGACAGGTGGAGAAGATTTTAAGAGGAAGGCTGCGTCAGCTGTTGTGGAGGAGCCACTGAAAATAATCGCAGGAAATTTGAGAGGATTAGTGTGCAAAGACAGGGAGGAGGAGTCGACCATTTCAGTGGGGATGCCTGACACTTCCCTGGAGCCTGAGGGTTTCGCTCCCACAGCATCGTCAGATGCCCCACAGCTGAACGGTGCTTCTCCCGTGACTCAGAATGACTCTAAAAGTGAATTAGAGAAGGCCTCACTCGCCCTAACTGAAGACCAGAATCTAGGCGTGAGCTCCTGCCACTTCCCTGAAACTCAGAGAGAACAGAACCCATTTCTGATCCAAAACAGACCCATCAAACTCCAAGATTGCAGTTCTGATCCTGCAAGATTCACAGATTTAATGGCAAATGCAGTGGCTCCTGTCTTAATGCATGAGTCAGGCCACACAGACTCTATTACAGTAAAAGCCGATGCCCTTACTTCAGTCACTGCTGGCTCAGATGAGCCTCTCCTCTGCCTCAGAGAGCAAACCAATGATTGGGAAGCAACAATGATTCTGCAGACTGGAAATGAACAGGAGAGGACAATACAGGAAGAAATCAGCCTTTCATCCGATATGGCCAATGGAAAGAGTGGGTCTCAGAGGGTTTCTGGTCTTCAAGAAACTGATGTCAATATCCTCAGTGCTGTCTCCCATGGTGACCTAGCAACCATCGATGAACATAGAGATACGGTGTCATTCCCTACTCAAACAGCAGCAACACAGATGGATATCAGTGTACCTGCAACCACAGCTCCCACTACAGACCACCCTAACGTAGCTTTAGAAAAGGATCAGGCCAGGAAGGAGATCTGCTCTGCTGTTCCCACCCTGAATAATGTCAACTTAGACAAGATGGAAGATGGTAAAAAAAACGGAACCTTAAAAGGAAGGGAGAAGGAACAACAGATAATTGGCAGCAAGGAATCCACTGTAGAGATGCATCGAAATGCAGTGGCTCCTACTACAGAAAGAGGAGACATTCGGGTGAAGGGAGTGGAAAGTGATGAGCTGAATGTCCAGATTAATGATGGCAATGCGGCAAACAAAGCAATTTGTGATACAGGGGGTGTGGGACAAGCAGGCACCGAGACAAGCCAGTTATCCGGTCTCGGCTCCACAAATCCTCCCATGGACTTGGCAGCGGATGCCGCCCCTCCACCTTCCTGTCCGGAGCCTATATTATCTGAATCTCTTTTACCGATTGCATCCGACCTTGCTGCACTGGACACAAGGTCTATGGCAGCCCGGCCCTCTGAATCCAGCCCCGAAAATGCTGTTTTATCAGAATCCCGTGACACTGTGCCGGCCTCCAAAGCAGCTTCTGAGATTCATCATGCAGTGGAGTCTGAGCTGACGCTAGATGACGAAGCCAAAGTGCTCCCCAGGGAGCCTGGAGCCGTCGAAACTGGGCAGGTCTCAGAAGCTGAGCCTCTCCATCAGGCTAAAATGCTTGATTCTCTGCCATCAAACGCTGAAAAAATTAATAGTGCTTCCGACCTTAAAGCAGAACCTATAAGTGCTCAGCCTGAACGCAGTGGCGTGCTCTGCTGCCGCAGTGCTGAACACAAATCCCCAATCGCTGGCCTGATTGGATACCCGTATGTAACCCCCGGTAACCAAACAGAGGAAGACAAGGAGGAAGACTACGGAGGAAAAGATTGCAGACAGCAAGAGACGGAAGTGCTGCCCAGAAACATGCTTATAGATGAAACACCGGTGCAGAAGAAACATGAAGAAACAAGCAGACTGGAGAAATATGAAGACAGCCCTGATCCTGGATTAGTCTCGGCTAGCGTGGAGCTGTCTGAAGACCCATTAAGTCGGAATGTAGGATTAAGCGGGGGGCTACATCTGTCTGCGGATCAGAACCAATCCCTCCCGGTAACAGAGACAGAAACGTCCTCAAACCATGTCGGTGACTACACACGGGCAGGAAGCTCAGCTATGAGCCAGTCTAGTCTGGATCCCATCCCAAAAACCTCCCAGCATCCACAGCAGCAGGAGGCCGGCAATGGCGGAGATTCACAGGAGCTTGACGCACCCTCCGCCGACGATTGGCAAGGTGTGCCAGGCTTCCACGAGCAGGAGGAGCAGTTCAGAAATGCGGCAGCCCTGAAATGTGCTGAGCGTGGCACCGCCAGGGAGGAGATTCCGCGGAGGGCTATTGAAGCCTCACTAGGTGGCGCTCAATCCTGCCCCTCAGTCTCAGACCTCTCTGATGGATTTGGAAGCGGTGCCAAAGGGAAAACCAGTACAAGTACATCAAATATGGTCTCTGCTGCTTCCACTCAGGTTATAGTGAGCAAGAATGGGCCCGAGCAAAGCCTGGGGCCGGATTTTTCAATCTCAGCCGGATCTGTTTCAAAGTCAGGTGACCAGGAAAAAAATGATCGAGGCACATTGACTCCAGGCTGTAAAGAAAAAGAAACTATATGTGACATTAAAGTAGACGCTGTGGCTGTTGTACTTCCATCTCAGCAGAGGGATGCCGAGGCTCATGACCATGAGGTTGCAGAGGCTCATGACCATGAGGTTGCCGAGGCTCATGACCATGAGGTTGCCGAGGCTCATGACCATGAGGTTGCAGCACCAATCCACAAGGAGATCCCCCTCCAGTGCTCTCCTGCCACAGCTTCTGTCTCGGGCAAGGTAGCATCGAGCGTGTTTCAAGACCCTGTGGTGCCCCCTACACATCTCGTTGCTTTTCTTGCCTGTTCAAATCATTTAATGCCGGAACAAGAAGTTGCTGTGAGTTTCGACATTCACAGTGCGGCTCAGGAATGTCACAGACCCCATTCAGATGGGGAGCAATGGCCTCCAGTCCCACCGTTAGCAGACAAGTCTGCCAGCCAGCCCACCTTGAGCATATTTCCAACCTGTGACTCATGCGACCCGCAACACCTGGTGTGTGGAGCTACTGCTGAGGGTGAAGTGGACAACCCTTCAACCGCTGCAGCGACCAGGGAAAGTGAGGAACTGGAGCAGTCAGAAAATGCCACCACAGGGTGGCAGAGTTCAGCCTCGGAATCATCTGAGGACAGCCATCTGTTCAGTCAGGCCAACAGTTCCATAGAGAGTAACAAAGTGGTTCCCCAATCAATCCAGGAAGCATACATAAGTTATGAGCAAGCTCTTGTTACTAAGGAAGGACGACACAGAGAGGTCCAGGCCACTCCCACCGTGTCCCTTGAACGTGGATCCTATTCAGATTTTAAAGATCAAAGCAAAGGATCTAAAGGTGTGAGAGACGGCAATGAGGTTGTACAGGACACTGATACTGACACCCAGAGACAGCTTGCTTTCGGGCCTCTCAGTGAGAAAAACAAGGAATTATTGAAGGAAAAGGAGTTCGGAGTTCCTGCTGGTGCTGAAGAACACTCGTTCTCAGCATGCCCCCGAAGCAGTGTGGCGCTCAACCAGATCCCTGCTTCCAGAGAAGAGGAGGATCTTCTGTTTGATGGGATGCGGGTAGAGGAGGAGCACGGCGTTGGCCTGGTTCCCATAGGGACACTGGCTGGGGATCTGCGCCCGAGTAACATGCTGACGTCACTACAGGCACACAGCCCCCCACTTGCAACGGACTCCCCCACGAAGCCCATTGCTGCAGACTGCGACAGTGTCCACGCTGACCCAGACGCAGCTCGTCTCACTGCTCACAGCTCAGGTAGACCATCTGTGTGCCAGAGCAAAGGATTA
The DNA here is from genome assembly GCA_015164015.2 of Brevimyrus niger. Classification (NCBI taxonomy): domain Eukaryota; kingdom Metazoa; phylum Chordata; class Actinopteri; order Osteoglossiformes; family Mormyridae; genus Brevimyrus; species Brevimyrus niger. Next base: position 13,846,953 of record JAABNY020000063.1, on the reverse strand, counting down.
GATGGAGGTTTAGGGACAGAGACAGTGGGTCAGTGCAAAGACTCTGATGGAGGCTTGGGGACAGAGGCAGTGGGTCAGTGCAAAGACTCTGATGGAGGCTTAGGGACAGAGGCAGTGGGTCAGTGCAGAGACTCTGATGGAGAGCAGCTCGATGGAGTGACCTCGGAGGATACAGGCTGGCTGATAGGATCCCTGCGAGAAGCCGCCACTCTCTCTCAAACGGAGAAAACACGCAGCCGCACTGAAGAAGTCTCCCATGACAGGTAGCGTACATCACGTGTGTGTGCGTGCAAAGCCCACCCAGACACCCATGTGTATGAGAAAGTGTGTGCAACTTCATTATTTATATTTGTTGGGTAAGAAACTTGCAGCCAGTGAAAAGGCAATTGAAAAAATGCATCTGAAATTATATAGTATATATAATATACTGTAGCTTAAATCGTTTGCATTTTTTAGGGATGCCCCGCATCGGCTGCATGTGAGTCTCTCTGCGTTTTGTACTGGTTTCTCTCCAGTTCCATATCCATTATACATCATTCAGTGACAGTTCACCATATGGCGACCAACCTTGTGGTATAAAGCTTCCTAAAACAGACATTGGATAGCCTCAACCATGGCATGATTAGCAACTACTGACAGATATAAAGTGGTAAAAATCTGTGATGATTAAAACTATGGTAAATATGTGAAACAACGCAAACAGACAGCCAGGCAAATTCAGGGTTCTATATGTTGCACAAGATTTTGATTAACATTTTGATCAAAATGCATTTTTTACTACTAACATGGTGCTTAACAGGTGACAGTTACAAATAATATGTATTTATGGTGTATTGATTGTATTATGGTGTTTATATGAGGGGAGAAACAGCAAAGAAAGGAGCTCATTCTTTCTGGCTGAAACGGTGGAGTGACAATGGGATCATCACCATTATCACCAGGGAGTGACATCATCTCTGACATCATCTGATGTTCCAAGAGCAGAATGGGCTTATTGACATGCCCTTAACACATTGGAGTGTCTTAGCACTGGGGGAAAAACAGGGCCTGGAAATCCTCACAGTGTGTCCCACACACACAAGCACTGGGAATCACACACATAGGTCTTTACAGACAAGCTCACAGCAGATTTTTCAGACATGTCACCTAGGTTCTTTGTCCCAAAACAGAAGCCATAATGTTCACATCATACATTGTTCCTAATATTAATATTTTCAGTTAAAAAAAAATGACTTGGCTGCTTCAGCCTAAACCATTGGCCACGAACCCAGTAACACACCTGCTTCCCAGCATGGCTGACCAGCCAGCTGTTGAGCGCAGTGTGAACCTGTCATCACTTTTTCTGAGGGTGCAACACACTTAACATGCATGAAACTAAAATAAACACAGGATTAAAAGAGCGAAGAGCGCATGGAACACTGACCGTGAGACATTAGTAGAAAATGTAAGATGTCAGGTGTGTAGCGGGCCTGATCCAGATACCAGTGTAAGATGTCAGGTGTGTAGCGGGCCTGATCCAGACTCTCACTCAATCTGACTGCTCACCTACTTGTGCTTCAGCTGGGGGGGGGGGGGGGTCATTACAACTAATTGTCATTTTAGGAGGTTGATAACAAATGTTTGTTCTATCCTGTAGCCCCATCCAACATCTAACTTCACCGCAAGCCAGCCTTGAATTCTGTAAGGCCGACGAGGAAACAGCGCCCCCAGAAGGCAAGAAGGAAGAGCAGCCTGATCTCAGGTATCGCAGTGCCTTCTCTTTACTGCAATGTTCGCATAGCGATGATAAGATCACATTAGTGCTTGGGTCCTTTTGAGACTTAGACATAGTGGAGCTGATAAGGGTAAGTGGTTTTTGTGTCATTTATTTATTTATTTTGTTGGTTTATCGAGTAATTCGTGGTTTTATTATGGAATTTGTTAACTGGGTGAGAATGTGTTGAAAATCTCAGTACATTCCCCCAAAGACCAAAAGTCAATGTGTCACAGGTGGTTTGCATTTAGCGAGGGGATCAGATTTAAATGTATCAGCTCTTGGTTGTTTCTTACAATGTCTGGACTGTAAATGTTTCAATACGTGATGCAGGCCAGAGATTTGCAGAAGATAAACACAGCACCAGAGGATTCGCTAACAATAATCATAACACTATGGTGTGGGGAATTATGGTCCGAAACCTTCCTTGTATCAGCCCAACGGACCCTCCGGGCATTCCTGGAGGCAGCCGTATCTCCTGTACGAGTCCGGAGGAATGCCTTCGATTAAAAAAATGCAAGCATGCTGTCTCCCTGTTGGTGCCGTTCAGGCCCCAGCCATAGCTTGTGTGTGGGGGAGTTTGCGTAGATCCCCAAAATGTCCCCAAAGTGCGGTAAAGCCTGGAACTACCTTTGGGACATTTTTCAGGTCGGCATTTTCATAGCCTGAATTTTATAAAAATCTGTGAATGCAATCAAAACAGTAAAAATGCCAGAAATCTTGTATTTTGTTTAGTTGCTTATGGTTAAGGTTAGAGCTGGGTGGGGGTTAAGCATGTCGTGATTGGGATTAGAGTTTTCCCCATAGAAATAAATGGTCCCCATTTAGATAGGTATGCCAATGTGTGTATGTGTGCGTGTATGTGTGTGTGTGCATGTGTGTTTGTTTGTGTGTGTGTGTGTGTGTGTGTGTGTGTGTGTGTGTGTGTGTGGGGGGTTCAGATATACTTTACCTTGGGGGGACCAAACTTGTTAAAACTTGTTAAAAAACTTGCTAAAAATCCGTAACTACATTCAAAGAACTAAAATAGCAAAGACTGTTTTATTTTGCTTGGTTACTTATGGTTAAGGTTAGGGCTGGGGTTAAGGTCATCATGTTTTTCCCATAGCAATGAATGGAGAGTCCCCACAAAGACATAATTACAAACCTGTGTGTGTGTACAATATACACCAGTTCTACTAGTATCAGAGCCTTAAAGGATGGTGGGATATATTCTTTTTCATTTTCCTCTTTCTACCCCATTTTCTCTTTCCTGCCATTTTAAAAGTTCCCATTTAACTTTGTCACTGTCCTCTACCTTCAAGCCTCCTTCCTCTCTCATTTTTTTTTTCTGTCTGGTTCACACAAACTCCCACCCCCCCTGCACCAGAGCCACAGCACATGCTTCCAGAGCACTTGGTGCCTGTCTGTCACCCCGATGGTCCAATCACTTCATGCAGAAGCAATAGGGCGGGGCTAGGTGAGAGAAGGGGGGGAGGCAGGGGGAGGGAGGGAGGGGGGGAGGAAGCGGTCTGGGTGGGCGGCCGCGAGG
>JAABNY020000063.1:13797773-13810576 GCA_015164015.2 Brevimyrus niger | reverse complement strand
ATCCATCCATCCATCCATCCATCCATCCATCCATCCATCCATCACAGGATTTTACATTCGTAAGTCTGTCCACCTTTCCCCACATTCCTTAAAGCAGTGCTCTTCAATCTGGTCGGCAAGGACTCCCAGATTGTCCCTGTTTCTGCTCCTTCCATCTTCCTGCCACACAGTCCACGTTTTTGCTCCTTCTCCTAGGGACCTGAGAGGGAGCAAAAACATGGACTGTCAGGGGTTCTCCGAGGGCCAGTTTGAGAAACACTGCCTGAACGGCTCTTTACCTCGCCATCTCCCTGTACATTTACGAAATGATACTATTAAAATCCGGATTTTACACCCTCTTTATTATCAGTCTCCCCTGACTGGTCTGGTCATAGTCTGCACTTGTGCATAAACGTTATTAGCCCATTTGTTATGTAAAATGTTCTTTTTTTAATATAAAAGATGGAATGTTCACTTACATGTGCTTTATGTCTTTGTAATGTTCCATTATAACATGGACAACTGTCTTGTATTTCCACACCATACCCCAACAGTCGTGTCCTGTGTGTTTTTCACTTTCCACCCCCCTCCATCCCCCCCACACTGACGTTCAGGAGCCCACCCCCCGTGCCAGACCTGACACACCACCCGTTGTCCCGCAGGACGAACACGCCACCGACGAGGAGAAGCTCGCCTCCTCGTCCAATCAGAAATGGGCTGCTCTGCAGGGAGTGGAGGCAGAGCTGAACTCTGACCCCCGGGATTACCCCCAGCCCTCTGACCTCACAGACTTCGAGAGCAGCCTGTCTTCGCAGACTCAGGGTGCGATGGGGGGCAGTGTGTGTTGCTGTTGTATGTGTCAGCTGGGAAATTATCAAGATACCATCTTCTTCCAGACATAGCCAGAGGTGCAGGGACAGAACAGGCAGGACAGGCAATGGCCTGGGGCCCTGAGTTTGGAGGGGGCTCCTGAGGGCGGCCGATTACGTAGTACCTTGCAACGACAAATCTGCTATATTTAGGTATTCTGCTTTCACAGTAAAGTGAAAATAAAGGAATTGTGCTTATTAGAATTTCCTTTGTTGATATTAATTCAGACTCCACGTTAAAATAATGGTCATAAATTTTACCTTGTTGGGTGGGGGCGTTGGAGGGCCCCATGCAGTTTTTTGTCTGGGGCCCTCAGGGTCTCTAGAACTTTCCCAGGCCATGGATTTAATAAATGTTTACAATTCTTGCTTTATTAAAGCAGATATTAGAAACATAATATGCACATGATATGGGAAAATATATTCAAGCGTAATAACCCTGATTTAATATGATACAATATACAATATTTGCTGTTTAGCATAGTAAGTCAGAAACCACTTTGAAGTTAAATTGGTGTTTTCCGTGAAAATTCTCTTTGATATGATAAGCAGATAAGCTGAGAAACTGTTTGTCATTGTACACATCATCCCCTCCCCATGATGCACTGCTCCACTGCAGTCTCAAAACTGGCACATGCCCTGCAGTGGCAGACTGCCATCCTGTTCTCATTTATTAAACCGCATGTTCAATTCATTATTCATGCGACAGGGTGCTAATGAGACAAAAACATGGTGGGGGGGGGGGGTGTACAGAAGCCTGAGAGAGGGAGAAAGCTGCCTTGGTGATCATACATATGTTTTCTGCCGGGTGTTTGTGCACGCGTGTCTTTGTTAACACACGTGTACGGGACACAGACACACCGACGGCCAAAAGCGAGCCAGCAGGGCCATATGTGTTTGTGTTGCCCGAGTTACTCAAAGTTGGTGAGTTGTTCAACCAGGCTTGTGGCTGAAATGAAATGACAGCCCAGAGATGGAGATTAGTCTGGAGGGGGGGGTGCATGTACACAACATGGGCTCTGCAGAATGGCTGCTGCTTCTTGAGAATGTCAAGCAAAATGGAACGAACAAAAGCAACCGGTAACATGCAGAAGTCAGTATGCATTTTAGCATTTAACCGTGGAAAACCAGATAGCTGAAAATATTAATAATAATAATAATACATTTTATTTATATAGCGCTTTTCAAGATACTCAAAGACGCTTAAAATGACTCTGAAGATTGAATAGACTGTCTCTGAAAAATGTGCCTCCTTAGACAGACACAGCTTCTGAAACGAGCTACATTGACACACTGAAATATTATCTCATGCACCATGAGACTGCACCCACACTGGGCCTCACTGCACCCACACTGGGCCTCGCTGCACCTACACTGGGCCTCACTGCACCCACACTGGGCCTCACTGCACCTACAGATGGATGCAGGCACATACTGTGACATCATGAGTGCGGCTATCAATCAAGTGTCCCAGTTGCCTGGTCTGGCCCCGCCCTTCCCCCCAGAAAGCTGTGGTTATTAAGTGTTTATAAAGTTAGCTGGATGTTAAAGCTCCTTCTGCATCCCCCATTCATCCCACTGTGCACAAATACCCTTAGGCTTCTATTAGTATTCACTGTGCCTCTGTTTTTGTCATCAGACTATGAGATTGAGTACATGGAGAAGATTGGATCTTCCACTCCAGTGAGTATTTATATCATGTGGCATAAGTCTGAGATGACAATGTTACTCTTTGTAAATGCTGGTGTGCTTGACTGTCTGCATGTGCCTGACTGGTCTGTGTGTCCGGGGTTGGCTGCATTTTAGCCTCTTTGGGTGAGAGGCACCTAACCTGGACCCATGTGTCTCCCAGGCCACCTCTGGGAAGAAGCCATCTCTTTACCTGAAGCTGGACTCTGTGACAGACAGCCCTACCAAGGGCTCCCGGTCAAGGAACTCGGAGCCCAGCTCCCCCTGCACAGGGTACATCCCTCTGACATACATCTGTATTTAGTGATGTCCATCTTCTGTATTTTTTGATCTCACTAGATGGTGTTCTTGATTTGCTTTGGGCCATCCATTGAGCCCATTTTTAATAGAGAGCACCATCTAGTGGTGTCAGAAAATGCAACACATGGTTCATGAAGCTTCATTTGGCCCCTACATGTATTAACCTGTACTAACCCTCACCCTGTTTACACGCAGTCACATACACCCTACAGCTACTGTACCGATACAACACAGCTTAACAAACACACTGTCAAAATATGTTGTTGCCTCTGGTTGTGCACAAGGACGAGTGACAGACTTAATATAATTTTTAAAAGTGTTGATTTTTGTGTACACAAAAGGCAAGTGAGAGGGTATCAGACAAGCATTTAGGGAGGATCCAGGGCATCAGAGGGACAGGACATGGATACCCTGACAGTTTTGGGGGCCCTTAAATCTGTAAAAGTTATATAACGTAAGAGGGGCAGGGGGCCTCAAAGAGGCCCGGAATGTCTAGCTACATCCCTGGGGTGGATATTTTGAAGGGAAGAAACCCTGGTATTTATATACATATAAAGTAGTAACTTTTAAAAGTCTTGGGCAGTCAAAAGAAACTCTTAAAGCTATTTATCTGGGTGGTAAGTGCACTTTTATTCAGTGCAAAAACACAATTTAGCATGAGAACACACGCAAATTGAGAATAACAAGTCTTTCTCCTATTCTTCAGAAAGTCACTCGATGGCTGGATGACCACCGCTTCAGTTCCCAATCCTCTCCTCAGCCACTCCATATATTTATTAAATTTCACCACCAGCTCATTTAATGAATTAATTTAAGTCAATATGGCATTGAATTGCTATACTCAGTGTGCTAGTGGTCCAGTCATAAAATATATGGGAGTACTGGGCGGTTGCTGGAAATACTGGGATGATCGTGGCAGAGGTTCTGAAATGGCTAAGCTGACACACTTTGACAGGCATATTGGCATAGTTTCACACCAACACGAAGAACCTTTATACATCATTTTCTTTGACTGCCTGAGATCTTTACACAGTACTGTAGATCCACCCGTCCACTTTCCCAGCACTTTTCCGGGCCAGGCTGGCACACGCCGCCCGCTGCCCGTCCCGGGCTGGCACACGCCGCCCGCTGCCCGTCCCGGGCTGGCACACGCCGCCCGCAGCCCGTCCCAGGCGGCAGAGGCTGCCCGCAGCAGGGAGCCCACCAGATGGGGCGTTAATACTCGCTGCCTCTCACTGAAATGATGCACATTCACAGTTTGGAAGCCCATCAGCCATATCCGAATTCCATATTTCCTCCTCCCAGGAGCTTCGAGGAGATGGAGGCGCAGATCGCTGGCGGCGCCAAGTCACCTGTGCTACACCCCCCCCGGGGAGCTCCGGAGTCAGAGAAGAGCCGGAAGCGGGAGAGCGACTCGCTAATCCGCGGCCCGGGCGGCGAGCGGGACACAGTGGTGAGTCAGAGCCCCAAACAGCAGCTGGCATGTGATTTCAGCGTATGCTTTCTGTGTGCCGCATGCCGGTCTGTGTTATCACTGAAGCTCCAGGCTGGTAGGCAATAGAACTTCTGGTTTGGCCCGGCTCATTTGGCCCAATTAGCAGTTGCTTAGCTGTCTTAGCGCAATAGTGTCTGCAATAAATGTGACAGTGCTGCTGAAGGGGAATTTGTTTTAAGATGGAACACAAAGCCACAGCCAAGGCCTGTGCCCTACAGTCAGGAATTCTGGGTTGTAATACTAAGTAAGTCCATTAGGGGGCAGTGCTGTGTTGTAATTCAAAGCAGTGCTGGAACTTTCGCTCAGAACACTATCTGAAGGATCATCTGCCAACATCTTGTAAACATTTTTTTTGTCATTGATAAAGTAATTTATACAAAAAAAAAATGCTGATTCTGATGGGAAATGGAATTAATTAGCATAATTGCATACATTTTTCCTGGCTCCAATCTGTTCTTTTCACCTTTTTACAAGTTACTAGCACTTGAATGCAAAGCTAAGCTAAAGCAACCCTTAAAAGTATGTAGTGGCTGTTGGACTTTGATGCCTTTCAGCAAATCACAATTCAGTCACATGCCGGTATTTCAAGTCGTATGTTTCGCTAACCCCCCCAATCCCCCATCGACCTCCCCGTCCACTCCCCTGCCACACACCCTTCCCCAGGACCCTGAGGACCCCACCAACGCCTTGCTGTTAGACAGACTGGTGGAGTCTGGGGGCCCTCTTCACTACCTGGAGCCCGACCTCGCTGAGACCAACCCCACTGCATTCGCTCAGAAGCTGCAGGTGTGTGTCTGAGAGATCTCTCCCCAGTGCCCTTTGACCCCTGACCATGTGACCCACTCGCCGAATCTCACCAGGCCTCGTTCCACCTTCCTCTCCTTTCTTACGTTGTCTTCTTCCTTTTCCATCCTTACCCCTCTCTATTATTGACATGTCTCCGCTTGAGTTTCTCTTTGACACCTTCTGTGAACGTCTGAGTGGGTGTGTAGGTTCTGAGGAGAGGATTGTGGGTATTTTTGGATGCCGTTGAGTGTTGCAAGCCATAGAATGAGCATGACGTACGTCCGTGAATTTCTGCCCGTTTCACAATGAGCTCTAGTGATAGCATTTGTCCTCTAACCCCTCTCTTCCATCCCCTGGGGAAACCCCCACATCCCCACGACACCGCATTCCCCCCCGCCCCTCGGCCTCATGCTCCAGGAGGAGCTGGTGCTTGCTGCTCTGAGGATAGAGGCCCTGCAGGTAGCCCAAAAAATCTCCCAGACCACCCTGCCCACTGTAACCCCGGAGGTACTGCACTGAGCTGGTCTTGCACATAGGGCAGGCTGCCTTTGTGTGTGTGAGAGCGTGTGCGTGCATGCACGCGTGTGTGCCTACAGATCAGCCAGCCTCGCCTCTCGTACTAAACCTCCTCACCCAGCCATTGGTGCCCACTGACGCCTATAGCTTGACCCAACGCACAGGCGCGTCGGAATATTCACAGTATGTGGCTCTCCATGTAACATTTCTAACCTGCCTTGTTCGCAGTTGGCCTCAGCTGACATGGGCTTCATGCGGATATTATCAGAAGAGAAACCTACAGCCTTCATTTTAAGCACCTGCATGTAATTCCCCCCTCCTCCCCTTAAAAAAAGCAGAAAGCCTTGCAGTATCCATGTTTGAGCTAACAATAATTTATATATCTGAGGTTTAGATGACACAGTAAACTTACTGTGAGAATTCTTACTGTGAGATTTTGTTTCTGTGAATACCCATGGCACATTTGTCCTGCAGCTAGCTTTTAAATAAAACAAGTTGCGCTTGAATTTTCTTACTGACAACTGGCCTTTAAAAATATGTCAAAGTTGAGTCCCAGGGTGCATGTTCATAAGCAGTGCTAATTGCAAAAAACAAAGGATAAAATGTTCATAGAAAGCATTTTCACTATGATTTTTCCTTCCCTAATGAACTACGTCATACTTTTTTTTTTTTCACGCTGCCACATTTAGAATCAAACATTCCGGGATATTAAAGCGATCCGGCCTGATGAAGATCGGCGAGGCTAATTTCAGCAGCTGGCAGTAAATGCTTGACAGAACCTTACTGGCTATAAAATAGAAGTTCCAGTTGTGAGCTTACTTGTCCTCTTTCTGAGGGAACAGATGTTTGGAAGCCTTGTGGGGCACATTAAACTTTTTAATCCCTCTCGGGGCTGCCAACATGGGACTAAATATAAAACCCTGCACACCATAGCTAAACTCCCAAGGAGAGTTTATAAAGGAAGTCTATTTTGGGAATTGTGTAATCTAGGATACTAGATTGCTGTGCGTGTATGTGTGTGTGCGTGCGTGTGTGTGCGCGCGTGTGTGTGTGTCTGTGTGTGTGAGAGGCTTTAAGAGAGCAGGTCCTGCCACCATATATTTCAGCTGCAGACTAACAGGGGTAATCTTCACGTTCATGTAGACACACGCACACAGAGTGATAATGGAATTCTCAACACTGAACAGAATAGATAATACTTTAGTGGTATCATCTATGCCCGTTAAGAGGGCATTAGTGAAAAAGACATTAACGTTTGTTGTTTAAGCTTTTAACGCCAGTTTTGATGGGGTGGCTTTGCTGTGAATATTAGGCCAGTTTACACATAGTTCGCATGGTGTCGTCAGTAAAAGCAGAATGATGATGATCTTTAATCAGAGTCTTGCGCTTCTGTACGAGGGCCTAGTTTTGGGCAGGACGCCGGGGAGCTGAGTTTCCACCCATTTTGTGTTTTTTTGGGGGTTGTTTTGGTTGGTTTTCATCATTTGGGAGGGTTACAATCCTCCTCCCTCCCATATTTAATACCCATGCTACTGTACTGCAGACTGAATTCTGGGAGCTTACGAAATGACGCGCACACTTCTGTCCTGCGAATCCCAGTCGCTGCTCCTGTCCGAAACACTGGAAGATCATTAATCAATTGCATGACGGATTAGAGCCTAAATTATAAGGACTGATCCTTAAAGAAACCTTGTCTGTTCATCCCGCTCATCCCCCTTCCTTTCCTTTGCCTCGGCACCTGGTCTCAAACAGTCACACCTAACGAAGCCCAGCCACCCCGGATGGGATCTTGCTGGGTCACCCATGGCCAAAGTAAGACAGCAGAGAGCCTCATGTTCCACCCAACACCGCTGCTGCCCTTTCAACATAGAATAGTTTCTCAACCTGGTCCTAGGGGACCGCAGACGGGTGATGATGTTTTCATTCTTTAGATCTCGGCTGTTGCTCTCTGGGTTCCTAGTCTGGAGAAAAGCATCATCTTTTGTAGGCTATCCAACACAAACTCTCCTCCAATAGCTCAGAACCAGGCAGCGTAGTGAATCCCAACAGAGCTTGCAGAAATCCCAGCAGATGCAGCACCACCAGGAGATTTCCCACAGTAGATTAAGATCTTGTAAACCCAAGCTTGTCAAAGCAGGCCAACTCTTACCTCCACCAACTGTCCTTCTGCTATGTTCCTGTCTTGCCTGTACTAATTTCTCACTGTAAGTCATTGTTTGAACTATCATTTTATTCACATCTGTCTCTTTTGTTGCTTCTCCTTCCCCCCAGAGCATCTACAGACAAACAATCCCTGTAGCAGGGTCTCAGAGACGAAAGGTGCTAGTGTAGGCCGCGTGTTGAAATACTGCGACGCTCACAGCCAACGCTGAATGTGTCTTGATACACCTTTGTTTGCCTTCTACATACAGATGCTGGGCTTTAAGGGCAGAATTCAGGGCGAAATTCATTCTCGGGTCTCTAAAGTCTGACATCAACAGCCACATATGTATTAGCATAAGATTGATATGATGAGGAGTCGTGTCGATTGAATTGGTTTATAGTCCACTTGACTGTCTCCATTGCTTAGGCTGATTATTGTGCTCTGTCGCTCTGGCACTCTAAAGGCTGCTGCTACAAGATGCTGGATCAGGCCATCGCTAAGCATCAGTAACGAAAACGTCGCCTCGAAGTGAAGGACAGTCAAAACTTATAGACGTTTCATTGAAATGTGCTGATTATGGAGACATCTTTAACCTCGGCTGTGGTAGCCTGCAGACTCTCATGGAGACTTTCACTTTCCAGAACAGGTTTCTGGTGAGCCGTATTTTTTCCACACACTGAACTCCTCAGCTCACATTATGAGCTGCCACTGCTGCAGACTGAGACGGTACTCCTCTGACAGTTAAAATGACGGTTTAAAAATTACAGCAATTTAGCACAACTGCCTCATTTATGATTGATTAATTTATAGTATTTTTTTATCTCCAAGCATCTTGGGAGCCCCTTGAGTGCTGTCAGGGATCTGGAAAAAAGGTCCTGTAGGGCTATCATGCAGATTTTCCTGTCCCAATTAAACCTGTTCAGCTGTCAGAGCTTATTTCTCTGAAAAAGATCTCTGGATTGCTGTTTTGGGAACAGCTGTGCATTCCTGGATACCAGCTTTGAGGTGCACTTCCTGGTGTCAAATCAGCGCCGTGCGTGTTAGCCAAACCAATTAGCTTGATTAGCTTAGTCTTAGAGAACTGGAAGGAAAAGTGGGAGGATAATATTAATAATATTGATGCTTTAGGTTTTTATTATTATTTTTTTAAATATGTCACTGGCTAAGCTTTAATCAATTTTGCTTTCAATTTTGGCTAAGGTAGGAGGCCATTCTGAGAAGGTCAACTGTGACCTGGTCTACATAGCAACATGCTGACCTTTTCTGTGATGCAGCCCATCACAGCTCCCCCCAGCCCCCGCCCCCACCTCTGCTCCTGCAGATGCAGCCCCGATCCACATATAACCATAGATCCCAGTCTTCCATCACCTTTTCAGCCTGGACCCAATCACAACCATGCCACATTGTGACAATCATCCAATCGATCTCAAGGTCACTACTTTTTTGCCTGCATTTTCAGCCAATCAAAGGACCTGTTACTACAAAAGCCAATGGATGCAAAATATGTGATGACACGGATATTGGTTATTCTTCCTCTGAACCGGCTTGCCGTGGCTCTGAACCGAGTTTGCCGTCTGGGCTGCTGAGGCTGTGTCGCTTTGTGGTTCGGTTCAGGTTTCCCTTGCAGCGTGTTTTGGGCGTGCTCACGTGTGAATGTGTGTATTCTGGGTACGCAGAGCCTGACCGGTTTGTTCCTCGCTGTCTCAGCACCAGAGGGAGGCTTTGTCCCCAGTGGAAAGCGCTGTCACCAAGAGCACCCTGTATTCCCGGACGGGGTACAGCGAAGAGGATGGCAACCCGTACATGCCCCAGGACCTTGACCACTCCCTGGGGATCGCACGTGAGGAGGTATGCCAATGCATGACAAATAAATTATGTGGCCCCCTAGTGGTCCCTCTGAAAAGGTGCAAGATGGCATCTTATGTTGTACTGAGGGGAACCATTTCTCCCCAGATTGTTGCCAAGGAGAAGGAGGCAGCTGAGTGGCAGAGGAAGTACGAGGAGAGCAGACAGGAAGTTGTGGAAATGAGGCGAGTTTTTGCTTGCAATCGAGGCGGCTTTGTCGACCACCTCTATTGTCTCATTACTACTGATACGACTTTCGTGCAGACATCTGTAAGCAGACGTCTGCACGAAAGTCTGCACGAAAGACTTAGGCGGGACGCCAAGGCCAAAAAGCTGAGCCAATAAAAAAAAGCCACTTTGAATAAGAGGCCACCAACGCCAGAGGAGATCTGGCAGCAAGGGGCGGTGCCAGTTAGCGCAAATCATTCAAGAAGAAGGGGATTCTGGGATGTGACAGGGCCTTGGCTCTGTATAAAAGATGAGTCACTGCCATTGCAGACAGTGTGCATCATTTATATTCCTGCAATATTTTCAACAGCATATAGTCCCAGCGGTGTTGTGAGAAAGTCTGGAGTTAGTTGTGGTTTGTACGATGAGTTACAGGTTCATTCAAAGCATCTAGGCTTCACGTTTGCCTTGAGAGGGTGGGGGTAACGCTGCGACCGAGTATAGCGATAATAAGTTCCCAAAGGCCCTCTAATGGACAGAGATTAAAACAAGAAATTCGGAGAGAAACTTCAGTCATCTTCTGTCATCCCCAGCACTGGCTAGCTGACTAGCTGTGTCTCTGGGACCCTGTTACTGCAAACCAGTTCAGAGACATAGAACCGATAGGAAGCCAACAATTAACACACCAGGTTGTCTGTCCCCTCCCTCTGCACACACACACACACACACACACACACACACACACACACACACACACACAAACTGCTGTTTATGCTTCCAGCCCACTGGCCAATAGTTTGGATTTCCAGTCTGGATATTGCAGATATGGCACCAGCTCACCTCATGATCCTGATTCATCTCGGGATCAGACAGGGATGAGAGGCTCTCTAAGGCATTATTAACCCCTCTTTGGGTGAACCTGCTCCCCAGATGAGTATACCAGGGGGTATTCAAATAGCCACTTCAGGTGGACAGACCAAGGAACAAAACGAATGTCTGAGGATAAATTAGCTTTCAGCCAGGAAAGAAATCCAACCTCACTGGTTTTAGGGTTACTTACTACTCACAAACCACCTAGCTGCTACTGCATCTGATTTATTATCATTACTATAATTACTGTTGCGGTCCTAAATACTACAGCCGCAAAATGATTTGTGTGTTTTTTGACTGAAACATCCCCTCTGTGCATTTGTAACCCCACAGGAGGATAGTAACAGAGTATGAAAAGACAATTGCACAGATGATCGGTGAGTATCTGCCCTTCTGTAGGCTGTACAAACAGGCTAGGCTTTCTGCTACATTCAGAGGTTCTCTATTTTTAGGGATGACATCTTCTCTCTGTATGACTGAGGAATTCCTCCAGAATTCCAGGTTACTCTCTCCCTCTCTCTTCTTTCTCTCTCTCCCCCTCTCTCATTTCTGTTCTTCTGTTTCTCCAAGCCCCTGCTTTCTCCTCCTCCCTGCTGCTCTTTAATTTATGCCAAATGGCTAGTTTGCGTCATCCTGTATCACCTGTTATGGATGGATAAGCCACCACTATATGAGAGTATAAGACGGTGGATTGAATCGCAACATGAGTCCAAATGTGGACCAATATAAGCTTAAAAAAAATAGCGTAACAGGAAATAAAGTCTAGTTTTACTTCCACTCTTTAACCTTTATCTGGCTTCCTTTTCTCATAAGGGTAATGACTCACTACGTCGTTAAATGCACCGTGATTCACATATTAGTGGTAATGATGCAGGATTAGCTAAATCCGCAGTGTTACGCTCTGTATTTGAGGGGAACTAAAATGTGCATCTAATGACCATCTCCATGCTGTATGTGTATGTGTGTGTTTGTACGCGCCATGCTGTGAGTAATGACACATCCCTACCGCATCATACTGAACATCATTCACCTCGGCTCAGCTCCTCGGCTGCTAAATACAGCTTCTCACATGACTTTCCATTAGCTTCTCTTCTCTGTCTCCCTTCATGTGCGACGTGCTTTTGTTTGCTTTTTTTTCCCGTTCTCCTCCTGCCACCTCACGTCTTCTCCATCCTCGCCAAGTCTGTCATTCCTCACCACCCCCTCCGCCTCCCACCGCTCAGTCTGACTTAACACAATCCCTTCTTTTGTGTTCTGCTCCCATGTTTGCTTCTTACAATTTGATATTCCCGTAAGGCATGCCGGGTAAGTAAAAAGGATATATATCTATATATGTTTTTTTTTGTGTCCCAAAGAGAGCGAATGAGAGAGAGAGAGAGAGAGAGAGAGAGGTTTTTCTTCTGCGTCTAGTAACATGCATGGTCTCACTGGTTTTCTCTTGACTGTTATTTCAGTGTTTGCCGTTTCTGTTGTTTCGATTACTGTCTTGTCTCTGTCATGTGCTGACATCACGAGCTGCACGATTCCTCCATGTGTAGCCGTGGAGATGCCATTGCCATATTTGCGCCGGCGGCGGCTGGCTCGGCACGCCGTCGCCTACGTCGTTGCGAGGTTTTAGAGAGCTGAGCACGACTTTCCCAGAGGACAGGCTAAAACCCCATCCACCCAGCATCCTAAACACTGGTTATGCCATCAACCTTCATCACGATCTCGTATCGTCAGAGGAAATCAATGAGAAAATATTGAACCCTACATGGTTGGAAGATCTTCAGACATGGGATTATATGGGAGTTTATGTTATACATCAGAGATAAATTTACCTGCTAATACGTTTCCTCAACATACCCATGGCCATGTTTTGGAATGAAGTCGCATCTTTTTAATAATCCAATAATTCCTGATTGAGATTATATGACATTATGATGGCCATACTGTACATGCACTGTTTTTGCCTTACAGAGCCACATGCAGGCATTGCAGGTCATCTGTGTGTTAATTGTATATGGCTTTTTACAAAGAGCACATTATCTTATTAGCAGAAACATTATTTATCCATAATTCAGTGATGGTTTTGTGATTCTGAATCATGAGGTCATCTAAATATATTATTCAGTTTTAATGTATTCTGCTTATTCAACTATAT
>JAABNY020000063.1:13766551-13780284 GCA_015164015.2 Brevimyrus niger | reverse complement strand
TATTTTTCTATCTATCAGTCTTGTGACAGTAATAGAATCACTGATAAGTATAAAAATGAAGTTCAACATCAGCCCGCTGCCATGGCAACGCAGCCTAACGTTAGATCTGAGATGTCGGTTGGGATATGACAGTGGTGTTGGTTTTTCTGAAATATTAGCCCAAGTGCTCCCTGAACAGCTGTCATTCAAACAATTCTTTCATAAAGCATACGGCTTCTGTGTGTTTTCTTTTACATAATTTTCTCCAAACAGCAACCAAATTGGTACAGCTTGTGATTCCTTCTGAAGCAGGGAGCTGTCTCTTCATAAAAGTACATTTTTCAAGCATCCAAAAAAAATAAATTCCCTTGACACTAATGATGGTATGCTGACAACACTCGCTTGGGGGCCCAATTTTCACACCTTGCTCCTTTTTTGGTGTGTGTGTGTTTGTGTGTGTGTGTGTGTGTAAGATTATGTTTATATTACATCATGGGGACCAAATGTTCTTCACCAGTAAAGAGGTCATAGAAGATGGATGGATGGATGGATGGATGGATGGATGGACGGATGGATGGATGGATGGATGATAACATTCCAATATATATCAGGAGCAAATTTGAGAAGTAAGTTAATTTTACAGTTTCAAAGCTTCTCCTGACAGAAACACATCTTCAGGCTTCAGGAAGACAGATTCAAAGTTTGGAAAGTGAAGCCATGATGGACAATGAATGAACCATTACCCTCAGGATGTCAATCACCAGTCAGATCATGGATGTTTTTTTATGCACACTTTCAATTTTTATTAAATAGAAGGTCTTCTGCCCCCTGAACGGGCTTGTTTACCTGTAACTGTAAAGTTACACAACTGAACTTTTCTTCACAGCGCAGTGCGAATGCAGAGCTCTCTCCAAAATTATTTGTGCAGGCATAGTTTAAAAAAAACAGCTGGAAGAAGGCAGAAACATACAATCTTAAAAAAGCAAGTATTTGAATACAAGAAATATTAAAGTCACAAACACAAATATATTAAACTATTTCTCAGTCCTGACCTTAGGTTTTCCCTGTGTATTCCACTAAGCTATTAATAATTACATTTAATTAACTTGTTAATTGAATATGGCCTCATTTGACATGTCTTGACCCCATATCCCTTGGGAAAGAATTGCTGCAAGACAAAAATTAAAGCCATAGTCTCTCATCAAATTGTCTATTGTGTGATCACCAATTCTGTGACTTAGCATTACTTCCCTTATTGCTTGTGTATGCTCTTAACCCTTGCAATAATATACTATTTCATCCAATTAATTCAACCAAAAGCAATAGAAATAACTTAGAAAAGCCAGCATTTGAAATAGCTAGATATAGTACGTTTTTGGAATGCGAAAACAATAGCTGGAACTGTTACAGGTGTTATTGTGCATATTATTAACTAAAGGCAGAGAGGAACACGATTTCAGTGGAAGAGGCTGCAGCAAACAGAAGGACGGTGGGCTGCATGGACTGGAAGCGAGGATCATCGCACCACGCCTTCGTTTGCCGAGGCTGAGTTCCTCTTATTAGGGTAGCAGGTTTCTTCCCGCTTTACAATCTCAGGCTCAGTGGCATCTGGCTCTCCTCTTCTGGGGCGGCAGAGCTAAGGAATCCGAGAACCTCAGGCGCTGACACGACCGCCACATGCCGTTCCCCGCGCTCCAATCCGTCGCTGCGGCTAAATTCATATTCTCATCCATTTATGTTTACATTGGGTCTGATATGCAGAGCGGTAATAAAACAGCTCATAGTTCATTCTGGAGATAAAATTTGTGCGGATAAAGGCTGGTTTCTAAAGCTGCAAAATGGCATGAATGCATGATATTAGCAATTAGAAAATTATGTTTGGTTGTTTTATAATTTAGTTTATGAATACAAATTAGTCTTTTTATCTAAGACCTTAAAAATGACTAAGTCTAAATACAATGACAAATTAGACTTTCACGCTTCAATTAAAAGAACGATGTACATAATTATCAGTCTATTTATCGCCAGTTGTATGAATGCATGTGCTTCTTCCTCGTACGGCTGGATGTAGACAGGAAGTGAGGTAATCCATGAAAAGGAATCCATATCACCACAGTCTGCCATATAATCTGAATGTATTAATACATACATTCGACAGGCTGCTCTTTGGGGCTTTCACGTGTATTTTTAGGATGGAGTTTCATTTGAGGACGAAAGATTACTGAGAGGAAAATGAGACTTAAATTCAAGTTTATGGCTCAATGTTTACTGGTCACTTGTGATGTGCATCTGTTACAGGCTGCACGTTCTGCTGTGTTTTCTTATTACGCTGCTCTTACCAAGAATCCAGCTCCAACAGGGTTTTGAGATGTTAAAACTAGCTTCAGTTTAATATTTCCCAAGCTGGCAGACTCATTTACTAAGCAATTAAACTAAATTAAGCAAGCAATTTCAAATAACCGCTGACGAAACGAAATCTCAAAGGTATCGCTTTATCACCACATTATATTACGTGTGCCTTGCGTAAAAATAATCCTTTATTCTCTATCATTAGCAGGTAAACTGCGATGCCAGGGGCCCATATCCTGAACGAATCCTCCTCTGAATTGAGAAAGCGATCAAGACTGACGGCCGACATGTGTAACTGCCTTTATTTGAATTTTTAGCACACGTCTGAGAAAATAATGACGTACGCGGCGTGTCTGAAATCGGCACAAGGCGAGTGAAGAATAAGGAACCAGCTTCCCTATCCTTACCAAACCTGCAAAGGCCGTCGCGCATTTGGATTTAAACATCTGAATCAGAGGATGAGAGCCCTGAATTGCACCCCGTCTAACATAAAGGAGGTGCGGTTGATCAACTGCTTCAATTTAATCAGCGCGAGCTGTAAGGCATCATCCTAATGGGGGAAAGGCTGTCATTGCATAAAATTTCTCTCGGAGGACCCCTAACAACGTTTACTCTGAAAGATAATTTTAGCGACGGACTCTGTAAATCACAGGAGCACAGTCTGGCATTGTTAGCGTTCAGTAAAAATGAAGGGAGGTCCCATCAAGTCGTTCTGGCATGTCAGCGCATGATGCAACAGCTATTCAAATGATCTAAACTCGTGAGGAAAACAGATGAGGAATTAGCAGCTCCTGAGGTTCAACAAGTAGTGCTTTGTGCTAACAATGCAGAGGCGTCGGGTGCAAATGCAAAGAAGTGCAAGTAAATTGTAAACCTTTCCTCTATTGTGAGTCACTTTGATTAAAGGCACCAAAAAAATATTAAACCAGTTAAGGGTCATTGCTGTAGCCTTAGAAAAAGCACTTAAACTCAACTCGCTGCCCCATCTAGCCATGTATGCTATTTTAGATGAATAGTTATTGTTTCCATTTATGTTCCTTAATTGTTTTATTCCTTACAGCGTCACAGTGAGTGTGGAGGCAGGGAAGCACAGGGCACAAGGCAAGGTGCATGCAGGCAGTCACACGCTTAGAGACACAAATCCATCAAACCATGTGACTCTGGATTGCAGGACGAAGACCCACATGGACACCAGGAGGGCGTGTGTGCATGCGCACACACACACACGCACACACACACGCACACACACACGCACACAGGAAGCAGGCTTCGAACCTACAATCCTGAAGGCTGCAGAGCAACCTATCAAGGCACTGCTCAGTTATTATCATTATGTAGTCATCAGGTTAGTGGATGAGCACCGTCGCTGCACCGTACCCCAGGTGATCCCTGTGTTCACACGCATACGGCGCGGGGCTCACGGCTCACGGCTCACGGCAAACCCATCCCCGACTGGGTCTTTGTTGTCACGAGCATCTCGTGACTCCGACAGGATGATGGCACATGTTTTACTGGCCAGGCGGCGAGGCGAAGCAGGCACAGGCGGACTTGGAACAGAAAGCCTGGAAGTGGGTATAGATCACAGGCAGCCTGCTAGCATTTGTTAGTCACTAATATATTACTGGAAAGATGCTGGTGGCTTTTCACTCTGCCCGTGTTATTTCTATTATGAGTCACATCCTTGAGAAATGACAGGTCACGTTTTACAGTATTTCCTTGGGAATGCCAATTACTGTACAAGGACAGTAGCTTGTGTAGTGATTCAGACTTCCTAGGTTGTGGGTTCGAATTCAGTGTGTGTGTGTGTGTGTGTGTGTGTGTGTGTGTGTGTGTGCGTGTAAGACAGCGAGAGCGACAGTAGCACTCTCTACATGGTGAATTCTGCCCCAGGAACCTTTGGGGTCAACTTAAGCACTGTAACTGTAATTGAAAATTGACTTTAACATAAATTACCCATTTAGCCCTTTGCAGAACTGCCAAAAACAATTCAATTCTCATAGCTGGTGAAAATCGCAAAAAACACGCAAAAAAATTGACATTTTATACTCGTATATCTGTGTAGTGGACACATTATCTCTGACTGTGTAATATGCAGACCAAACGGTTTTTCTTTCTGCTGGGAAGATGGAAGAGAGAGCAGGAAGCTTGTTTGGTAAACATGAGGCTGCCAGATCATCACAAGACACCGTCCAACAGTGTTTCAGAATAATACCATGGATAAGGGACATCACGGGTAGCCAGTCGATCGATATGAGCATGTGCGTGTTTGCAGAGCTCTGTAATAAGACAGACAGAGGAAAATAAGTGCAAAAATGGGCAGACATTTTGAGAGGAGGACAGCTGGGTGGGAGGGGTGGGAGCAAGCAGGAGGAAAGGGGTGGGGGTCCAGGACTCGGAGCCAGGACCAAATCACATCAGTAACGGGCTTGGCTGGGAAGCAGCCGTCTCAGTCAGTCAGCCGTGCCGTGCAACCAGGATAATTAGTTTTGGAAGCAAATATCAGCTGATATAATTGAGCCCTTTCTCCTGATGAAGACCCTTTGTGATGTCACTGCTGGGGTGCTAATTGAGGAGGGAAAGCGGAGAGGATGAGATCAAGGCGGGGTGGGACAATTCTTCATATAATTATTATTTTTTTTTCATTTACGACGTTTTTTTACTGAATGCCCATAACTTCGCATCGATGTTGACCCAGAAAAAAAGAAGTCTGCTTTCTGCTTCTAGGGATTTACTTTAGGTCACAGGACAGGGCGAGAGGAGAAGCGAGGAAGGGAATGAAAGAGGGACAGCGATAAAAGGCGAGAAAAAAAGTAAACGGGTTAAAGAGTGGAGATGGGGTTGTTTGGAGGGTGGGGTAAGAACATGGCTTGTTGGGCGTTGGACTACAACACAGAGGGTCTGCCACAGGGGGCTGTAGGGGGGTATGGGACGGACCGTGAAATCAGTCAGGGGATAATAGTAAAGCAAATTGGTTTTGACAAGTGAGTCGATGTGGAAGTAATACAGTCCTTTTAACAGAGAATGGGGGCAAATCCAAGAATGCCATGAGATAATCAAAGGGGCGGGGGGCTGGGAGGGGGCATGTGCTCCAACTGGCTTTGAGGTTCAGCTCCTCGGACAGGCTGGCAAAAGCTTCCAGAAGACTCCGGATTTCAGCTGGTTTCCCAGCACTCTGGGTCTGGCCGGGGGGTGATCCTGAATGCAATCGGACACAAACCGTGCACAAGGTGTCCCGCAGAGCTCATCCCAGCCAAAAACCTGGACGGTGTTCCTAGCAGTTCCAGCACTGCGGTCCAACTGACAGGCGAGCCAAATGTGTGTGACAGCCACCAGGGCCAGACGCACTCAGGAGGGGATCAGCTATCACCAGGTTGTCCGTCACATCGTTCGTGACAGCCGCGTGTTCCGGGCGCACAAAACGAAAATGTCGCAGGGGCCAATTTCGATCTCCATAAAACATACATCATAGACCATGGAACAGTTATTGAATCTACTTCAGCAACTGAAGCTGTCTGCATGACGCCAACCTGCAGGCTATGTTGGATTCGACTTATTCTGAAGGTTCTAGGCTGAGGAACCTCGATCAGATCACAGGGACTCCGACATCCTGGTCCAGGGCATGAGGATCCAGCTTTGGATGGCAGGGAGATGACACAGTACTTAACGGAACATTGTGTTCCATGATAATCAGCATCACGTGCATAAAAAAGGGAGATTCCCTTCATTTGAAACCACAACGATGTCAGTTTATCATCACAAGAAATACTTTTGAAATATGGCCATAAGAGCCTTCAGAGGAATTACTGAAAAATGACCTTTTTCCTGGCCCTATATGTCAAATAATCATGCAGCCCCTTTAATTGTAAATAACAGTGTGAATGCATCACTCAGAAAATGTAAATTATAAACCAAATTATTCCTTAAGTCTATTTTATATAAAGTTCAAAAGAAAAAAAACAACCTTGTCCACTGCAGCGGCCGCATGCATTTGAATGTCACATTTTTTATTTAAAGTGTAACATTTAGCCCATTGAGAGACTTGGTTGGACACTTCGAATCATTAAGTGGCCTGTAGGTAGTTGATTTATTTGAATGCTACTTTTAAAAAAACACACTGCAATTTCCTATAATTGTTATAACCAAAACAAAACAAAAAAATGACTGCAGGTGCCCTATTCACAGTTCTCTCTTGCCGACTCACAGATGTCAGCTACTGAATTGAATACATCCATCTTCCATACCTGCTTATCCAGTATAGGGTCACAATGGACCTGGAGTCTATACCTGGAAACACAAGGTAAAAGACCCTGGGCAGGATGCCAGTCCATCACAAGGTATACACACACACACATACATATTTGTATTCATATCTTTGCGGGGACTCTCCATTCATTTCTATGGGAAAATTCCTAGTCCCAACTACAGTATGATGAATTTAACCTTACTCATAAGTAACAAAACAAAATGCAAGAATTTATTTGAGTACATTCACAAATATTTATAAAATTTAGGTGTATATTTTGGGAAACTAAAATTGGCTCCAAAAGCTAATAAAATAAGAGGTTTTACCACATTTTGTGGATCAGGAATGCAGTCATCAATTCTAATCAATCAGGAAACGGAGTTGGAATCGGAAAAAAATATCAAGAACAGAATTAAAATTGAATTTGAATTTCAGTAAGATTTAAATTCCCGCTCGTTTTATTTCCTGATTTGGATTGAAATTGATGAACACATTCTGGAATGACCCCAACCCTGGTGGGGATCACACATACAAACCCAGTCACACACACAAACACACACACACACACACACACAAAGGATAAATAGACCCCAGTTCACCTGACTGCCTGTTTTTAGACTGCAGGAAGAAATTGGGAGAATCCCAAAAGCTAATCAGAGAGAGAGAGAGCAGGGGGTGTGATCTGATCCCCGTCACCGAGGAGGGCTGAGAACGCAGAGTCTTAGTAAAATCCCCAGTAAGTCGGGTGCAGGACCAGCTCGACGCTCATGGGTTTGCAAACTCAAGTGGGAGTCCAGAGTCACTCCCAAAGCGGCCTGCCAGTGGTGAGCTGCTAATAAGGGCTCAGAGGGAGGTCGGAGCCCCACAGGACGCCACCCTGCGCTGCCCGGAGGCATCTGAGACGAGCGTGACGCTCGGTCGTGTCGCTACGCCTTAGTCACCTAACAATGGCAAATGGGTGCGGGGAGAATCAAACGGCAGAAATACCGAGCCGCTGCACGGGGCTCTCTGCGCGTCCTGATGAGGGATGCCTCCATTCCGTTCGGCTCGACGGGGAGAGAGGAGGAGGAGAGAGATGATCGCTGTCACGCCGAGGCAGGGAAAGGAAGCTGCTCCCTCCTGCCA
Organism: Brevimyrus niger; assembly: GCA_015164015.2. Taxonomy (NCBI): domain Eukaryota; kingdom Metazoa; phylum Chordata; class Actinopteri; order Osteoglossiformes; family Mormyridae; genus Brevimyrus; species Brevimyrus niger. The sequence continues at coordinate 13,772,588 of JAABNY020000063.1, read as the reverse complement.
GACGCTGACTCCCGACGTGGGCTCATTCACGGGATAAAACACTGAGTCATATTAACCGGCAGCTAAGTGTGGGCATCAGCACAGCGGGATTACGTAACACGCAGGCAATATTTGCACCCTACCCCCTCCAAAAAAAAGCCTCAAATACTTATAACAAGTTTCTGACACAGGATTTTCTTAATCGCAATAATCCTGACTGCATATTTACTGAAAATCCTCTTGAACTCCAGAGACGTTTTCAGAAAGAAAAGAAAAAAACACATAGCTTTGCAGTAATTTTTGTCCCCGATGTCGGGGAACAAGACCAGCTTCATCCATCTCCCTGACACAGATCAGAGGCCTGTATCCGAGCTCCCCAGTGCAACTTTGATGTGTTTATTTGTGAATCATAAAGCATTTGTTTCACCTTGAGAGCATCACGCTAATGAGAATACCGAATAGACATCGGCTAATCTTAACGTTATCCCCCTACAAAGAGAATGAAATCCACCCCAGTGGCTTTCCACATTTCCCATCTGCTTCATGGCAGCCTCTTTGGTTGAACAGTTAATTTAGCATTAGCGCACTGCGGTCAACTGTGTAGCTACACACAAAAAGAGAGGAAGGCACAACCGTCGCATCCTCAACCTTTAATCCCAGCATCTGACTCACAGGCTGTGACAGAATTCTGTAATGTCCTAAGCTGGTCTCGGTGGGGGGCCGGCCCGGCCTGCAACTCTCTCTCTTTTCGCCAGCATGGAGAACGTTAGACTGGGCGGGAAGAGTCCCCCCCCCACCGCTTTAGAGTTTCTGATGTGCAGTTCCCTGTTTCGTTCACCAGGGGCTATGGAGACCAGTGCACATTGGCATGCAGCAGTGTCAGGCCATGCTGGGGTGATTCCCAAGCAGAGGAGCCCCCTTCGCTTCCCCTCCGCCCCTCTGACGTGCCTCAGCCGCTGGATTCCTCCTTCACTCACCTCATCTTCTGCATGTTCTCCGCTTCATCTGCTTCCAGTGGACTACAAGGTCACTTAACTACCAGCGTTGCGCACTGACCAAAGTTCTCACCTCGTTCTAACCTTCCTTGTGTTAATTTTAAAGACTCAAAAGGCCATTTTGATTGATTTTCTTTATTTCTGAAATTATGTAGTTTTATTGAGGTATGGCTTGACATTGGTGTATAACCAGGGATGCACAAAACTGGGGCGCAACTACGCATTCTTCATATATCCATTACCTTTATATGGCTCATTTATACTCCTTTCACGGAATAAAGGCTAAAATGCACAGTGATTTCTTATCATAACAGCGCAAATGCACATAAAATAAATACAGAAATTGCTGTGCATATTGCTTTAAAAGCGGACTTGCGTACCAGGTATGTGCATATCTGTGTATAACATTAATCCTACCCCCTGTCATTTTAATTAAACTGCTTTCAAATTTTGTTTTCTTGTTGCCCTTCACACATAAGTTCTCGTAAAATCCCAAGCTGACCCAACCCGCCTGCAGGGGAGTCACAGGGGGGCGGTGAGGCCGGTTAATGTGCCCGCTCCGATTTAGCGTCTTCACACGCGGCTGGTCCTTAGCCACCCAGGGCCGCTCCTTGATTGGACGGCGCGGAGGCGGTTAAGGTGTATCCCCGGCACTCCTGCCCTTTAACACGGCACTTTGCCTCAGGTGCCGTGCTAAAATCGCGACCGCTGGAAAGGTTAAGGGCCACGTCAGGCGTGATGCATTAGGGGCCGAGCGGCGGAGTCAGTCTCCGTGCGGGGAATGTTTCAGGCAGCAGGGCTGTGAAGTGTGCAGAGAGCAGCTCACCCACTCCCACCTCAGGAGGGGGTAGCTCGTAAACGTGTGTCATGTGACTTTTTCCAATCCCACTCCGTTATTCCACTCCGGCTCCTCGGATTTCCGAACGGCAGGTAGGAGCAGTAGGCAGTGCTCGAGGAGACCTGTCCGCCAGGAAACATTCCCCCACTTACCCGGCCCGTCTGGCACGGCCTCCTCTGCGCGGGCCTGCTCCCATTGGGCAGGAGAAGACGAGCTGGTGTGTCCGGCCAATGACTGCAGGTCACGTCCTGAAACATTCAGCATGGGACTGTCAGTGGGAGTCTGCTTCTCCACGGCCACACAGCTCACTATACAACTATAGTAACAAACAATGGTACAATGGGATGCCAGTCCAGTTAGACGTCATTCCTGTTCCATCACATGGTTCCGGAAAGCTGTGCTAACCCCCCCCCCCCCCCCCCAGAAAAGCTCAATATCCTCATCACTCAACTTATTAACTTCCTCAAAGCGTGTGCTAATTATAATAACCAATCTCCATCATCAAAGACAAGTCCCCATAGAATGCTCTATGAACCCCCCCATCCCCCCCTCCAATGAGAGTCCCCTGTTCATCTTCCACTCAGCCCCTTCCTACGTGCAGATAGAATAGATCCCCAACACACAGCAGCCCGCCCTGCATTCCCGGGCCCCCCGAAGGGAGGTAAATAGGGAGAGGACTTAATTAAACTGGGGTCTGACGAGACTGGGGGGGCGGGGGTGGGGTGGGGGGGGTGCAGAGGTGGGAGTCTGAAGGTGGAAAGTGGGGGAGGGCCTGAAGGTGCAAGGGATGTAGAGCAGCTGTAAAGTGCTGTCCTGTTTATTCAATAAATGCTTAATCTGTGCCAGAAACCTTGAAGCTAATAGATAAACCATTAATTGAAATTAAATTTAAATAAATCATTAGGGGGTTTATAATTAAAACGGTTATTGATTTAATAAAACTGTTTCATTTGCAAAACAGTAAATGTGTTCTTAAAAAGTGGCACTTTTGAAATTAGTGTGGCAGAAATTAATTTTCCAATTTGCACTTCGGAATAGGCACATTATTGCATTCTCTGTGACTGTGCGTGACATTACGTGCATATCATAAAATTATACTACAGCAGGGAAATAAACAATGTCCTTGAGAAAAACTCATTCTCAGTATATCTTTTAGAAAATCATGAGTATTTTCAGAATGTATCAGTGGAACGTATCGGTGACAAACAGCCAATGGGCGATGGCCTTGAATCGCAGCCAATGAGAAGGCTGGCCCCAAGCCACGACCAATGGGGAGACGTGGGCGAATTCAGTCCTCCAGAAGAGTTGTCAAGTTTTATGTGCTAAGCTATATACAGCATTGCGTTCAATCGTTACAACTGCGACATAGACGTCAAACCTTATTACCTTTAATTACTGCACGATTCCCTAATTTTTCAGCTATAATAAAACAGCACATCATTGTTAATGATCCATTGCCATTGTAAAATGCAGTTCAGGTACAACTACTAGCAACTTGGCCAGAGAGCGGCAACAGACCCCAACAGGCCAGCGATGGATGGGCATGACCGGTCCACTGGAGCTTAACCTACGAGGAGTGATGGCATGACAAAGGCAGCCCGCCCAGAGGCACCCAGCTACCGTATGATAGGTGGATGTGTGACTGACATGGGCAGGGGGGGGGGGGGTGATGGACCTCACAGGATTCCTAGGCCTCCCTAATGAAAAGCCTTCAAGGAGAGAAGAACAGCAGTTTGCTGCTCGTCACACCCTCACTGAGTGCCAGCAATAATAACGCGAACAGCAGCATTAGTATTTGATTATAATATTATGGCCCAATATAATATTATGGTATTACATGGCTGGAGCTTTCATTTTAATTTGCTCTATGGAATCTGTGGCGCGTGGCGGCAATGTGACGTGCGTGGCAGGGTGAGCCTTAGCTATGCCCTGAGCTGGAACAGCATCACCTACATATCAGCTGATATCTGGACAAACAGTCGAACTTGTAAGGTCAGTACACCCAGGAGGAGCTGACCTTTGACCCCACGAGGTAATCCACCCACCAGTCCATCATGAAGGGATCCTGCCCCCCTCCTCGGATAAATTCCAGATTTTTCTGCTTGCATAGTGCACTGTGTGCGTTTTATATCTAAATGTAATGTACTCTGTTGGGAAGGATGTTTTAAAGTAAGAAATTGAGTTCACAAATACTGCTACGGTGCAGATTATTAACATCGTATTTAGTTCTAAAAGCAGGACGATGATTAGAGCACCGACAAAGTACAGCATATATTACACTCTGAATGCAACATTTACGCAGGGGCCCAAAGCACATTAACACCTTTGCATGTGACATCATCGCAATATCACAAGGTCTGTGACACCGCATGTGACATCATCACTGTACCACAGAGTTTGGAGCCTGTACAGAGAGCGGGAACATGTGCCGAAATGAGACACCATTACCTCGACATGACATGCGTGGAAAAATATAAATGCCAAAAAATATTACGGTTGTTCCTCAACTCATTAGTATTCAAACTCATTAGAACTCAATATTTTTAAAAGTCGACCGAACCAGTTAGAAAAAATATGACCTAGAACTCGATCTGAATCTCAGAAGTCGAACTGTGAACGCCGACCTAAGACTTGTATGAGTGAGGAAATGAGTCACGCGGCACGTCTCTCAGCGGAAACAAAGGGTAACACTTCAGTCTCAACCTCCCATTCACTGTGTGAATAGCATCGTTTGTTGGTGATTTTTTATTGAAAATATCAGGCAATACACTGTACTTTATATCATTTTGGAGACCATTGCTTACCAAATAGTTACGCAATAGTTGTACAAATGTTACAACCTAAAAGTTTCTGATTTATGAACAAATTAACAAATACGTAGTAATAATAAATATAAATTAAAAATCCATCAATCCATCTTCAAACCTACTTGTCCTACTGGGTTGCGGGGGATCCGGAGCATATCCTGGAAGCAATGGGCACGAGGCAGGGACCAACCCTGGATGGGGGGTCAGCCCATCACAGGTCACACTCGTATACCATTCACTCACACACCTATGGGCAATTCAGCAACTCCAATTAGCCTCATCAGTGAAAATGTAAGACGAGGGAAACAAACACATGTGTGTTTGAGAGCAAAGAGAACAGGAGGGACACCTCATGGGAACCTGGACCGTAGTCAGAACACAGTGCCATATGTCATAAGGCACCACTGTGTGCACACAAGTGGGTGTGGCCTGAGGCCTCACTGGCCACCCAAGACGTTCATGGTGGTACAAGCAGCTGGTCTCAAAAGGTCTGGAGGCTTGGCTGGAACGTCCATTCCTGATGCCTGCCCACTTCCCCACTCCTTCTTTTACCCTCTCTCTCCTCCTCCTCCTCCCTTCATTTTCCCCCGTCTCCTCCTCTTCCTCATTCTTATTGTACCACATCTCTGCTCCTCACTCTTCTTCTACTTTTATTCACTAACTCACTTTTTACCCATCTCTCCTCCTCTTCCTCCTCCCCACTCATTTCCATCAAGTCCACCTCAGCATGCCCAAGCCTGTTCCTCTGTTGCTCCTTCTCAGGGAACCGGTCATGACCACAGACGGAGGGGGGCGGGGGGAGGATCGTGGTGGAACCTCCCACCCTGTTTCATTATCACCTCTCTGCCAGGACATGGGTTTTAATCTGCGGGGGGGGGGGGCAGCTGTGACAGCGCCCACACTCACTGCTACCACCAGTGGGATAAGCATGAGCTGGGGGCAGGTGGCATGTGGTCGCCAGCCTCGCAGGGAGTGTGAGAAATGCACCCCCCCCCCCTTCTGAAAGCCCCCATCCGCCAGGGGATGCCTGACCACAGTGACCGCACCACCTTCACATCGCAGTAATCACGGTCTGGCCCCAAAGCATAATTCTCACCCCACAGAGCCGCTAGACACCGCTGCGATGATGCAGCCCCCCCTCCACCCCTCGCTCACACCTCTCGCCACAAGCCCCCAGTCTGCCTCAACAAATCTTGAAGGACCTGGTGAAGGTGGGGGGAGGTTACTTATAAAGTCCCTCCCAGGGAATCCGCCTCTCTGAAAGACACTATATACCTGGCATTCATCTGGTGATGAAGCGCAGGGGACCAGGGAGGCCCGGTGAAAATGAACACCCCCCCCCTCCCCCCCCCCCCCCACCCCCCCCCCCTCCCCATTTTGTCCACGTCGGGCGTTCCACCGTGGTTGCCGCATTTCCC
>JAABNY020000063.1:13745275-13760885 GCA_015164015.2 Brevimyrus niger | reverse complement strand
GTTGTTGGGTTTTTGGGGGGAGGGGAGGTGGGTGGGGGCATGGGTGGGAGGGGGGGGGGGGAGGTATAGGTTGGGGGGGGGGGGGGGGGGGGGCGGAGCGGCTATTTTGGTGGAGGGGGGGGGGTGACAAAGACTGATGCTGCTATTTAGAACAGAACCACGGCGGCTTCAGGGGGTTTCGTGGTATCAGAGCGAACGACACGCTTATTTCAGATAAGGGGGGGGGGACAAGAGCGAGACGGAAAACAGCAACTGACACTAAACATGGGAAGCGGGGAACAGGGGTGACAAATCGATAGAGATCATAGCTGTCACCTGACTGCCCCCTGCTGCCCGCCGAAATCTCCCAAAACTGTGACATTAAGAGCCACAGGTTGGGAGAGTCTCTGTGAGAGTGCCTGGCTGACATCTAAAAATAGATAGATATCACAGCTTAGCTCAGGAGTTCTGGCCACTGTGTCTAACCTCTAAATTCTTCTTATTTTAAACTTGACAAATGATACCTGTTTAGTCTTTCAGAAGTTATACTAATTTAGCCCTATTTAAATCATTAGCAGTGAAAACAAGTTTGCCTCGGATTCCACGAGAGAGACGTCAGTCTCAGACTAGTACGCTCCCCGCCCCCCCGCCAATCCCCAAACACTCTCCGTTCCCTCAATCCAGCAGGAGTGCGGCACAAGGCTCTGGACCCCCCACCCCCTGCGCTACTGGGAAGGGAAGCTAGAGTTGCCACGCTCCAAAGGGACAATCGTTTCAGTGACTGTCACCGTGCGCCGTGGGCCTTCCTATACGCCAGGACGTTTTTAGGGCAGGGATGAGAAAGCGGCGGTTCGGATTTCCTCACCGCGTCGACGCCGTATCGATCTGGCCGTCATGAATAAGGCATAAGTAAGACATAACGCAGGATGCCAACGTGCATGTGGGCGCAGGCCTGTCTCTCCTCCTCAGCATTACAGCGCTGCTCCCTCTGTCGCTGCCCATGCGCTTTAACCGACGTCACGCAGAGTTAGAAAACCACAGGCCACCATTGTCACTTAAGGGAGGCGCCAGAATCCGCGTTGAGCCTTCAGTGGACGCCAACGACACGGCATGACCCCGCCGCTGGGGAACAGCCCCCCCACGGCATGACCCCGCCGCTGGGGAACAGCCCCCCCACGGCATGACCCCGCCGCTGGGGAACAGCCCCCCCACTGCCCACAGCCATGGCCCCTCTCAGGAAAATTGACAGTTTTTCATCATTTTTATTCACATTGTTCTCTGAAGCCTGTTCCTTATATTTCTCCGACTGCAGCAGACTATAAGACTTCCAGTAATGCCAGATTTTCTTTTTTTTCTAATTTTCCTAGACTTCTCTCTCTCTCTCTCTCTCTCTCTCTTTCCGACTGATGTGGAACCTCCTCCATGTGCCCCCCCCCATCTAAAACATGCTTCTCTTCATCTTCCCCTTACAATCTCCTTTGCCCCCCACGGGCAGCACGGCCTCTGGTCATCCTGAGAGATGCAGCTTTGGGATGGACCTGGCCGGGGAGGGGGGGTGACTGTCATGTGGCTGTAGGCACCAGAGGACTGGCCACGGCCGTGAAACATGGAACCCCCCACCTTCAGCCCCCCGCAGGCAGCACACCCTCATTTAAGAACCGGAACCTGCTTCCCAGCATGTACAGTGACTCCAAAAAGTATTTGGGCACCAAACCCATGCTGAAAAATGTTTTTGAGTTACATAACAAAATGTCAAACAGATCAGACTTTATGTAAAAACAGATACCTTAAGCACACTTTGCAAGCAAAGCATGTAAAAATAAGATACTGGTTAGATTATACATTTTAAGACAATAGAAAATGTTTGGACTCAAATATTGTGGAACGCGATCACGGAAAATGTGTTGACGAACTACACATACAGAAACCACATGTGTGTGTCCATAAATATTATTGGCCAATACACTCGAATGATAGAAATTGATAAATTGGTTAAGAGAAGTTACATAGACTCTGAGAAAAGGTCTAGCATCATTAATCTGGGGGGGGGTAATCTGCAGCAGAGCCAGCCCTAGGCAATGAAGCACACTAGGCATCACCATCTGTGCCCCCCACTGAGACAAAGTGAAACCGACTGGCAGATCAGCGCCCCATCAGAAGTGGGTGCCCTAGGCAGCTGCCTATGTCGTCAATATGACTGACCAGCCCTGGTTTGTACAACTGTTCAGCAGAAAGCTGAATCTCTCATCTATCGCTCTTGACTATATTGAACAAAAAAAATAAAGATGACAGACTTGTGCATGTGAACAGAAAGGATTCGAGCAGACAGAGGAAGGACTCAGCCAATCAAACAGGTGGAATCAAGGAAAACAGGCGAGAAACAGCAGCAATAGACTACAGATCACTGGACCTTCAAGTGGTTTCAGGTGGAATCAAGAAATCCTGGTTTTTGTTGGGGGGTTTTTGGAGTTTCAATCTTTTCTCAGTTGCACGTAAGAAGTGCGCTACTTTGGTCCCATTTCAACACTGAAGTCTATTGCTGCTGTTCAAATTCTTTTTAGGGGCCACTGTGTACGACAGTCTCCAAGAGAAGCCTATGGATTAAATGGATTGAAAGAAATTATTTATAAGTTAGAAACCAGATACAGATAATTAATGTGTCTGGGACTGAATTCATTTATGCATACATTTATGCATCAATCTATACTAATGTAATCAGTCCAGTCCACTAGTGGAAAAATCTTAGTTAAAATAATTGTAAATGACTGACTATCTTGGGTAAAAGGAATTCATAATAAGCAAACACAAATGAACAGTGACACAAAATAAGATAATATTAAAAAAAAAGTCATTGACATATTGGGCTTAATTTTGTTCTGAAGATGTTAAGGCTGGATAATTCCTTGTGTTATTAAAACTGAAATGACCTTTCCACCTTATTTGGGTTTCAGTAAATGTCTTCGACTCATGTAAACGGACAAAGTGAAAAATTTTCAGAACAATAAACAACGGACATCTGCTTTCTCCCTACAGTTGCTATGGTTATGGAGACACCAGTCATAATTCACAGCAGATTGTCCTAAAGACCCATGCATCTCCCTCCTTATTGTAGGCGTTAACATTCACAATAATGCCTCTTTATTGGTTTACTAATCCCTCACAGCCTCGTCTCTCGCTTCCCCCGTAAACTAATCAGGTCCACTTATTTCTCTCAAATTAATTACATTTATTAATTTTATCCAGTTGAAAAAAAGGCAACGGCAAATTGTTAAAGGTAATCAAACTAATCCCTCTGAGTAATACCCATGGATAATTTAAACACAAAATAACAGTTAAAAAAATTATATACTTGGATGAATAAACGGAGTGTATTACTGGTATAGCATCCAGGGTGTACCTCAAATTTGTGAGCTACGCTGCCTGGGAAAGACACCAGACACCCCCACCACCCTCACCAGAACAGATGGTTGGAAAATGGATGGATGGATGGATGGATCAACTGCAAAGTTAACAGATCTACTGAACATTCACAGTACAATAATGACTATTAATGACCATATAACTGTCAGACTACAAGAAAATCTCAGCTGCCCGCTGCCCCCACACACCCCGAAGACAGTGATGTCACATTACAGGGCCATTGGTCACACCAGTCCTTTTAGAGTACTAGTAATTGTGCATCTCCTCGCCATGAAAAAAGGGTATCCATGTTGGAACGCTAATGCTCTTATGCGAATGGATTTTCATAATTGATCTCAGTAGCTTGCTGCTGTGGGTTTTGGATCTGCCCCCAGTCAGTCTTTTGTTACAGTTAAAAATCATTACCGCATATGGCTATTACCCCCCGCCCCCACCTCTACCGCAGGTCACAGCAAGGAGTAATGGGAGACAACAGGCAGGTGATTAGGGTACCTGAGATACCCATTGTTCAGCAGGGGGTGCAGTTGTGTGGACACAGGAAGGTGCTTAATGCCCCAAAGCTAACCAGGAACAATGCCATTGATCTGTAGAAAGCTGCCTAGGACTGTCAGGGTGCTGCTGTTTCAGAGTACAGAAGACCTTTCTCCTGAGTGATGAACCCTACCATATACAAACTCTTCAGAGGGAGGTTATTTTATTTATTTAGCAGATGTTTATAACATACCTTTTTATTTGAGAAAGCAGGGTCACACAGTCCCTGCAGCATAATGGTCAAATCCTTCTCTTGACCCTGAGTTTTAAACCGATGACCTTCCAATTACAATGAGCCACACACAGCTCCCCCAAAAAACTGACACAGGCTTCAACTTGGATCTTACAACACCGCAGCAAATTCTCAAATGCAAGAACGAACTTTTACACAAACCTTACACCCTTTTTTATCAACGAATTATTCCATGCAGCTTAAACTTAAAGGTGACTGATTAAGGGTTAAAAAAGCAGAGGCCCATGATTATACAAAGAAAAACAAATTATTCCTCTGGAATTTAATAGTAAAACTACATTTTCTTACTCAAAGCACTACATTCCAGAGTCAGTGGACTGAAAGTCAATCGCAGAGCAAATGGGCAGAATACTCATTAATGGATCTAACAGTTGAGTGCACCCCCTTTTTTCCCCACAAAGATCCATTTCCTCACCCACTGCAGGGCCACAATGAGACTGAAGTTGCTCCCTCAAATTGCAGGCACACATACATCTATGGAAGGAAATGGCAGGACATGGAGAAAAGCCATGGAGGGCGAGCAAACTCCACACGCACCCAGTCGGGACGGTGACGAGATCCACAACTCAGACTGCGGATTGAGGAGGGTGCCTCGCTCTTCCCAGACGTCAACATCTGCAAAGAATACTTGAGTATTCTTTCTAGTATTGATTGAGGTCTCAGGACTGTAAAAACTATAATCCCAGAGAGCTGTAAAACAGCATCACACAGCTTCACCAGACCACTCACCAAAGGAACACTTTGGCTGCCTTCGCATCATCCGTGAACACAGCTGTTATAAACAGACTCACACACAACATTTTTTTAAGAGCCATATATATAACACAGCATATTTTACCTTCCTGCCAATAGTTTGAGCACAGACTTGATGCTATCATCTATTTCAAGGCGATTCCCGTTTGACCGCTAGCAATGCAGTCCCTGAAGTGTATACGTTCCCCGTAATGTTATTTACTCGGGGCCTTGGGCTATTATTAGGCTAAGGAGGTGGATCACCTTGTAACGCTGCCATAATGAGAATTTAATTGAAACGAAGGCATAAAACCCAGAGGAGCTGCTACAGCCATCGAGTCTTGTCAGAATCGTTTTCAAGTCAGAATGTCACAACCGGGAAGAAAAATCTCCTTCGTTATCATTCCTTTGATTGCGAATTTTGTTTCGCTATACCCAAACAAATCATTCTGTCACTTCAGCAACTCAAACAGGAAAGAGAAATAATTAAAAGCGATTTAAATTAAGTGTTAGTGGAACAATTTTGATCTAACTCGGTGCCGCTAATTAACGCTGTTTTTCATTTAAACTTACAGTTGGAGCGTGTTCATAGGAGACAAATTAAAAGTTTAAATTTATATTACAATACCACAGTCATACAAGGAAAAGCAATACTAGCAGAAACAAAATTTTGCAAATGACAAACGGATGTCGCGACTAAATTATAATTACAATCACACGACCTCGGTTTTATATGTCAGCATTAACTTCCGGCTAGGGAATTGCAGCTGTTATTAAAACCTGCCTCTGAAATAACTAACTCCTGACGGTGAAACCCAGACAAAACCAAATGCATTAAATATATAGTATTAAAATAAAATAAAAGCGACGGAACATACGTGATATTATCTATCCGAACGAATGGCATTCACAAATAGCAAAAATTCTGCTTAATGAATTGTGTTGCTGTTTTCAAGTCTTGGCATGTCATCCCCAACTAAAGGTGAAAAAAAAAACATAATTAGAGGTCGCGGTACGAAATTAGTGGGGTGGGTCTCCAAGAAAGACTCTGTATTGCGGGTTAAAGTGACTCCGGTTACCGCGACCTCGTAAGGCGAGGGCTCCTCTGAACCCGATCCCCGAAGATAATGGTCTGACTTTTAATTCTTTGTGAAATGTGCCGGAGCTGAGCGCACCCGGGGGCCCGCGGAGGGTGGTGGCACCGGCGGACGCGGCCTGACATGTGACGGAAAAGGAAAAACGCGTCGCCAGCAATTACCGGTGAGGCTTATAATGAGCCGAGAGCTGTCAGGGCGCAGACAGCGAGGATGATCCGGTCCTCCGTTATGGACCGGGGAAGCAGATCGGTACGGACCGGCAAGAGGCGGCTCGTGTGTGTGTGTGTGTGTGTGTGTGTGTGTATTACATTGTAAGAACCATTTGTTGATAAAAAAAAAAAAAAAACTGCTTCAGCCCCCACAAGGGGAAACTCAAATGTATTTAGTATCTATGACTGCGATAAAAAAAACCAAAAAATGTCAAAACAGTTGTATTTTGTTTGGTTACGTATAGTTAATCTTAGGGCTGGGCAGGGGTCAAGGTTGTCAGTTTTGGGATTAGGGTTCTGCCCACAGAACTGTATAGATGGTCTCCACGAAGATACAAATGTGTGTTTGTGTGTGTGTGCGTGCGTGCCTTGCTTTTAACATGTACAGTATATGTACATTTTTTGATTGACCTATATTTATAACGTTTCTAATTATTTTTACTTATATACATTATAGATTTACTAATAATATTAATATCAAGTCCATGAAAATAGATTAGACACTAATTGATTAAAAAGTCTATGATTTTTTTGGAGAGGAAGAAACTTAATCATTAAAACCTGCAAAACTATTTGACACGCTTTCAAAGATCTGACGGATTTGAGAAAAATAATTTACCACTAGAGAACAAGCTGTTATGCTTTTAAATAGGAGGCATGCAATTAGGAAATTTATTTATTTAATTAACCTCACAGCAGCAGAAATAGCACTGCATGTGGGAAATGTGAAATATGAGAACACCAGCAGCTTTTGGGTTTAAGGTACATTGAAACAAATTTTAAAGCAAAGTATACTCTGTTAATACAGTGCTTTCATATATAATAAAACAGTCACTCAAAATCGTGAGTAGTTTTTTTTCTCATTACCAGAAGAAATCTTGGGGTCTCTGAAAAATAATCTCTACTATAGCCTGTGTCAGGAATTGAAGAAACGTATATGTCGTGTTTTAATACTTAAAGCGGTACAGTGCATACAGTGAAGCTAACCAGGGGCCTGGGGTTCACTTCGCATGCCATGCACCCACTTTTCACCCACCTTGAGTTAAATGAGATGTTAATTCAAATGTTAATTATGGATTTTTGCATCCTGCAGTCCAGAAAGTGTCGACATACCTGGAGCTCTTGGTTACACGTGAACCTGTTGGTGCTAAAAGAGAAAACACTCACTTTTTTGCAAAGAGACAATCGAACAATCGAGAGGGAACAAATGGAAGAGTGTAGCTCACGTAGTTGTGCGTTTTTCTGTTTGGCAGAGGGGGGAGCCCTGGAAGTGGGAGAGGGGGATCTTGGGGGGGCAGGTGCCCTGCTGCAGAAGAGTTCGCCCCCACATACCCTAAATCACATTCTGCTCAGTCAGGTGAGCAGGAAGGTGCTGTGAATCGGGGATGTGTGAGGGGACCACCAAGCCCTTCGACCCCAGGTTGTGTCACACATGGGATTTACCCCGGTGGGGTGGGCTGGGGGGGGGAGTCATTTCCCATTTGATAACTGCTCCTCCATCCCATCAAATATCTTAATTTTTTCACAATCAGACTCCCCCAGATGGACAGAATAATTGCTTTGTTCATATTAAACAAACCCCCCACACCCCCCATTCTCTGTGTGCGCCTCAGAGATAAAGGATAAAGGATTGTTCCGGTAATCTTTTTACAGCCATTTTTCTGTGGCCCAGTCAATTCAGCGACCCGTCAGCGATTTCGGATTACCTTAATGTGAAAATCCCCCCCATCTGCCTTAATTACTCCTTTACGGTGGGATGCCTTAAATTAGAGCCATGATGAACTGGGTCCGGCAGGAAGAGGTCTCCCCCTCGCCACCTGGTGATGAATAGACCTGGTGCGTCCACGCCGCGTAAGTGCACCCGAGCCCGTGTCCGTACACGCCACGGCCCAACCTCCCATGGCGATTCAGACAGTGGGGTTTGCTGAGCTCAGCACGGCAAAGCCCGGATACTGCTCCTTAATTGCAGTCTTCACTGCGGCCAGGCTGGATCGGGGACTGGAGGGGGGGGCTGGGACAGAACTGCAGAGAAACACAAGAAATTCAGATGCTTAACTCCTTTCCATTCGCGTGGGAATTGGGCCTATTTACACATATTTGGTACTAGCTGAATTTGAAGCTGTATAATTTCAGATTTAAAAGTTTAAAAGAGAGACATGCTTGATACCCAAAATCAAAGGTAAGTACTGTTAAATTAGCCATATTAACTTTAATGTTTGAAATTCCTAACTTTTCCACAATACAGGGACAATAGACAATGGCAGTGAGCCTGGAGCCTGGAGCCAGTCCCAGAGCTGAGGTTGGGGGCCCCTTGGACAGGACAGGACACCCTCACCTATTAGTATGATGTTTGATACTCCAGGAGAGCAAGAAACATGATCACAGAGGAGATGACAGGTGACAGCAAAGGAAAGCATAGGAAACACCCCATTGTGGTTGCATTCTGTCTTTCAGCATTTATCTCTTACAACTTATCATTCTCCTCCAGTTCTGTGCATTTTCACATAATGGCACCAAACCCCAGTGTCCTTGCCCATTCTCCGCAGACTCAAATGGATCGGTCTGGCCTGTCCCTTGTTTGATTTTAGGGTTCCGACGAGACCCAGTCCTCATCGGTATTGGCAAGAAGCTTCAAACGCTGTAACAAATTGCGCATGTCACGAGAGCGATGAATTTGAATCACCTTTCCTGTCCCACTTTTCAGGATTGGCCGAAAGTCAAACTGTGTGGCCGTCCAGAAAATTCCAGAAATGCGATGACATCATTCATAAAGGCTTTATTCATGAGTCATTAAATAAATAAATGGCTCAAATTACGAATACATTTTTTTGTATTTCTCCACCACGGCCTTGTTGAAGAAAAGGGGTTTTGGCCGTGAGTCTTCTACGGGTGCGTGTGTGTGCAAAGAGAATGATAGGGAGTGAGAGAGACACTGATTTTTTTTTTCCCATCCTCACCTGCAGTCCCAAGACGTTAACACAGACAGGTTAGACATGCTGGTAATTATCGCAGCCATTATCAGAGCCAGCGTTTCTATGGTCACAGAGTGAGGCAGTGACAGAATGTGAAACACACATGTCCAGACGTACACAACTGATTCAAGGCACTTCACAGACACTGCTGTATAGATTTGTCTATATTTATTCAGATGAGATTCAGATCAGTTTATTCTGATACTGATTCGTACCTGGTACCCATTCCTGCCTTGGTACAAGTGGCTCAGTGCTTGTTTGTTTAAGCGTCGTGACCCAATCAGGGCACGCAGACATGTCCTCGCACACGCACACGCACACACGCTCACCTCGCCAGACCCTGCACACATCCTGTCAGCCTTATTAGCTTTGATTAGCTCGAATGACTGCAGGACAAACGATCGGATATTGAAAGCCCTTGACATTAATGTGGACTAAATTAAAGAGCTGGCTTGCGGCTGTTCTCAATCACCGTGATGGGGAGCGATATCGTCCTTTCTTTCTCTCTATCCTCCCACTCCACCTTTCCCGCGGTCACTTCCTCACATCCCGAGACAGACGGCCCCTTTGAGCAACGCACACACAGTTTCAGTGTCATTCCTCCGTCGCATTTTGTTCACCACCTTCATCTAACTTCTCCCAAAATCACTCCTTCTCTTCTTTTTCTCCGTCCCCAGCCTTGCTGCTGCCTTCTGGCGTTTGGCCTCTCCTGATATTTTCACATGTGCTGCCTCTCATTCTTCCACCGACACGGTGTGGACATCCAGGCTGGACCGGTGTTTGTGTTTCTAGCTGGAAGAATTCAGTGTTGTCTTTTGCTACCTGATTTGTACCGCATGTCCTTAGCCTAGAAGCCAGAACCAGCCGTTTAAGCTCAGCAGGAAGCAGCTGACTGTTTTATTCTATTTCAGAAATCCACCCTGAACGATTAAGGAGATTAAGTATATTCTCTAAGGTACAGTAAGACCCTTTGGGGGAACTGGAACGGGGAGCAAAGTCAATGTCCTCGACAAACTGTCTTAAAAATGGTGGAGATGAGGAGAGGGAGACGGTCGTGCTGATTGATGTTAAAAAAAGGAGTGAAACGTGTGTGACTGCGTGTGTGTGTGTTTGTGCATGTGACTGCGTGTGACTGCGTGTGTGTGCGTGTTGGGGGCAGGATGATGAATGGCGACTGATGGGTCCATATTCAAAGCTCTGTGTCATATTAAGCAAGGGGCTGTACCAGGGTAATAAAGAAGACCTGGCGATGAAGACGGGTTATACATTTTAATTTTGTTCAATAACAGACATGTATGTCTCTCACCTCTGGTATGATGTAAAAGTACATGTATACGCGAATGCACGGTTGAAGTACATACATGTGAGTGTTCGTCACTTGGTGACACTTTGCCACGAATCTCACCACTGAGCCTTGGAAACAAATCAAAAACTCCTTGAGTGGACTGTGAGAAGTTCAGGACTGCATCTGTATTCCCTACCTTGGGACGGCATTTAGAAGTGATGCAGCCGTTTAAATTGTAGACTTCTAAAGTCATCCTCCAAGTTAACAAAAAAACAGCCTGCAGTGATTGACCACTGTCCAGGATCCAGGAGCCGAAGCCTTGAGGGAATCTACAGCTTGTGTTTTAATGAGAAGGAGGAGGATCATTTTGACTGCTAACATTGCTTGATCAGGATGGATCAGCTTCCCTCCACTGTCTGTGAAAGAGCATCTTTAGCATAAAAACAATATCAACCTCTTTGTTTTCAGCTGCAGTCTGACTCATTCTGTCAATTGTGCTGCTTTGATGGTTCTGGGGACGCATTCGAGGGTCTGATCCCACCATCTGGGACACCTCCCCACTATCTTCTGCTATTAGAGTGGAGTGCTCATCTCATAAGGCTCCTGGTGCCCTTGCCCAAGTGATACCAGTCCTTCATGTCGATTCTCCCTCATCCCCATACAGAAAGACTCAAGACCCAGGGGGACATGTTGTCAATGACATCCTGTTCGAGATTATCAGAGGATTGATTCCCTATCACCCCCCACGCTGCTGGGAGATACCACGGAAAAGGCTATTAGGGTCCCACTGATTGGATTAATAGGTTAATCAATCCATTGGAGAATGAAATCAGGTGCCTCCACTCAACACTGCGGGATAACGATTTAATTTAAGGGCTGTTTGTGTGTAACTTTTACCTATAGTCATATATACTATAAGTAGCAATGTTATATGGTAGCAATTGAACCCACAGCCCTGGGGCTAAGGACAGAGTCCCACTTATTTAGTAGGAATGAAGAGACAGATATTTAATTACACATAAATGATGGTTCACTGCAGTTCTACAAGATTCTCTGTCTATGAGGAGCTCTCAAAAAAAAATTTTTAAAGAAACGTTTCCAAATTAAAAAAAAACAATCAACTTAACTAAACAACGTGCATCAAAATGTCCAAACACCCACTGATGTGCTTGGTTAAATGCCGATGGTCATATCAATAAAAAAATGAATGCTTCAAATGTCCTTTCTCACAGAAAATAATTCATATGGATTCCCCATAAACTTTGTCATTAGATTCAGAAACTTTTTCTCCGAATGCAAATTTCTTTCAGACAGATTTGTGGTTCTATGTTGAATGATCCTAAATAATCCCCCAATGCACCATTCCTAACACAGCAGGCTTATTATCTGATATTTCTTGTGGTATTTCTTAAAAGCTCGCGAATAATACGCTAACTTCATGTTTTGATTATTTTCCAGAAGCTAAACCTGAAAGAACAGGTTTTAATTACAGAAGGAGCAGCTAATTCGCAGCAGTCTCTGTCATTAGCGGTTATGACAGGAAGCATTGAGACATCCTGATGCAGAGATGTGTGCCGTGGGTTGGACTGTGGGTGTCATTAAGGCTGACAGCCGTGTGTCGACTGCTGTCCTCTGAGGGAGCAGGTGTCTGGGGGGGACAGGGGAGGGGGTTCTGATTCCGCTTGAGGACATAGCACCGATGACAGGAAGACTTTTTCTGAAATAAATACTTGTTTTTAATATATATATATAATCTCGGGAGTGCATCCATTACACATCTTTACCATCTGTATCTAGAAGTGATGATACAGATGATACGTAATAACAGTTCTCTCCGGAAAGGCTTCACAGATGCCCTGCATCTTGTGGCCTGTTTTCGGGAGTGAGACGCGAAGGCCCTCCATCTCAGCTGCCTCACATGAAAGCTTCGCAAGGTGGTCGCAGAATGTCGTCTGCACTGCTGCCACTGCCGGCTACCGAGAATTACAGCTCCTTCGGCTGTGACAGATTGATTCCATAACTTAATAGCTTATTAATGGAAAATTTGCGCGTCAACAGATGTGTTGGGTGATTATTCAAAGTCTTTGACTTTGATGAACAAGTATCCAATTGAAGTGCTTTTGCAGAGGAATGACTGTACACACACAAAGCTATAAGCTCCTTTGTCATCTTTTTATTATTATTGCGTAAATCCTTCATGACATAACAAAAGGGTATATTCATAAAAACGGAGGAGCTAAATGTCGATTGGCTTTATTGAAGGAGAATGGAGAGTGTCGGTAATTTTGCACTGCAGACGTGTCAGCCAGCCTCTTCTCTGGGGGGTTTCTCACGGAGCCTTTGTGGGACAGAGATGTGGCACTGCTGGGGGGGGCACTGCTGAAGCTTCACCACGCAGACCTCAGCTCCTCTTGGGTGTCGACAGCCCCCTGAAGGTAAAGATGTAAGTCAAAAATCAGCTAATGTTGTTGCTAACAGCACCTAGATGCATTAAAGGATCAGGAAAAGTAATATATTCACCATCCCACTGTTTTTTAAAATAATATCTGCCATTTATTGACTAAGAATTTTTTATTTATCTAGCATTTATCTTCACTTTTACCCGAAACAGCATGTATTTTTGAGACAGGCAGCTCTGACACCCCCTGGAGCAACTGTGGGTTAAGTTCCTTGCTTAGTGGCACAATGGTGGCATCACTCTGCTCGACCCTGGGACCTGAGCCAGCCCCTCCTTGTGCTGTTTTCAACAGCAAGCCAAATCGTTCAGTTAAGGCCAGGAGCGTCATGAAGCCATATCATATTGGGGCCCCCAGTTCAGACCAGTCCAGTTATTTTCCAAATTTGTAGGACCCTTGCCATCATCTTAACTTTGCTTAAGCCTGGTTAAGACCTTGAAAATTGTTTTTTGAATGTCGTTAAATGGAGATTAACTTGATCGTCTGGACACCAGCTATTGAAACTGTGGCAATCCGACCATCCAGACAGAAGCCCCAAAACAGGGGATCATAGTTTGGCCGGCATGGGATGCCAGAGTGATGGAGAACCCTATTATGCAAATGTCTTTCCTACGGTAATGTTGAAAAATCCCCCTGCTGTTTAGACCATTCTCGCTGCCCCCACACTCAGCGCTCGGTCAAGTTCAGGGAAGCAGGTTTGAGCCACAGTCGCATCTGTACTGCTTACAAAGCTGTGGTCCACATCGCAAATACTTATTGACTCCCCGTTTCAGAGACACTCTGACATGTCTATGAATAACGTGAAACTTCTGAATAGACGGTGTTCTGAATGCTGCCTGCGGTATGTGAGGATCTGGGGTCTGTGTAAAAACATGCAGCTTTGAGGTAGGTAGTGAGCTGGCATCAGAGGGTACCAGCGCAGCCACACGGCCAGCAGGGTGGGTCGCGGGTTCGACTGATCCTCCCCCGGCTCTGTGTACGTCTGCATATTCGCCTCACATTTCCACCCACATTCACAAAACCTGCAGTTATTTGAACTGCAGTCTCCACACTGCTCAGTGTGTAACTGTGAGTATGTGACCCCTGATGGACTGGCATGCCATCCAGGGTCTCCCCTGTTTCATGCCCTTGCCTGGGACAGATACCAGGCTCACCGTGACTCTGTACTGGGTAAGTGATGATGGAAAATTAGTGGGAAAACATTCCTGGGGAGTTAATTCCTTCCTGCTGAATATTGTACCTTTAATCCGCCCAAAGTGGTCAGGGGGAAAAAAATCACAAACTTCAGCGCCCTTGAGAGTATAAAATCAGAATTATTTCGTTAATTAATGTTATTTGGCAAATGAAAGTTGCTCGGCTTGTTGTAAGGTTTGTGGGTCTGAAATTGTCTTTGATTTATTAAGTAGTTTTTTTTCTAATAACTATACAGCAAACGACCTGAGTTGATTTGCATTTTCTAGCCCATTGTAATGAACCTGAAGGGACGTCTGTGCTGAGAAGCCAAGCTTTATTCTAACTGTCAGCAGGACAAATTGGTTTCTACAGCCTGAACACAGCCACCGATTCTCAGATATGCTCCTATTTAGAAAGTCAATAACAGCCAAGAAGGCCACTTATCAGTTTATTACGCGTCTATTGTGCAAAACATGCTAATTCCAATGGAATGTTTCTGCCAGTTATAGATCACAGACAGATTCTGCCAGCTTCCATGTTAATTACTATTACAGTGATAATGCATTTATTCATAATAACTAGACAACGGCCGTCGGGTAAAATCAGCATGGATGTTTTGACAGATTTGAGGCCCTGGAATGTTCCATGATGGCTTCATCACGGGGACTCCTCTTGAAGGTCTGCTGGCTTGCTACTGCATGGTTTGGAAGCAGTAACTTCTGCAGTAACAGTGTGGGGTGTGGCTGACTATGGGGGGGGTGGGAGGGTCTCCTGATGTCTTTATCCCAAGATCCTTAATGCTGTCATTCCTGATGGCTCTGCTAACATCTTTGGTCCTTAATCTTCTTGACACAAAGGAACCACAGAGGAGGTGCAGAGGAGGTGCAGAGGAGGTGCAGAGGGGGCGCAGAGGTGTCTCCTGTAGGGAGGCGTAATGAGAGGATCTTCCTGTCTCTGTTTTTGCGAGCTTGACTGGGATTAAGACTTGACTCCGGACTTTATTTATTTG
Organism: Brevimyrus niger; assembly: GCA_015164015.2. Classification (NCBI taxonomy): domain Eukaryota; kingdom Metazoa; phylum Chordata; class Actinopteri; order Osteoglossiformes; family Mormyridae; genus Brevimyrus; species Brevimyrus niger. The sequence goes on along the minus strand of JAABNY020000063.1, from coordinate 13,745,769 downwards.
TTTTTTTATTTATTTACTATTTGGGGGTGGGAGTGGGGGGTCCCTATGATGAATTTTAGCCATTTGGGGGGCAGGAGTCCAATGACAAATTTTGCTGGCCGACAATCCCAGATGGCCAATCCCGGCCCAGTGTGCAGTGTACAGTGTGTGTGTGTGTGTGTGTGTGCGTGTGTGTGTGTGAGGTCAGGCGTCGGTGCTGTCCCCTGTATCATCTCCAGCAGCAGGAAGCATCACACCACTGAGTATTTACTGGAATCGCCCGCCCACACACCTCCACATCACCTCTTTAATTACCGGGGCCTATTGATCCGACCCTAGACGAGGTCTCCGATATCACCAGGGCCGGAGTTAATGACAGACGATTCACCCCACACCCCGTCGTCCTACTTCCAGGGAGGCTAGGCGCTCTGTGGACAGGGGAGAGAACCCCCCCCCCCACATTACCTAAAATGTAGTAGAAGTCAAATGACCATCAGTTTTCTTGGTTGGGGGGG
>JAABNY020000063.1:13725270-13744426 GCA_015164015.2 Brevimyrus niger | reverse complement strand
GGTTGGGGAGGGGAACGCGCAGAAGGGAGGGGGGGAGGGGGGGGGAGGGGTGGAAGGCGCTCTTTGTGCAAGGAACCCACGCCCCCCCCCCCCCCCCCGCGCGCGCGCTCCACAAACAGCCGCCTTTATTCCGTACTGTTTAAAATAGCCCACCTGAGCAGGTTCAGGAAGCAGCGCGTTAATTAATGCCGCGTCTCTCCTTTTCAAATGTTAATTTCCACCACAAATGGCCGTAAATCAGGCGTGACCCGGCGCGCCGGAGACGGCCTGTTTGTCCTGTGATCAGCTACACGCGTCGCTACATCGCATCCCTTCAGCGCCTCAATAGCCGAACACGTCTGATTAACCGCAATCTGCCTCGGCCACGCCTCCTCCGCTGCGAGACAGAAGGTCCCCTTGAAGACAGAACGAGTTTCTCTCCCTCTCTCTCCCTCTCTCTCCCTCTCTCTCTCTTACACACACACACCCAATCCGTCATGATTCATCAAGGCCTCTGGGGGGTCACAGTAAAGACCACTCAGTCAGATGGATTGTATTTTAATTAGCCCCCCCCCCTCCCCAAGCCCCCTTGAAGAAGAGCAGGCTGTCAGACTGCGAGGTTGGCTGGGAGTTTGGACCGGCCCATGTGGCTTCACCATGAATGATGTCCTCTGTTCCATTACGATGGAGACGAAGAATCTAGCTGGCACAACAGGAGACGAGCCAGACCTTGCCACCGCCTGCCTTCCCTGTAACCTACCAGGGGCAGCCCAGCTTCCTTCCTGCACACATTTAACCATATATGCATATAAATAGAGTTCACTGTATATCATCCTGGATAACCAAGTGTGCCTAGGAAATATGGGGATTATTTTGGCTGCGAGCTGCAGCAGCCTATGCATGCACACGATCCCTTACTCAAGACGATAATAACCACCTGCCAATCCAATTAGCCAATCAGCACAGTTTACTAGGTGTGCCGGCCAATGAATCCCCGAGTGTGGTCATCAGTAAGTGCCTCCCAAGAAAGCTATGTTAGAATATTCACTTTTTTGGGAGTATTAGCCAAGATAAATATGTAATGTACAGAAGAATAGCACATTGATATATAGACTCATAAGGTGAAGGCTGTTGTACCTTTGAGCCTTCATCCAAAGCGATGTACAGTTAAGACAGCAGGATCAGTCTGGCCACGGAGAAGCTGGGGTTAAGAGCCTTGCTTAGGGACAGCACCCAAACCCCAGAGTCACACACAACCTGAACAATAATAAATATGATGAAGATATTTCATAGCATTATATTGCACATTACATTATATTTCATTCATTCATTTTTCATACCATTCGTTCTATGTGGGGTCATGGTTGTCCACAGCCTATCCAGGAAATAACAGTTGCAGGGCAGGGAATAACCCAGGATGCGGTGCCAGCCATTGCAGGGCAATATTATATCACCTATTTCAGAAATAAAATGACATGATGACTTTATGGAAAATAAATATGAGCAGACTGGCAGAGTTAACCAGGTCACGGGGTCCCCTGCTGGATGCTGGCAGGACTGCATGTAGGCCATGAGCTTTACTGGCAGGGGGGTGGTGTGCAGACAACCTAACCCTGTCACTCAGCTTGAGGTTAAAGCCTTAGCCTCCTTGGGGATATCCATCACTCGGGTCCCCTAACGTCTAGCCGAGCTGGACGGGTTCATTACGATAACGCGGAAGAGCATCCTGATTGGCTGGCGCCAGGGGTCAGGGGCGGGTCTGGCACATGGCAGATAGAAGCGCTAGGCGTGGGCCGGCTGGCCCTGCAGCTTAGCGTGTGCTTAATTAGGCTGATTGGGTAATGATGGCAAACGAGGAAGATGGGGGAGGGGGACCTAAAGGACGGAGTTTCTTTTGGAATATAAAGGGATGGTTTCCAAGGACATCTTTTGGTCAGAGAAGAGATTCAATAATTGATAAACAGTCAGCGGCACATGTCTGTGCCACTTAATTCCTTTTTATGGCCGTCTTTGAAGTTTGTAGTCAAGTGAACAAATACATAATAATACATAACTCGATGTTAGGAGATGAAAGGGGATCAGCCTTTAAAGTCTGGCAAGTTATATGTGATGCTATATTCCATACTTTGGGGCAAGGATTTATATAAGTAGGGTAACTGAGTGGGCAGCACTGCTGCCCCCTACCTGCAGGGTTGTGGATCTGCCCCAGGATTGGTGTAGGTATCTACTGGGAGTTCATAGTTTCCACCCAAATCCAAGTAAAACATACTTTAGGAGAGTATGTGTCCCCAGCTTGCTTCTGTGTCTGATGGATTGACATCCCGAACCAGGCTACTCCTCGTGCTTCACGGGATGGGTCCAGGCTCTCCGTCACACTGCTTAAGTGGTCGTGGGAAATGGATGGATTTGCAGGATCTTGTGAATCCAGCAAGGTCATGGCAGTTAAGCAAACTCTAGATTTTGTAGTATTATTATATATTGTATGTTGAGGTGTTTTTGAACTTGAGACGATCAACGTAATGTTAAACAATTTTTATGCTCCCTGCCAAATAACTGCAAGTAACCCCTCTTTTCTCTTTTTCAATTGGCTAATTTAGCGAAGCCCTAATATGTTTAGCACAGTGAATATTTAGCACCACCAACCGCAGAGAAGAAATGAAAAAGTGAAAGAATAGAGTGAAGAAATCATAAGACAATATCTGCGTGCGTGCATGCGTGCGTGTGTGTGTGTGTGTGTGTGTGTGAGTACGTGTGTGAGTGTGAGTGTGAGTGTGAGTGCGTGCGTGCGTGCGTGTGTGTGTGTGTGTGTGTGTGTGTGCGCGTGCGTGCGTGCGTGCATATGTGTGGATTTGGCTTCAACATTGGTCGGGAGGAAATCAGAGCCTGTCTCACTGAACACACCTGGTTCTCCCACAATATTGGTAATAAGATATTCTTACTGTCCCCAAGTATATACCCTAATGTGCATGGAGCATCCAAACATTGTATTGTCACTTTTAGAAATTTTTTGTGACTCGTTAACATGTTTCTTGAGGTCCAGTACAATTGTAGAGCAAAGTCAGCTCAGTGTTTTCACATAATGTAAGTTACATTTACAAGGCACAAAAAACAAGGTATCCGATCCATAGAGACATTTAAGAGCTACAGTACATGCACAATTAATTTCCCAATTTAAACCAGAGAGCAGCATCATATGCTATGAGTGACATGCTGCTCAGCCTTACTGCTTCTCCACGGAGACAGATGTGAGTAACTGGAAGGTGGCCCTCTGATTACAGAGACTCCCCAGAACCGTGTCACCCCAGAGCTGGTCCTCCTGGAAGCCGGAGCAGTTCAGCTTGATTGTATCTCTGCCCCCTGGCTCAGAGCCCATCTAATTAATTTGTGCTGATTATGAAGATGTTCAGATTCCATCGTTAAGCAATACACATCTGATCAATCGCTCAGCCTTTTATGAACAAATATGAACATGAATCTACATACGAACATAATAATATACAAGCAATGGTCACGATCATCACAGTGTAATTGAAATTATGATTTGGGGGGGGGCAGCCTGGAGCCTATTTCAGCAAGTCCAGGGCACCCCCAGCTTGGGATTCCAGCACAGCGGATGGTGCACATCACTTCCTGTCTGATTCGGCGATGCTAGTTTACCCGTTATCGTCGTTCTTGACTCTGCAAGGAGAGATCTCACCAGGGCAGGATTTGAACCCATGGCCACAGAAGTGACACATTGGGATGACCACTATGCAACCAACCCCCTCCCCCATCTACAATGCTCATGTCAAAATCATAATTGCTGACAAAATTGGGAAGGAGACTGCGGGGATGGGTTTTGGAGCCATTCAAGTGACCAGCCGTGGTAAACCAGGGCTAAACAACAGGCTAAAAAAAACGAAAACAGAGACATATACCGTATTTGCCGGCATATAAGACGACCCCCTGACTTTTCCAGTTAAAATATAGATTTTGTTATATACTCGCCGTATAAGACTACCTCCTCTTCCGCACACCAAATAAAACTTAAGAACATCAAATTTGATTTCAACATGGTCATTTTAATTCAAACCAGCAAAACTGTCACTTATAAACATAAGGCTGAATTTCATCAAACATGTACCGTAAACATAAGTGCAGTACGCCTTGTAGTTCTTAGGTAGAGGCGTACGCCTCAAGTGCGCATGTGCGAGCTGGAGAAGAGCCGTACAGTACGAGATACAGGGGCGGGCCGGAGGCGTGTACTATGAAGAGTGCCGCTATCCCGTCGTACGGCACACCGACCCAGCGGAAGTAGCCAGGAAATGGCAGGCACCGCTTTCCCACTGCCTGCTGTCCAAACTGACCCGGAAAGCTGTGTGTGCAGGAGGAGGAGGTAAGGGGCACCACAGGAGCTCGGAACCATAGTATAATTAGCGATCCCTAAACTACACTAGCCGTATAAGACGACCCCCCACTTAGGAGCAGAAATTTATGGTAAGAAAAGTCGTCTTATATGCCGGCAAATACGGTAGGTTTGGTTCTCAGAGGACTATTGGACCCGTAAAAGGAGACAGAGGATACAGAAACGGAGCCATGAACCAGCAGGACTCCCCAGGCTTTCATGCTACTTAAAAATACGATTTTTTGATATGCCCTCCTGCGAGGACACGCCTTTAAAGCGGCTTCCAAGAAATATCCTCTCTGGCGTTTTTTGTGGTTTAGGTTTGATTGATCATCTCCCTCGGCCCCATCCACGTTTTCAGTCACACACCAGAATCAAAGGCTCTCAGACAGTTCATTTTAAAGAGGAGCAATTAAGCCACTTTACAAACATATTAATTAGGTTTGCTCCCGTTTAGCTAATTTTCTCCCCTTACCTTTAGCCCTTGGCTCGTGTCTATGCTCTCTCTCTCTCTCTCTCTCCCTTAACACCCTCATTCTCACTTTTCCTTGAGTCTCTCGACTTCAGCAGTTTGTCGTCCTGTGTGAGGCCTCATCGATCTAGCAGCCATCGATAGCTACCTGCCCTGAGCCGGGCCTCCCCAGCTGAGCCACAAATGAGAGGCGGGGGGAGACACACCATATAGATTTCCATTCTGCTGTCAGCAGTGCTTATGTTCGCGTAATCATCCTCGCCGCGATTTTCATTCCGCACTCATTCGTCTGCTGGGTGGGTGTTAACCTCTGCTTTATGTAGCTCGGATTGGTTCCACGCCCGTGCCGGAACAATGCGTGACGTCCAGCTTTGTAGTACGACTTGGACACAGATCCACGCTCAAGGTCAATGAAACGGAGCGTTTAGACAGATCCACGCTCAAGACATTTGGGGACAAGTGAAATATTATCCTACATTGAATAAGCTTTCAGAAAATCATTGTCACCTTCATAATAACAATAATATTAATAATAATAATAATCATTATTATTATTATTATTATTATTAAGCACATTCAATGTAATCAGTGTACAGGACTGATACCTCACACTTCCAGGGTTTTATTCGGCTAATGTGTCAAGTTTGCTCATTCATTCTGTGTTATCATGTAACTTTCGTCTAGGTATTCCGAATGCCTTCAATGACCCTAAACAGCCAAAGTAGTTAGAAGATTATTATTATTATTATTATTATTATTATTATACTTTCTTATTATTATCATTTCAAAGCATGTGACAGTTTTCATGGAAGCAGACAAGGCGTTTATTCACTGGACTGTTCTTAGGGAGAAATTCAGGTTAAGTATTGCTCAAGGGTAAAACAGCAGGGCCCGTCATGGGACTCGAGTCGGCAACCTTTGTGTCCTTAACTACAACACTACTTGCTGCTTCTCTTCAGGTCACTGAGATACGAGGAAGGACCATCAGATGTCCTGCAAAATCAGGAGCATGAAGGAGGGACAGTGGGGGGACGAGGGGGTGGGGGCTCCTGAAGGATCCGGTTCACTGCAGCCTGAGCCCAGCAGACCTGCACAGGCCCTCCATTCCAGGCTGCCGAACCACACAGCTGTCTGGCAAGACCCTTTTGGGGTGACTTTCAATTTGCCTTAATTTCCTTAACATGATAGGAGTGAGTTTAAAAGAGAGGCTGAGAAAACAGGGAAACAGAAAGAGACAGACAGTGTATGACAGACAGAAAGTGATAATAGGAGAATCAGAGAGAATGGCAGACAGGAAGAGAATCAGGGAGAGAGACAGGGAGCATAAGAGACAGGCAGAGAGACAGATTGACAGACAGTCAGAAAGAAGGACAGATATAAAGAGGATAAGAGAGAGAGACAGGGAGTATAAGAGACAGGCAGAGAGCCAAAATGACAGACAGTCAGAGAGAATGACAGATATAAAGAGGACAAGAGAGAGAGACACAGAGTATAAGAGACAGACAATCAGAGAGAATGTCAGACAAAAAGAGAATCAGAGAGAGAAACAGGGAGTATAAGAGACAGGCAGAGAGACAGAATGACAGACAGTCAGAGAGAATGACAGATATAAAGAGGACAAGAGAGAGAGACACAGAGTATAAGAGACAGGCAGAGAGAGAATGAAAGAAAGTACAGAAAGTTTCAAAGAAAGAAAGAAAGAAAGAAAAAGAAAGAAAGAAAGAAAGAACGAAAGAGGGAACATGACAGAGAAAAATGAGCATTACTGAAAGGTGAATCAGAAAGACAGAGAGGACAACTGAGGAAAGTGAGAGATACACACAACAGAGAAAAAGGAAGTGAGTATGATAGACAAAGAGAGAAGAGAGAAAGAACGACCAACAAAGAGCACAATGCATAAGAAGAAAGAGGGAGGTGAGCAAAAGCGTGACAGACAAGAAGAGGAAAAGCGAGGGAAGTTAGAGAGGGAGAAAATGAAATAAAACACAACCTTGAGCGAAAGGGGGCAAGGTGCAGAGTAGCATATGGTGTTTGAGTGTTCCCATTACCAGACTTCCCATCCTGCCACCCTCAGAAGGGCCCTTCAATTTACAGCAGCCCCCTTCCTGCTATGGTGCGTCGGATCGTCAGACGCTGGAGCACGGGGGTCAGGAATGGGCAGAGACGGGGGGTAGGGGGTGCACGGGACATGCCTTCAGTTCTCAGCAGGCTGATCAGGGACACTGGGCTTCCTGTAGGCTGCCGTCCTCCATTTAACTGGGCCGAGCAGGACAGTGGGCCCTTGTGCCTAACCCCCCCGCCCGTCATTACCCCAATTCATCCCACCCAGAACCCCATGGATGGGGGGAAGGGGCTGTTGATAATTGCTTAAATTCCCAAAAGCCAGCGACGGCTCTGGTTTAATCTATGGCGTGTGTAATCCTTGACACGCCGTCTGGCGTCGATAGGCCTTCCACGCACCTGCACTCCCCCAAGGGCGTTCAGTCCGAGGAGGCGGGGCCCTTTTTTAGATGTGGGGGTTTTAATCCCCTCCATGCACGTATGTGTGAGAAGAGGCGGCAGGGATGACAGGAGAGGGGTACGGGTAATGGGACACGACCAGCCCAACTTAAGCCCCTCTGCACCCCCCCCCCCCCAATGTTAATTTCTTGAACCTTAGAAGTTCTGGTTGCTCTGGGCCTCACAAAAACATCTCACGATTTGGCCGGCATGTCGATCCGTGCTGTTTTCCGCATGCCTCTTTACGTCAGCAGTGCCCGGCGTCTGATCCTGTGTCTCCTGGCTTCTGTTTTCATTTACCTTGTTACCCACGAATTTAGCTCTTGGCTTCTCCTTCTTGAAGTCCGTGCTGATGTCACCCATACGCTTGTCTGGTTCCCTTTCTCCAGTGCATGGTGCAGCACACCATCTCGACCGCATAGCCCCACTCCAGGCCATGCCTCTCCTGCCATTCTTTTCCCGCTTGACCGAGCAGCCCCTGTCTGATTACTCTGGCCACAGTCCGCCCCAGGGGTTGCAGCCATCCAGATCTTATCACGAGCTGTGGTGCCGCCTACCATAATCCAGTGATCTCATTCAGTGATGGAGGCCACCAATTGTCCACCACGTCTCCATCGCCGCCGTGACTGGCCTCACAGGGTACACACAAGACACAGGTAAAGATACACACCACGAATAGGAAGGGCTATTTACAATTACAGACCAGGGCTATTTCAATTGCCCATGAGTATGCTGGGATATGCTGACCCCCACCAATACTTTAGTCATTTATAAACACATTAATAATTCATTATAATTCATTCATCAAGCTTAGTGACATGGCTACAACTGTTTATAAAAATGCATAACACATCATAGCCATGTTTATTATGCATTATAAATGATCTATGAAACTCATCTATAATGTACTATAGATACTTTTATAATGTAGTACAAAGCAGCCTCAATTCTTGTACTGATCATTACAATGCATTATAAAGGTATCTACAGTGCATTATAGATAAGAGCTTCATAAAGCTTAATGCAATAATGCATAATAAACATGGCTATAATGTGTAATACCTATTGATAATTATTTATAGCCACGTTTATACGACTTTATGGATACATTATTAATTGTTATGAATGTCTTTATATGCTACTGAATCCATGGCATTAAGTACAGTGTTACCGGATCTTTTAATGAATTTTGGGAAAAAAGGGTCGAAGGAGGTGGAGCTGCACTCCAGCAAGGGGCGATTTGAATAAGAGGAGGTGGAGCTGGGCTCCGTCAGGCTCCATCTATATTTAAATCCTGTCTGTCACCCCACCCCCACCTTACAAACATTTATCGTTATCACTATAGCACTATAAAGCTAAAGAAAAAATCAGTTTTTTTTCACACAAACTTCCCATTAAAACCTTCTGCAGTCACAAAAGAACATGAAGGCTGAAATAGTGGACAACAGAGGAAGGGCAGCCATTTGGGAATTTATGTACGTTAGAAAATCGAAATGGGCTTAAAAGGCTGAATCGGGAATGAAAAGAGTTTGAACGACAGGATGGTTTCAAGCAGCACAAGTTCAGTCAGCACACAATCCACAAATAATGAAGCTAGATGGAGTTTATTCAGCACACAGTTCATGAATAGCCTGACTGCCACAATCAATAGAGTAAAAATTCATTTGCTGTGTTGCAAAACCCAAATCTTTCACCACATGCCGCACCCACAGCCAGTAACAAGCGGTCCAGAGTGCCAAGATGAGGATTGACTCAAGAGACGCTGTATGTCAGGCCGGAAAAAGTACAAACCCAGAAAGTAACTCCAGCAAGGATCAGGTACTGTGATAAAACAAAAATGTGGTGAAAATGACCCCAATGGTGTATATGGCATTTTGAGAAGATTCATTTACAAACATCAATTAGCAAGCATGATTATTCTCTTAATTGCTGTAAAGAGCTTCTCCGTGGAGGACATCCAGGATGAGAGCTGTTTCGGGCTGGAGGTGCTGCAGGACTAACTCAGCGAGTGACGTTTTAGGAGAATTTACTTGATATCAGGAAGGTGGGTCAAGTTTTGGGATCGGGTCGAGGGGTGAGTCTGTTGTGATTCCTGCTTCCAATTAAATGTGATGAGCAGAGGTGTACTCTCTCTCCTCTTCCTCGTTCTCCCCTCCCTCGTTCTCCCCTCCCTCTCTCTATCTCTCTCACAGGACCCTCCCAGGTCCTCATTACTGTGTTCCTCACACACCTTTTTGAAGGATATTGATTTCCCATTGCCTCATCGTCACACCTCACCTTGCCATTCCAGATTGTGCCATTCCGATTTACACATGCTGTACACACACACACGCACACACACACACACATGCACGCACATATGCAAGGTAAACATATCCTTATGGGGACCACTCATTCATTTCAATGGGAAAAATGCTAATTCTAACTATGACAACCTTAACCCCTACCCTGCCCTAACCATAACCATAAGTAACCTAATAAAATACAAGAGTTTTTGCATTTTTAGTTTTTTCATAGCAGTCACCGATTTTTATAAAATAGAGTTTTCCCTTATGGGGACCATAAGGGAAAAAAAACGGATATTTATCACGTCATGGGGACATTGTGTCCCCATAAGAATAGGTAAACCCACTCGCACACACAAACACACACACACACACATATAGGTTTGTAATTATGTTTTAACTCTCCACTCACTTCTATGGGGAAAACTCTAATCACGATATGACAACCTTAACCCCCACCCAGCCCACAAGTAACCAAACTAACAAAACTTGTGATTTTTACTTTTCAGTGCATTCACAGATCTTTGTGGGGACCTGACAAATTACCCTACAACACAAAAACTAGAATTTCATTACACCGTGGAGGCCATTTGGTCCCACAATATAATATAAACCAAATCCACACACACACACTCATGTATATGGTTCAGAAAGGTTGACTTTGCATGAAGCAGGCAATTAAAGGGGAAAGGTCTCCTGTTTTTTTTCAGTTTTTAAGATTTATTTTAGAGTTTGTCATTGATGGATTTTTCACCATGCTCTACACGGGTGTGGACACACATGCACATACATACGTGTGCACACACGCACACACATCCTCCAACCATGAGTTTTGCCCCCCAATCTTGGTCAATACTGGCCAGTGGACTGTAAAACGTTGAAGATTTATGGCACTTTCACAGTAAGAATAAACTGAAAACATCCCGCCTTGTTAAAAATCCTCAGACTGGCAATAGTGTCTCTCTGTGACCAGGGAGAGAAAGAGAAAGAGAGAGAGAGAAAAAGAGAGCGGCAAGATAAAAGATGAAGTTTCATCTCTGCCTGGGAATTTAGTTATCAGTTTCCATTGTGAGTGTGTGTGTGTGTGTGTGTGTGTGTGTGTATGTGTGTGTGTGTGTGTGTGTATGTTTGTGTGTGTGTGCGTGCGTGTGTGGTGAATGGAGGGTAAGCATCCTTTCCATGATGACACCCTTATACCCCCATATTGGCCCATAAACCTTGAAAGTGGCCCACTGCTTTCTATGCCGAGCTTATGGGATCAGGCTCAGGTGAACTGCTGGCCATATTTATTTAATGCCGAGTTTTAAAAACAATGGCATTACAAGGAGAATGAATCTCATCTTTCAGAAGTCAGATCACCTTACCCATTAGTGGAGGAGGCAGAGGTGCCCCATACTTGTGAATATATTAATGCAGAATTGGAGATTTCATCATTAGCCTCTCGATAACTTGATATGTAAAATTACAGTTTTATGTCATTACCATATTTCTGCCTGCATTTACTGCATGTCCATTGACACGGAGCAATACATTTAATTTCACAATTTAAATGTGTAAAGATACATATCTCAAAATATATGCCCAGGTGCTAACTCAATGGGTTAATTAATTATTCAGTGTTGTTTTTGGCAAAAAATTGAGTTGATATTAACTTCTGTGTTGGTTCCAGAGACAGCGACGGCTTTCAGATAGATTGTCTGTTCTATGGGCCACGAGGAATTAAGTGAAGCTTGAATTAAGGGGTAAAAAAATATAGCATAAGTTCTTTGTAACATAATTTGCGTTCTCTGTTTTTAGTGCTGATCGTCTTAATGGGTGAGATCTGTATCTCAGATTATTAATGACGCAGAGTACAGAAAAAACAGAAGTACAAAATCTCTGTGCTGTTTGTTTTGTGAATCCTGCCTTTTTCTATCATAATCTCATCATTACAAACAAATGCATGAAGGACTTGGACTTCAACACGTCGGCTCAGGGGGGCCCTTCACTAGCCCTAACCTTGTCATTTGACCACATTCCATAAACGTCCTCGCTCCCTGTGGTAAAAATGACTGATAAACGGCCTCATCATTACGATAAACCCCCGAGTCCCGGTCTTTAAACTTCCAAATGCACTTTATTTCTTTCACGGAATGTTTGCGTAATGGCAAATTTATACCCGGGCCTTCACTGTAAACGTCTCAAGTCAAGCTGGTCTGGGCAGCCTCGACTGTGTGTGTGTGTGTGTGTTTGTCTCAGACGATCAGGAGGAAGTGCTCTGCACGGATGATGCCACGCTGGGTTGGGGGGGTATTTGGTAGAGGAGATTCTCTTCAACAGAGGGCCCCCAGAGGGCTACCTAAAGCATACACAGCCTTAATGATATTTCACATTTTTATCAAGAAAGCACTAATGCATGCTTTGAGCCCGTTTGCCTATTAAATTCGCAGATCGCACCCAGGGCCCATCGCATGGGACCGATCACCCAGACCCGATCGCATGGAAGGACGGCAGTGCCCACAGCACTAAATTACAAATGTCCCCCCCCCCCCTCATGTAAAATCCCAGGAATTCTCCTGGTCCCAAACGTAATTAGAGTCTCGGGCGAGCCAGGTCTCGAAGGACCCTGCTCCTTCGCACCTGTCCTTCTGCTTGCCAGCAAGTCAGGAGAGTTTCGCATTGCGAGATCCGGCAGCCGGTGCTGCGGAACATGGCTGAACACCGCTAATCTGCAGGCCAGCAGCTGCTGCAGCGGCAGTACTGCACTGCGCATGGACACCAAACACTCGAACCTCAGTGGTCACTGTAATCACTGTATGCTTGAGAACTTATCAAAAATAAGGTCTGCGCCATGGGCGATCAGTAATGGTGCTGAAACACAATATATAAATACAGCAACATATACAATGTACTGTTGAATCACAAACCATACTGCTGAAATTGTTTGTGGTTATAAGGTTATAAATGGCAGTGTTAGGATAGCTATCCTGTCAATGGTGTCCTCTGCCTAGGACCCTATGCTTCCTGGTAGCAGCTCAGTTCTCACCTTCTATCAATTGGAAAAGCAGTACTGGAAGATAGATGGACACTGTCATTTTCAAATGATCATATACGATACTTATAGAATACTGGAATACTCACTGCTTACCTTCTTTCTACTGGAAAAGCAGTACTGGAAGATAGATGGACACTGTCATTTTCAAATGATCATATGCAATACTTATAGAATACTGGAATACTGGAATACTCACTGCTTACCTTCTCTCTACTGGAAAAGCAGTACTGGAGGATAGATGGACACTGTCATTTTCAAATGATCATATGCGATACTTATAGAATACTGGAATACTGGAATACTCACTACTCACCTTCTCTCTACTGAAAAAGCAGTACTGGAGGATAGATGGACACTGTCATTTTCAAATGATCATATGCGATACTTATAGAATACTAGAATACTCACTGCTCACCTTCTCTCTACTGGAAAAGCAGTACGGGAGGATAGATGGACACTGTCATTTTCAAATGATCATATGCAATACTTATAGAATACTGGATATAGTGTCACTTAATTAGGCTGTGTGTTATTCCTGATCAATATTTAACGATCAATTTTTTTTTTAGCCATTTCACGCATTATGTTTCACAGACGCTCATATTATTTGTAATCCTCACTGTAGGTAATAATTACAGTAGTACAAGGAAGCACTTAAGAATGCAGACAGCAGTACATGGCCACTCCATTACGGGCAGAGCTACTGATAACAGGAGCTGCCAAATCACAACCTCAGCTTTCAGGTTCCTGAGGGAAATCACCCCGTAATTCCTCACTCAATCTCAGACATCTGATTTGCCAAAGGAGGGGTCAGAGGTCATCAACATTCTAAAAAAATCTCCTGTCCGATGCAGGCTGGTCACCTATCAGCAAGCTGACAGTGACGACCTAATCCCTCAACCCTAAGCAGCACTCAGAGGACACAGACACGTCCAGAGTACCGTGGTTCATAATTCATCACATTGTTTGAATTACAAACTTTGCTTTTGTGACCAGGACAATGAAGTTTTGATATGTACCTATTTCCAATGAGAAAACATAAAGTCAGAAAAATACAATATATGAAAGTAAAATGTACATTTACAGTGGTACCTCAGAACCACTTTGTTTCCGCTGAGAGACGTGCTGTGTGACTCATTTCCCCATGTGTAAAAATTATCTTAGGTCAGCGTTCACCATTTCACTTCTAAGATTCAGGTCGAGTTATAGGAAATTTATTTTTCTAACTGGTTGGTAGAAATTCACGTTTTAATGAGTGCGAGAACTGAGGTACCACTGTATTTATACTAAAATTATGATGACAAATGAGCATGAAGAGTATGGACTCTGAAGGACATCCTGCAGCCCATTTTGCTGTAGTTCTTCACCAAGGCCTCATGGAGCTGCACATACTTTTCAGACTTGCATTCGCCCAGGAAGCTCCAAGCTGCTTTCTCCTTCCCAGCAAGTTTCCTGAGAAAGTCCTTGCAGCTGGAACTACTGTAAACTGAACTGGTGGGCTTAAGGACCCAGTATTTATATAACCATTGCTGGAAAATTGTAGAAAGTTCTGCAAAGTTGTAGAAGTTATTCTAGAAGTTTACTCAGCGCTTGATCTATCTGAAATGTTTTGGAAAATATGTAAATTTCAAAATATCACTGTCTCACTGTCCAGGTCACAAAAGCAAAGTCTGTGGGAGAAAGTAGCCATTCTCTGTATTTCTAAGGCATAAGTGATTATGAAATAACAATTACTAGCAAAAAACAAACACACACACCCACATTTGTAACACAAATATCGAGGACTAAAATGCTTTTATGAATTTGGTATTCTAAAGACAAAAATTACAAAATTACTAAAGTACAATAAAAAAAGTCTTATTTAGTGAAAGAATGCGTGCTTCAATTAAACTGTAAACACTGCAGGCAGATATGCACTGCCATTGAAAAATAGAGCTTCCCATGACTCACAGAAGTGCTGCTTTTCACTGATGAAAGGCACTGGTAAAATGACAGTGATGGTAGAAAGACAATGTTAGTGGACATTACTGTAAGGAGAGAGCAGTTCAGATTTTGGAAGAAGGCAGCCAGCTGTCAGAAGATATCAAAGGCCTTAGCTAACAGCACGTGAGGTTCACAGTTTTGTAAACTGTTAATAATTATGTAAAGATAATACAGTAATGTTGTATAACAAATCTTAAGGGCTTGAATCAAAGGCAACTGGACTCGAAGACGCCTCATCTCTCATCCGAAAGGTTACTTCAGTTCTCAAAGTATGATAGGGAGTTCCAGGTGTTTATGCTCCTGTGGGGTCGTCACCTTGAAGGTGGTCATTGACACCCCCTGCTGTCCAAGGGGTCATTAGGGTCATTAAGGTGGGGATCAAGCTGGGAAACCTCGGTTCCACCTCGGCCAAGATGTGAACCATTTACATCGTCTCTCAAACCACCTGGCTTCTCTGTCCTAAATGTGCCCACTTGTATCCTCAAAGGAGTCTCCCTTCTCCTTCAGCTGCAGATGTTCAGCTGAGTCTCGTCCTGATGTGCTGACTCTCCTGTGTTGTGCCATACGTCCGTGGAGCGGTTGCTTGGTCTCTCCTTTGTATGCCCTTAACATTGTCACATCCTAAATGCCTGAAAACCTACACAGACATTTTGTGTAATAAACTGGCACGCCAGCAAGGGGTTTCCCCTGATCTGTCATTCTTGAGATAGGCTTCAATTTCACCTCAACTCTTTAACACAGGGGCTTCTAACCTGTAATTTGTGGACCGGCACTGGTGTGGTCTGGTATTTTACTGGACTGTGGAGCACTATGGGTTTGGGGGAGTGGTGGGTTAGTTTCTATAATAATCTATGTATAATAATCTATATATTTTCAAGCCACACCTTTCGTTAGACCCAGACATGCACATCTGGAAAAAACAAGGAAGTAGCTCAAAATTTAATAAATCATATTAGAGGTTTCCTGTTATTAACTCAGTAAACCCCCAACGACATGTTTCACTAGTCCGTGAAACTTCTGCACAGCATAACATGGTCTACAGACTCCAAAAGGCTGGAAATCCCTACCGTACTGGACCTACCATTCCCTCAGCTAAAAGGAATAAGCAAAATAATTAAATTTCTGTCTGTGAGATACACTCAGTGAATGCTAAAGCAAAACACAGAGGGTAATTCTTAAATTGTAACTCCCAAGTCAAAAATGAAACCCAAACATATCATTTAAAATCTTTCCAAAACAGCATAAGCTAATGTTAAAGTCTGATAGACACTGTTAAACATGTAAACACTCCAGTGCCAGAAATATCAAACCTTTTTTCCACTCTTCTCAGGTTTCTTTTCTCCTTTTCCAGAAAAGGAAATTTTTAATCGGCGAAGTTCCTCACAGGTCCTGGCTGAGGTGCTTCTTTCGCATGTTTCACGGCTACATCCGTCAATAACTTCAAAGAGTCCCCATCTCCTGGGTTTAGTCATATATCCTGCTGCTAGCGGGATGATTTTTGATCTGCCTCAAAGAGCACAGTTCAGGAACATGGAAGTGTATTTGTGTTTTTTCAACATCATGTGTAAAAATATATGAACTGCTGCTATTTTCCCCTGAATTAGCGCTACATGTTAATTCGATAACCTTACTCCATGCTGTTCTTCAGGGTAACTGCTTCTATAAGGCTGTGAATTTTCCTGTCTGAAATTAATAACATGAATTAATTTCTTTAAATGGTATCTAATTTATCCACATCTCCTTTTCATTGTGCCTACAGACGAAGAACACACGTGTGCTTCACACCGACACGGATTGATTATGTAAATATCTGTATTTAAAACTGCGCACTGCGACGGTTTGGCAACCCATCCTGAGTTATCACTGGCCTTTCTCCAGTAGGCTTCAGACCATTATGACACTGCATAGGAGCAATACAGTAATACAATAAGGAATACAGAAGACAAATGAATAAATGGCATCTAAAATATTTTTTCTAGTGTCACTGCAAAATTATGTAGAGCAGCCAATCAATTGAACTTGAAGGTCTGTTTTGGGATTTTTACTGATTGATGCAGTGCAGTTTCACAGGTACTGTATTGTCAGGGAATCACAGGGGTCAAATTTACATCTATTGATAGGGTCTATCTGGGATAGCTGTAGGCTGAAAGCCCCAGCACCCCCCCAGAATGCTTCTCTTCCATAACACTCAGAGTGAGCGGAAATATTACAGTTAAGAAACGCCAGGCCTCCATGGTAACTCCGTTTCTATTCTGGGAGACGCCGATGATGAGGATGTTCACCCTGTAGAATTTACCGCGTTACGCCTCGCTCTGCTGAAGGCAGCTTCCTCAAAATGTTCCGGAAAACTGGATTAATTAGCTGAAGTGGATTGACTGATAGTCTGTTTTATCTCTTTCAGGGGTCCCTGAGAAAATTATGAGGAACAACATCCCAGTCTGGTGTCCTTAGTGGAGGGTGAAAAATAAAAATGGTTAACCCATGGCTAAAAGTGCTGGTTTGTTTTCAAGCTTCACACTTTAAGTGTAGCGGGTGAGAGAGGCATCTTTGGTACAGCAGCGTGTTTTTCTAAACATTTACGAAGTTAAAGTAATTTGCAATGTGTCAGAATCAATTTGAGTTCCAGGATCTTTTAAGCAGGGGGGCATAAGAAGGACCATAACTCATACAGAGGGACCAATGTTATCATTAACCAATGACATGTTTTGAATTGGTGAGTGACAAGCGAAGGGGCATTCCAAGGGCCAATCAGCTTTCAGCTGTAAACAGTGCTCTTGTGGCCCCGGCCCTTTATATACCTCAGACCAGCATGTAACACATGGCTAATATATTTTAACATGTCAAAAAGGTCTGTTTGTTGGGGACGTAGATTTCGATGGGGCAACCTGGATTACCCCCCTCCCCCCTTTCCCAGTTCTATTATATTCTGCCTGCCAGCTGTGCATTCTTGTTCCAATTTGCTCTCATGACATCGACGCCATGGCTGCTATTGTTCTACACTCTGCCCTTCCACTTCACCTCTCTTGTCTGTCACCCCCCCCATTATCCCTGGCTCCATGTCGCTCCATTGCTGCCCCCTCCTTTGCAGCTGTTTAAGTTTTCCATTTCCCCCTCTTTCCTGTTTCCATAGAAATGGCTCCACTTATGTGGGACACACAGTGAAAACCCCAAACCCACCTCTTCCCTTTCTTCTCTCACCTCTTTCATGAAGCCCATGCTCTCCTCCTCCTCGGCCACCCCCTGCGCCTCGTTCGTATTCATTCCCCGCTTTTTTTCCCTGTCAATTGACTGATTTTCTTTTATCCGGGAACCAAGCAGATTAAAAGATATTGTATCATTGCCAAGACAGGCAAAGCCCCTTTTCTGTCCCTGACATCTAATTAATGGTAATCCTTAAATCTGCTGCTTGTAGTACAGACCCCTTGGTCGCTGTCCCATTTGCTATTGGGAGGAGCAAAGGAAGGATCCAGTGGGAGGAGACCAATGGGGGACACAGCATCCCGGGGGGAGGAGACCAATGGGGAACACAGCAGCCCGGGTCCCGAATCTCTGCAGAGAAAAGACGTCTAATTCCGAGGTCAGTCCAGCTTAGGCCTTGATTCTGTTGGGTGTGTCAGGGATGGGGGGGGGGCAAGGGCTACATAATATCATTCCTAAATCAGAATATAGGTGAACCAAACACAGCCCTTAATGTTTGACTTTGTCTCACTTGAAGACACAATAGCAGATCCCTCTTGGGATTTGGACCAAACCTCAGAAGCATAAGAGTGTTGACAATCTAGCATAGATCAGTGTATCTACCTCTCACACTTTTAACAGATTGTAAAAACAGCCCCCTTTTTCATAGCGGGAGGGAATAGGACAGAGTAAGGTCAGGTGGTAAAAATTCAGTCCCCAAACTTAATTTGCCGAAATAATCGCACCAGCCCCCGTTCATTTGTAAATCAATAAACCCTGCCATAAAGCTCCTTCTTCGCACTGTAAACATAGTTTAATGAGGAGACAAAACCCTCCACAAGACTCATCAAGGAAAAAAAAAGTCTTGATTCATCAAGAGTCCGTTTCTTGTCTGTTCTGGCTTTGACAGAGCGTGTTCCCGCAAACTTCAACGTCATAAATCGAAATAAAAATCCTTTCGTACCGACGGAGCATGCGATCGAGAAGAGTATCAGGAAAACTCTAAAAAATAATGCATCAGCCACTAATTTATCTCACTAGCAGGAGAACCTCGCAGGAAACCCGACAGGCCTGTGTTTTCCCGCTTAATCATTTCACTGTAGTTTAATTAATTACATAATGCTCAGCATTAATGATCGCTGCCTCAAATGCAATTCACATCTTACCCATTTATACTGCCCGAGATTAAATTGAACAGTGGCCCACTTGGGTATAGGAGAACTGTGTCAGCGACCCGCTCCCCGCCGCCCCCCCCCGGGGGCCGGCGCCCCCCCCGGCGCGGGGGGGCCCTGCGCTTGCCGGGTTTTTTTTGGTTTGGTGGGGTGGGGGGGGGGGGGGTGTGG
>JAABNY020000063.1:13700121-13712177 GCA_015164015.2 Brevimyrus niger | reverse complement strand
CTGTGCGCGGGCGTGTACCCGAACCTCGCACCCCGGGGGGGGTGGGGGGGGGGGGGGGGGGGGTAATGTAGTCGAGTTCCTTAGTGAGTTATCACGCCATAAACGCCTTCTGTAAACTTCCAGATGTGTAAATGGGGTTGAAATGAAAGTTTATGTAAGTGCATTTAGCTGTGAGTGTCTGCGCAGTGAAGAAATGCACTCTACACGACTGTAAATCAGGGCCCGCGCCCCTCGACATGCTCAGGATCTGCCCCCATGGGACCAGACCCTGCGGGTATTACGAAGAAGGGCTGAGCTGTATGAGGCTGGGTTGGGGTCACAGCTCCCCGTGCAGGCAGGGTGCCTGAAGGTTTCTCGGTTTGTCCATCCTTGCAAGGGTGTTTCCGTTATAACCCAGCCCACATGATGCGACTTTCAGGCCATTTGCATCAACTTTTCATCTACTTCTGAGAAAAACAAAAACTTATTTGACTCTTTACTGTCCCTCCCAAATTCTATCAAAATCTCAAGCATACTCCTCCACTCTCATAGTTAAACACAACATCGCACTCAAGTCCAGCTAAAAAGCCGCCTGAAGGTGGCATTTCCACGAAATGTCTCCCATCCATTACATTATATTATCACCCCTGCTAACCAGTATATCTAAGTGAGTAGCCCGGTTGAATTACGTCAGACATGGAGGCCTCATTGTCCTTTCATTGTGCCCTCGATGTCCAGTTGTGGAGCCAGCAAGCAGGAGGACAAAAGAAAAAAAAATAGAAGCATCCTGGTTTTGCCTCTCGGTGCAGCCAATGGGAAGGCTGGGGGTGGGGGGGGGGACAGACTCTGGGCTGAAAAGACGTGTCCTCTGCTTTCTCAGCCCTGAGGCACAGGGTCACCTCAGAGACCGGGAACTGAATTACCCAGAACTTCCCAGCTCCTCCAGGGAGCGCTTGGACAACGGGAGAAGGGGAGGAGAGTTAATGAGCGGGACAGACAGTTCAGGTCCCAAGAGGCTCTGCAGGCCCCCTGTGGGGGACACTGGGAGCGCTCCAGCTCGCGTCAGCTAATTAGTGCCACCAGTTTTGCTCAAGGCCACTTAATTGATTGATTGGCCTGTGTGAAAGTGTCCTGCCTCGCTAGAGATGCCCAGGTGGGTGCTAAGGCATACAGAGTTAAGGCGGGTGGCCTGCAATTAATTGTTATGATTCCACGTGGAATGCTTTGCAACGGTAATATTTGCATAAAAGTTACATAATTAACAGCCGGGCTCCAAAAAAAACCCAACATCCTTAGCAAGTCGACATCACCACAGGATACTCCACGGCCATTTCTCAGCGAGGAGATCGTGACCTCGATCGTCAAACTCTCGCTATGAAATTCATCACGGAAAATATCGCCCGCCTTCGGCAAACGGAAGGAATGTTCTGGGGGCCCCTTGGGATGGATTTGTTCACAATCATTTATCAGTTTTAAGTAGCTACCGCGCTGCTCGGACTGCGCAAACCGGTGGCGTGCGCTGTTCCGTCCTGATAGATGGTTTCCTGGCAACAGGTCAGGTAGAAACGTGGCAAGAGTACCCCAGCATGACAATATCACCGGCAAGGTGCTGACCGCCATAATCACCCAACACAATTCATATACAAACACTTTAAGGACCAGCTACTGGGCTGGCCATTAGGCAGAGTGAAAATACCAGCGATTAAACGAATTACCTCTAAATCAATTTTGTGATGGAAATATTAAAATTCTCAGTAAACCTGAGTAGGCCTGGATTTATTTTCATTGCTTCTTCCATTTTTGTACTACACCAGCTGAGAACTTTATTGGATAGTGCAGGCGGCTGCAAAAGTAAATAAATAAATAATACAATAAACGGAGAGGATTAGATCCATGGTTACAGTTGCTTTGGCTACGGGACGAGTGTCGGTTCAATTCTATGCTCTCTTTCATTCCGCCAGCAGCTATTCCCCCAACGGGATGCCCACAGAGGCTCACTCACATCCCAGGCCTGGGGGGGCTGCGGGGAATAACAGAAAACTCACCCCAGAAGAGCTGGAAGTTGTTGGGGTATTAATTAACCAATTACCTTGGTCTGAAGTGGTGTGTGTGGGAGGGGTCATGGGGCACACTAAAATATGCATAAGCCTTCATTGGCCCACTTGTGATTGTGTAATCTAATTTGGGCTGTTTGATTCTTACGTTCATATCTCACCTTTCTTATCCAATCCACCCGACCTGGGGAAGAATATCACATCTGCGCTGATTTGTTAATGCATTTAATTAAGATCAGGTAATCGGTTGGATTAATCTCCAAGGTGCTGGGGAATTGGGTGCAGATTAATATTTCTTATCAAATCCATATCACAGAATATCCACAAATGTATGCTAAATGAGAAAGTGAAAAATTAATGAACTATCGATCTTATAATTACACCTCGTGCTAATCTGCAGTGCATGGCCACCTTCTGCATGGCCTTTCTTCACTAACAATTCACTCGCTTTATAACTCCATTGTTTTTCTTTTTGCTGCTTGCCTTGTTACGGCCCTTTATCAGAGTCATAGTTTCCGGGAAACACACACACATAGTCCACGTATTGACGTCTTTCTTTTTTCTTGTTGGCCTCTGTGCTGGCTCACGTTCCCTCATTCAGATGAGCCTCTTGCTCATGTGCACTGAGATGAACTGCAGAGACCCCTCCCCAGTGACCCCCCAAAAGTGACTCATGTGCCTGGTACCTCACACATCCCGCTCCCCTGTCCAATCACGCACTGTGGCAGCCCATGCATCCATTTTCTGTACCTGCTTGCTGTATGCAGGGTCGCGGGGGTCTGAAGCAAATCCCAGAAGCTACGGACGCAAGGTGGGGAACGACCCAGCATGGAGCACCAACCCACTGCTGGGCAAAGACACCATTCTCACGCATGGACAACTTGGTAGCTACGTTAGCATGTTTTTGGACCTGGATGTATCCATATCGCTTCCATCCCACAGCAATTGTTGACCTCCAACCAGCAGAGGGAGCTATAAGGCAAGGGTCACGTGGTTCCAGCCTACCTAATATGACTATTTATCACATGAAATGTATCATCTAAACGGTCCCACTCCTTAGTCTGGCAGTCCACTTTTGAAGGCCATGTCTTTGCAACAGCTTGGTAATTACACACTCATAACAGCTTCGTAATTGCACTTCATCAATATGATACTAATGGGACCTAATGTCTAAACTACTAGTGTTGCTAACAGAAAAGTTGCTGGCTGGAGTTGCAGCAGAAGCCCCTCTGTAGTGCCCTTGAGCAAGGTACTCAACCTTAATTACTCCAGTAAAATATCTGTATGTATAAATGGGTGAAAATTGCGCACTGTTTTTCAACACATTACCCAGAATAGGGGTGGAAAGTTAATTAAATCAATGAATCCCCACCCTTTCAAGCTGCGTCTGCAACATGAGGTCTAAACATGAGAAGTGTTTACAGAAAGGGAGATAGAACAAAAGACATAAATGCAAGAGAAAAAATAAAAACTCCCCTTTGCTGGCTGTCTTTTCTTTTAGCCGAGACAGGGGTCTTCCTCTGAAAGCAGGACCTCTGGTATTTGACAGGCTGACCTGGAATTCCAGCTTCCCAAAAAGAGAAGCTCACCAAACATGGCGGGCAGATGTTTCTGCAGCTTACGGTGGACGGGAGCAGCCACAGTTCCTCATGGGAGGAAGGAAGGGAGCTGAAAAATTCACCATGGGTGGGATTATCATGTGCTGTCAATCATCCATAGGTTAATCCCAACAGGAAGCTGATTGAGCAGCCAATGGGGAAGTAGGTTTAACCTGCCCGTGAATGACAGCACACGGTAATCCGGCCTCCCCCGGGCCTGGAGGTTTTCCTTCGCCCATCACGTCAGCAGCCACAGGTGAGCCGTGGAGAAAATGGCATCCAAGTAGGGCATTTCTTTCCGTGTGTGGGAGTGTTTGCGTGTTTAGCAGCGGGTGACGGCACAGCTGAGTGTCACCCTCCTGAGACGTGTATGGCATGAGAGATGGAGGTTTTTGGGGACATCCTGTTTTGAATTATCACCTTAGTTTCACTCTGGGAAAATAAATTATTCCGCGCAGAGAGTACAGCAAGAGGTCCTCCTTTTGCAACATTAAATTAGCACCACAGCACCCCCTCCCCGCCCTTCAGGTACGTCCCCCTCACTCTGGCCATGGGTCTGCTTACATTACCCAACCACGCTACCCCCTGCCTTCCAGTCCGTCCAGGGTCTCCCTCTTTACCCCTCTTTCTCCATCTGTCCGTCTTTCCACTCCATACAACCACTCTCACCATCCTTATGCCCCCATCTACACAAGCGGAAGGGCGGCTCGAGGCATCCGTACGACCGTCTCTCGACTCATTTGCACACTCGCCACCAAAGAATTCCCTTGCCATACATCTGATGTAATCTAATGGGACCTTGACGGCACAGACAAACAGTATGTGCCTGTGCATTTGATTCCATTTCTCCTGGTGTAATAGACGGCGCCTTTCATCGGAGGAACCGTTTCCAGGCCCAGACGATTGACTGTAATTGCACAGCGGACAGACATCACAGTTATCTGTCTTCTGGGAACGAGATCAACTAAAATGTACAGCTATTGTATTTGTAATGCATTTCAGTCACAGTCAGGCTGTTTGACAAGCGAAAAGAGACCCAGAAGACAAACGGATATGCAAAAATTAAATCAGCTGGCTTATCTCAGCTGTTGTTTGCCAACCCTGCCCCTTTACCGAATCCCCCAACCTTAACTGCAAGATGGAAGTGGTGTGAGGTAAAAACAAGAAATGGAGGCAGAGCAAGGCCCTCTATACATAAAATATACACATGATAACAACTGACTCACGGACTGGCCCATTCCGCCGTCTGTCACCTGGGAAACACCTGCGACTATGACGGACTGAAGTGACAGAGAATTGTCACCACAACCAGTTTGATTATTCTTCTTTTGTTAAAACAAATAATTTACTCTAATGAAAAATAGAAAGAATTCAACCGTTGCCACCTAAATGCTAAATACATGCTTCATACCAGAGAATGTTTTTTAAAAAAATATCCTTTGATGTTTCAAAGAGACACTTGACTTCCCATGTGATTCTGATGTCACTGTTCATTGCGTGTGGTACACATGAAAGATTCCCACTTTACAGAGGAACTGTTTGTATTCAGGCGATGAATACAGGGCCTGGTTTGTTTAACAGATGTATTTCCATTTAGATCATCCCAGAGACAGAAATACTAAAAACATATTAAGGAGAAGATCATCTATTTTATATGGCAAATGCACTTCGATGGTGCGCGGCCACTGCAAAGACCATTTATTTCATAACAACCCATGAAAACATCCCCGACGCGTGCCGATCACTCTGTCAATACCACCACAGCGTCAACCCGCTACACATATTGATCCGTCTCTCATTATTGCTCTAACACAATCTTTTGCCTTTATGCTGTTTATCTCCTGTTAGTAATTTAGAAGATGGAAACCATCCATTAACGGAGAGCAAATTTAATCTACAGCGTAGCACCGAGGACAAAAAAAAAAAGCTCCTCCCGTCACCAGGGGGCTCCTCAACAGCGATGCTTTACTTGTGTGCTTCAAATCAACTAGGAGGAAGACCAGGTTCAGCTATTAAGTAAGTAGTGTGATTGCACCAGGGGCCTTGGGATAAAGGCAATGTTATGTCATGCCTAGAAGCAATTAGAAGAGTATTCATCGCTTCCAGGACTTGTGAGCAATGCTCCATTCACTCCCTTACCCTGCCTCTCCTTCCTGTTGCTTCCTCTATGCCTCATTCCTTCTCACCTCCCTCTGTGCCTCTCTCTCTCTGTGAAGAAGTGATGCATGGCAGAGGCTGGGCCGCCGAACAGTCATTAGCGGGGTGGCACAGGTGAGGTGCCGTGGGGGGGGACATGGGGCGGGAAAGGAGGACAGGAGGCAGGTACGCTCTCTGCCTGGGGGTGTTTCCCGGGGAACCTAATGGGGACAGATGCGTTTCGGTAAACCCGGCAGTGGCGGTCACGATTCCGAGGACAGGTGGAACGCAAGCGGGCGCCCGCTCGTGAGCGTGGGGGCGGGCGGCGTGATCGCCGCCATTATTAGGGAGCAGCTTGCGGTGATAAACAAAACGGCTGTGAGGCAGGTGAGACGGAACAAGAAGAGACGGTAATAACCGTATGTAAACAAACATATATAAATTCTGAAAAAATCTAACAGGAACCTATAGGCTGCCAGACTGAAATACATTATAACACAGTGTCACATAACACTGGGGTAATTGGCCCACCCCCCTAAATAAACAGACAAGCACACACACATTATTTTTATAGTAGAAGCAGGGTGGATCCCAGGCATTATTATTAAAGCAAAGCTGTCATTTTACATGTACCTCCAGGCCCTACTGTTCCTCTTGCAGAAGTTGATCCAGAAGACAGGGACAGATATTATCAACAGTGAAAATGGGAGCAGCGGCAATTCAGAAGGAGCCAAACATGTGTATTACACTGATAGTGATTAGAAATAATCACATCTGCAGGGTATTCCTGTTCCTTAAGGCTTTCACATCTTTTTAGAGCATCTGAATTATTAAAAGCCGGTAGATGTTTTACTAGAATATCGACGCCCCCCCCCCCCCTTTTTTTTTTTTCCACGGATCTCCCAGCCACAGATGTCGGTCTTAATTACCGAGTACATGTTCTCACCTTCACCGCAATGATGCATGGCTGCTGAGGTCACCGCGGGCCGCACCCGAGCCTACAGCAGCAGGCCGGCAGGACCACGACACGGTGAATTATCCAACAAGTAAGGCTGACATCATTAGCGAAGTTCATTCTCCCCTCCCAGGTCCTCCATCTTTTCTTCTCAGGTTGCGAATGCCCATTATGGCTCTTTCCTCTGGCCATCCTCTTCCTCAGTCGATCGCCGCTCTCTGCTGTGCGAACGGAAAGTCGATAGATATAAGTAAGTCGGCAATAAATCAGCTCTCCATTACGGGGTGGTCGTGCGGCGACGGAGTCGCATGGTAGCTCCTCAGCGTTGCCGGTAATCCGTCATTATCAGAGGGGAAATAAAAGTCATTCAGGGCAACAGAGTCTACAGGAGCGCGCGGCCGGGGGGAATGCAGAGGCACTTTAGCAACAGGTATCGATTAACCTTTGGAAAGCAGAGGGAGAGCAATAGGCTGTGGTACCGCCACACCTATGAGCAAATGGGGGCCAGTCAAACATGCACCCGCGCACATGCCACACACACTCCCTTTTGATAAATTCCGGAATGTGCGTGTTTGCCGCCAGACACCCGTCTCGTACGGTGTCAGGCTCACCTTGAAGTGCAGAAAGCTCAATACCAGTCTATTTCCAGCCTGACAGATTAATTATCGTTTTTCAGCCGGTACACCTCACTTTTCAAAGGGACGTGATAAGGTAAAAACTCCGAAGTATCAGAAACTGTAAGTTTGCTTCAGGTGAAGCAAAATACTTTGTAAAATAACACAACATATGGAATTCTATCCAATGTTTATCTAGACATGTCTTATCTGTAGGTATAGAAAGAAAGTACATGCTATAAATTTATTATACTCTACGTTTAAAATATGTCATATATACTGTTAAAATTGTATATGACGATAGCATAGAACACTGCGTGTCTGCACCTTTCATGCAAATAAGCAAAAAGAACAATCACAACTATTAATGTGGTTTTGTGGGTGCCCTCTGAAAGTACAAACCCTTAAGTTGGTGACTCGGAGGGAAATGGGTTATTTCAACCAGAAAATCATTAAATTCTCAGACTTTCTGCAGGATCACATTTAAGGTTTTCCTGCTGCCATGAAAAGTCATCCATCTGACACCAGAAAAGCAACAGTTTTCATCCCTTAAGATCTACACAGTGAAAAGAATCACACGGAAGACATGCGAGCCTGAAATTTAGTAACAGGAAAAATCTGAAATGCATTAAAAAGCTTTTCGAGCCCCAAGACCACGGTCGTCAACCACTGACACTAACTACAACTCTAACATATAACCAGGCCCTTTCAACAGAGATGTAGATGTGATTTAAAGACACACTGTTAAGTCTGGTCACATCGTCTTTTAGAGGACACCGTCTGCACTGATAAACACTGATTAGACCCATGGCTGATCAAAGCAGAATGACACTAATCTGAAAGCAGTTGCTTCTGCGTTATTACAAGACTCATCACCAGCAGGCTCAGAAATATAATTAGCCATATTTTTTAGAAAGAGATCTTAGCACTTGCAGTATCATTTATAGTGGAAAAGCCACTTAAATAACTAACAAATGTTTGGTTTGACCGAGCATTGGAATCTGAAAACACCGAGGCGGAATTTGAATTGAGAATGTATATTTATGTTTTTTTTGTGCTAGTTCTGGACTTTTAAAAAATCCCACAGAAAGAGAATATTAATTCTTAATATGTTTCATGCAAACTCAGTTGCAGTGAAAGAACCTCCAATCTTCTCATAATCAAAACATTTTTTTCTTGTGTTTTCGGAATGTAGTGGAAAGATTTTAACACGTTGATTGTATTATTTAAAGTCGAGTGAAACACCTCCCTTTGATTTATTTTTAAACCTACAGTTCTGCAGATCAGAGCACCGCAATCAAGAAAGCACACATGGAATCAGCTTGGGAGGTATTAAGAGGGTCCCCCCTGGCAGCATACATGCATGCGGTGGTGTGTGCGTGTACTCATCCATCTACTGGACCCAGTGCTTCGGACTGCTGTTGTTGTCCCACGTTTAATGTTCCACGTCTGCATCCCCAGCAACAGGGAGAGCTTTCTTTCCAAAACAACGGATCGGAATGCCGATCACACATCACAATCGGCTAAAAGCTTTTATGGCAGGGGTATCAAGGGACTGGGACAGGGGAAAGCAGGTGAACCCAGCGAAAGGGTACCCACAGAGGCAGCTGGGTGCTCTATCAACCACAAATATTCCACAACACACGATCAATTCCTGCGCACTCACAACACCCAAAAAGTCACGCGTGTGCATCCACACGCGCCTCACACGTTCAGTCACCCACACACTCACAGAAATAGGCAGATACACGCCTACAGACAGGTACCGGCTCACAAAGTACAGAAATAAGACTCATGCCAGTTACACCCTTGGACAGAGCAGGAGGAGAGAGCTGGAGACATGGGTGAGATAGACAGGAGATAGGGCAGCACCCCCTTCTCATCCCAGACTGGACCGTCGCCGCTGGGATGCTGATCCATTTGGCTATTGCAGAGCACTCGGCCCAGGTGATAAAAACCAAGCGACCTCTTCCTTAGTGGACACACACTCATCAGGCAAGATGCTCTAAATGGGCACGAGCGACTTATTTTACCCCCGTTTGACAGTTCCACCTCTCCACACAGGGGGATGACGACAGAATACGGCCATATGCCTGGCTGTGGGAGATATTGGACTAAATCGGTTCAATCCTCATGCCTCCCAAAACAGGTACTAAAATTACTCCTGTCACCTCCTCACTAACAGAAGTGATACAAAGGGCTTTGCCTCCCCGGGCATGAAAATTTCCCCTAACACGATAAGGCCAGATCGGTTGTGTTGATTCGACTCACAGAGGTAGTCATCCATTTGTCTAATGCCAAGAGGCACGATTTCTGTGATAAAAATGAACATTCTCACTTGGATTTTCTTTTTAACGAGGCTGTTATATCACCATGCCACTGACCCTTCAAAATATTACTTAGAGAACCTATTCAGTTGCATCTATAACTTCACAGAGATGCGAAAGCATGAATCAAAGGCCAAAGCCTTCCCAGTAATCCAGCTTATAATGGTGCCAGTCACTTGAGGGTCGCAGACTTCCAGCTCCTAGAATTGGGTTTTAATTAGCACCTGATCAACACATGAAGGTCCGGGTGAAGCAGTGCACTACCCCAATAATTGCTTCAATAGAGCAATTAAAAGCTGAGGTTGAGCAAAAAGTGGCATCCCCTGTAGACCTCAAGGACCAAAGTGTGTCGCAAGTTTAGGGAAATCCATAGAGAAACCTTGAGCGTCCCCTAGACTGACAACAAGACTTTCTCCTCTCGTAAAAATTTGCTGTGAGACCAGCTGTAACTCGCTCATTTAAAGTGTGAAAAACAGGGGACAGAAATCCATATCTCAGCAGATGTCATCCTATTGAGAGAAGCCTTTTTACCTATAGAGAACCAGAATATCCCAGCACCGCCTTTCTAAGGAACACAAAGGTCCCTCTGTGCCGCCGTTACTTTTGACATTAAAGGTACCTGCATCTTCCAAGGCATAAACACGGGTGTCTAATCCCCGGAAAGTGCAATGATTATAGAACCTGGCTTGTAAATGAAATGCTACAAGTTCATTTTCTGGGCCGAACCCTGTCCCTTCAGTGCAAAGTCAATAGGTTTGAATGCGATATTCAGAAGCACAGTCAATATATGCAGCCATACAAATGAGGACATATGTTACTCTTAAATAAAGCACATGCAGATCACATAATGATCATACGGGCGCAGTGTTGGGGAGTTAGGGTTATGTAATTAAAACAAAGGTTCAAGGTTCAAAGCTTTATTGTCATCTGCACCGACAAAATACAATGCAATGAAATTCTTACTCCGCCACTCTGATCTGGATGGATACAGTGTATAAATATAACTATAAATATAAAAAAATATAAAAAATAGGTTAATGCAATTGTAATCCATTACAGTT
Organism: Brevimyrus niger; assembly: GCA_015164015.2. Lineage (NCBI taxonomy): Eukaryota > Metazoa > Chordata > Actinopteri > Osteoglossiformes > Mormyridae > Brevimyrus > Brevimyrus niger. The sequence continues at coordinate 13,701,453 of JAABNY020000063.1, read as the reverse complement.
ATTGAGAAAAAAAATTGTAAGACTTTACCTGAGGGGTTACACATAATGTAGTACTACCCTCTTATTTAATGTATTAATTAACCAGAAACTAAGTGTTAGTTATGTACTGATCCCATGATTGTTCATTATTAATCAATCATAATGATTCATCTATTTCATGCAGTTACTATATTTCTTCATGATTTTTACTTGGGCGCCTTCAAGTGTTACCAAAATAAGCAATTAAATTATAGTTCCTAATCAAAGTGTTGGTTACATCCGAATTTATTCATATTGTTTGGTAGAAAAAAAAGCTTACATGTAGAATCTAACATTCCTTTTACTGCTTTGCTTATTTTTACTATTCATAAATAGCTTCTTTTGGCATATTTCCAGACAAGGTGGGCCAGCGAAGCTGTTCGGACAAATTTGATTGTTGGATTTGATTGGTTCTTATTTGAATTTGCAGAACCTCTCGCCTGCCAATCAAATCAACATGCATTGCTCTAAGCAATCAGAGTTAGTGGATGGCCATGTTGTTGGACAACAATGTTCAGGAAATTCAAAAATAATTTCATTCAGAGATCAGAAAAGGACTGTAATATTACTGTACAGATTACAGTGAAAATGCTGTCAACATTGAAATTCTAGATGTCAAACATATACAGGTAAGTTAACGTGACCGCAATCATTTACGTAAATCGAAGTACCTCCCCCTGCCCCACCATCTTATTTATGTATGTTCAAGACATAATTTAGTTCTATATTTTGTTTGGTGTCTGTCCAGTAGGTTACATATATTTAATCTCCATTCGTGACAAATTATCCTGATTACTAGCTAGCTGAAAATACACTTTTACACAGCCACACCTCCATTTATGAACCCTTTATAGAAAATCTTAGCTAATGTAGGTCTTCATATAATAGCGATGTAGGTAGCTTATATTTCACAATGGAGTTGACCTGAAGGTAGACTCGGTTTGTGTGACAATGGAGTTGACCTGAAGGTAGACTCGGTTTGTGATTTGTTGTGGCGGCTGCGCTTTAAAATCAAAACATTGCAATCTTAATATAAGTTATATCGAAGAACTTTTTATAAAAGAAATTGGTGATGAGTACTGCTGTGAGGTTTACACTGCCTGGTTTAATTCTTTTAGGACTTTTCATCTTTAATGCCCAGTGTATAACCACTGTTAGAAAAGTAACCAAATGTAATACGGTACATTGCTTTGATCAAGTAGTCGAAATAGTTATACAATGGTACCTCTGTTCTTGAACTCACTAGAACTCAAATTTCTTGAAAGTCGAACAAACCAGTTTGACCTAGAACTTGATCTGAATATCAGAAGTCGA
>JAABNY020000063.1:13672808-13700021 GCA_015164015.2 Brevimyrus niger | reverse complement strand
TGACAACAACCAGAAACAGCTGATCACATGGGGATCCCACACGAGGTTAACGAGGGGGCGTGGCACACGGAAAGAGCAGACAATCGTGGCAGGACAGAGGTAATGTTGGGATAAGATCTTTATTGTTTTCGAAGCCATTAAGAAAAAAAATGCTGTAATTGTTTTATTCTGTTCATTTTGTGTTTAAATGCGAATTTAGGTGTAATTCGGGGGCGGGAACCTATTAATTGTTTTTCCATTACTTCTTATGGGAAAAATTCGATCGGAACTCAAACTTTTTAGGATTTGATAAGGAGTCTGGAACGGATTAAGTTCGAGAACCGAGGTACCACTGTATTAGTTATTACATTTTTAACAAGGTAACTAACCCTCTTTACTCTGTAACACTTCAGCAGTGTACTTCCCTACTTCCCAACACTGCAAAGGTGTGATATTTTTACCACAACCCCATGCTGGGTTAATCGTTATGGATGGATGGGATTTGAGCACTGGAGTCTGGGAGAATATAACTTTAAATTAAACTGGAACTTATCTGACATAAAATGCACCATTAAAGGAGAACGTGGCTTCTTTTATTTCCTTTAGGCTGGAGCCGATCCCGGGAAGCAGAGGGGCCCATGGTATGGCGCATTCAGGGCTGGATCCCAGTCCATCTCAGGCTTCAATAAACCTGGGGATTCACCGAAGCATCTACAGGAGGAAATGTGAATAGAGCGTCGAAAGTCTACAGCAGCGAGACTGGCAGGTTGGGAACTGAGCTCAGGAGGCCTTAATGCTATCAGCTGCACCACCAGGCCGTTCAACTGGAGCTGTTTATTAGATTGTCTTTATCAAAAACCTTGAAAACAACTTGCTTAACAGGGCTTCCAGTCACCTGTTTTTCATAATCTCTAATCTGGTTAGGATGGGAGTCTATCCCAGGAATCTATTGGTATGAGGCATGTTAAACCTGAAGAGACTACCAGTGTATCACATTACATCATATAGACGGTAACTATCCAATAGGTGGAAATCCAAAGTAACACTGGGAAAGCATGAAACTCCTACAGTTTACCCACAATCCCCAGAGACACATGCCAAGCTGGGTGCCTCACTTAAATGCTAGTTCATTCACAATTGATCTTCGTTCATAGTGAGGTCTTTGGCACCAGCTGAAAGACAGTGAGGTAACTATGCTGAAGTCCTGGGGGTGCCTGTGTGGATCACGAAAATGTTCACAGTAAAACGTCAGAGTGAATTTAATCTTCAACTTCTGCTGGGTTTATACATGAAATGCTTCAGAACATATTGTACTTATATATAGCATATATGCAGCCACCGTGTAGATACATGCCACATACTGGAAATCAAACAACGTTGTATTTACACCCAGCAATCTTTCATGAAACTCATAGACCAAAAGTATCAATAAGCACTGAATATTTGCATATATTTATATAACTTTAAATTTCATATTTCTGTTCTATTAACACATTCAAGTAAATATACCATACTCATTGTTCAGGGTAAGACCTGCACCACAGGTCATGTAGTCGGAAGATAGAGCTTGCACTATGTTGAGAAGATATTTACAAAAGTGATTAAATGAAAGTCAGCCATTGTCACTGAAGCAAACAAGGGTTTCTGTTACTTGTTGGTATTTGGTAAGGTTTGTACACCAGCATTACTCACTGCTATTAGGTGAAGGCTCCATTCCTTTGTTATTCACTGCTTTTAAAATCTATTAAATGCCATCCCCTCTGGCCTAGAAGGAATAATTAGACTGATGGATGGGTCAATTTAATTATTCCTGAAAATAATATTCAATTATCTACTTCGCAACTCTCTGAACCTTGTGCCTATTTATAGGGCTGTAGTCCCACACGACTGGATTTTTATCTTTTTTCCATCCATCTTTTGCTGTATGACCAAATTCATTTCTCCCCTAAAACACTGTCCATTAATGCAAACATCACTTGGAGAAAAAAACGACTCCCCCACCCATACTCTCCTAGAAATATTTTTGTTTTTCACTCTTAACATAAATCTGCCATAGTGTGGTAATCTGAGTCATGACAACCATTTTCCATTGCCAAAAATGTCCCAGAAAATAAGAAAAATATGTCACTGCCATATGATCTATTTTAGCTCAAAGTTTCTTTGGAACCCAGGAAAATCACAAGGTGGATAATATGTGTGGGCATGTTCCATTTTATTTTAACAACAAAGTGTGACTGTAATACAGCAGGCAGCAGAACTCTCAAGGCTTGGTAACTGACCATGATAATCCCAAGTGAAATGAACAATGTGTCAACTGCTGATTCAGATCTTTCTGGATATCTAATATAACCAAAACCGCTGACAGTAATGTTATGGTATAATCAGAAATTAGGAATCTCAGATTCAGTGAGTGAGTTGTAGGACTAGTTCTATGTAAATGGCATGTAAAATGCACATGTGATCATTTGGCACTTAATACACTTTATATTTAAATTTTAATTGTATTTTTGTTTGATAATTAAAAACCAGTTATTTAAAATTGGAAAAAAGTAATAAGATGACGGTAAATTTTCAGGGGCCCAGATTTGTTTTACTACTGTTGTTGTTAGTCTACTAGACAACGTTTAAATTAATTAGATGTTCTGAGTATTTCACAGATTCACAAGCATTATTTTACTGACATTGGATGCTTGGTTTTACCTTGGCAAAAGCAAAAGTTCTGGATATTTTTATATGTTGCTAGATTATTAGAAACTTGATAGAATATTATTGTTGTGCCAGCAAACCCCATAATGTCTGTCATTCAACCCTAGGTTGGTGTCATGCCTTGTGGGACGAAAGACTGGACAAACATGTAAGCAAAACTGAAAGGGGATTCATTGAACTAAATGAAGAGGGATGGCAAACAAACTGGTTCATGAGGGATCAAAAACAGAATGACTAGAACGTAGGAAAGGCAGAGATGAGAGGAAGGTATGACATCAATCACTGGACTGAGGAAACTGGGAAGCATGTATATACTGGACTAACAAGGGAGCAAACAAGAGGCAGCTGAGAGTGATTAACACAAGGGTTAGGAACAGGAGGCAAGACAGACAAGTAACACGCCAGACAGGAGACAGAAGGGTAAGGTGGACATGGCAAGCAAGACATGACAGTTGGGGTTGGTTGGCACAGATGCACAGTTTTTTTTTATAAATGAATGAACTATTTCCAGTATTTGATTTCTGTAATCTAGTGCAGGGTTGTCAAACTCCAGTCCTGGGGGGCCGGAGCCCTGTGTAGCTTTGTTCTTTCCCTGTTCCACCAGAAATAATTTAGCTCAAGAGCTGTGCTGTAATTAGCACAAGTTGAATCAGGTGTGTTAAATGAGGGTGAACCTGTGCTGGGCTCCGGCCCTCCAGGACTGGAGTTTGACATCCCAGATATAGTGTGTCTGATTTTGAGATATACAGCGTTGAATGAAAACTTTACCGACCAGCCCGTTCTCCCTAAAACCAGGAGTATCACGGCTCCAAAATAAGCAGTATCTGTGAACAGCTGCGATATCACCCGTCATGAATGACCCTTCAAGAACATTAGAGATACAAATTTTAAAAAACCCAATGAAAAACATTCATTATGTACAATGAAAAACACAGCCAGTGTTCCAGGAAGCGGGATAAAGCAGTGTTTCGAAGACAAGAGAGAAGTCATCGATTGTCCTGTAGGATTAGCACTTTGAAGTTGGATTTCTGCGACAGTACATGAGCCCCTTAAGAGAGACACAGCAACAGGGCAGTTCGAGGCTGCATTTAGCTCACGCTGGGAATGCATCTCAGGCACACCCAGCAGCGGCTTTGGGCTCCGTCCTGACTCATCCTTCGATACCTCTCACCTCTCAGTCAGGGGCAATGGGCCGCCACGTGACGGCTGCTCCTCACACTGTTTGCCCCACTAGCCTGCCATCCTTCTCTACCTAAGAAATGGAGACCCGTTTGCATCCAAATGAGATTCCGTGCAATTTCATCGAGGATTAAAGCAAAGTGATTCTCATAATGGCTTCTTCCGGTTCTAAACTCTTATGCTATAAGCTAGTGTCTCCCAACTCAATCCTTAGGGATCCCCAAGAAAGTCCACATTTTTGCTCCTTTCTAGCTGCCAACACACCTGTACCAGATATTCAAAGTTCCTGAATGTTTTGTACAGGTGTGTTGGTACTTGGGCAGGACCCAAAATGTGGACTGTCTTGGGTCCCTATGGACTGGTTTGGGAAACACTGCTATAGACATTCCAGTTACCTGAACGACTCGCACACATGATCAGTGTCTTCAGTAAGAGAGACGCCACTAGTCTGATACTCACACCCAAAACCCTCTGATGTCAAGGTGCATTGGTTTATGTACCTCACAGCCCAACTTAAGGTTGAGTCCCCAGACCCAGGACTCCCAGAACCCTCTGAGGGTCCCCCGGACCATGCATCCCTATTTCACACTCAGCCTTCACCCATCTTCCCAACACTTTTTCACATTGTGCCCTTACTGGTTTTCAGACGACACCCAGTGCCCAGCTGGTCATCAGCCCCCTCGGTAAACCTTGCTGACCAGGAGTGGCAAATTTATTGTGATTGTCAGTGATCGCTAAAACTGCCAACTGGAGAGGGGAGGCTCCTCTATGTATATTTAATGGGATCACTGGTGATCAGTAAGTGTGGCATGTCCCCTCTGTATATTGTTCTGGCTGAGGAGGGGAGTATTCCTCAGTAAATTTTGCGTGATCATCTATGATCAAAAAGAGCCACTCAGAAAGGGGGAAATTTTTCAGACAAAAGGGGCAAGTGCTCATGAACCCTCAGAACCACCCCCCCCTCCTGCTGTACTGCCACAAAACCCCCATCACACCTCCCTTGGCATCACCCCACTCATCACTACTGCGGCAGTTAAGCTGACACTTTGTGTATGCCATCACACCACAAAATGAGCCTCCAATGATCATTTACAATAAATTTATAATAAATGCTCCTTAAAGGAGTACATGTATGTGCTCTCTCCAGCCTGCTGCCATTTTATCAAATTCTTGTCCAATCTACACCCTGATAGTTTATATCAACACCAGCCAATCAATTCGTTTGTCAGATTTTTTTTTATGTTATTCCGCTAATCACAGCTTTAGCTAATCAACAGCAGAGCGATTGCTGGAGGACTTCGAGAAGATATTTGCTCAGTAAACAGCATGGTAATAAACGTAGCATCGTAAGGCAGACCAATAGTATTTTCCCCATGTTATATATGACATGGCGCCCTCTAGTGGTGCACTCCAAGGTGCTCAGATTTTAGCAAGATGTTTTTCTAATCGAACTTTTTCTTATATTAAATTGGTGTAATACATATGAATCTAAAGCACTTCTGCTGAAACAGAGAAAAAAGAACGGCCCGACCAGTCATGTGACCTGTTACTGTAGCAGTGGAATTGCGTAGTCAGCTACACCTAAAGTTGTTTGTTCTGTACTATGAATATTTTCATTTTACATATTTGTTATTCTGTGTCCTATGATGACTTAAGCAGTAGATTTGGACAGTGACGTTTTGATGAGAGGATACCTGTGATGCAAAAGTGGCATATGCAGGACAAAGATCTTCACATGCATAACAGGATGTTATTTAAAAGGTAAACGCATCATTTCGTATTTTAGAAATTCCACTGGTTGTGTTATACCAAATTCTACATGTTACTGGCAGGGTCGCTGGTAACGGTTGCTAGGAAATTGAGGTTACTGGGTCTTCATTTCTAGTGCATATGCACATTGGATTTTATTTATAACCACGCCATACATAACAGAACGAAATGCGTAAGGCATATAAATGCATATTTTGCAAAACTTGTTTTCTAAAGAAACATGTCTCTCCCTATCATGTCACTTGAGGAAAAAAAACAATGCGAGAGTGACTCCGAGTCCTTTGATTTGTGAATCTGTGCCCCCCTGCGTCTGTCTCCCTCGCCCTCTCTCTCTCTCTCTCCCTCTCTCTCCCCCCGCAGAGCGATCGTCGGTGATTGGCTGTCCCGGCCATCGGAGGCCGGAGGCTGGCGTTTCTGTGCGGCGCTCAACCGAGTGTCCGTGTTTACACCTCAAGCATTACTGTAACGGAAAAACGCGGATGCGGATGAGGATGAGGATACGGAGATAGCAGCTGTGGACAGTGGATAGATTAGCCACTTGTGCTGTGCCGGACTGCAATCGATTCTACCCAGTTTTCTGCTGGGTAGAAAAAAAAGGATTCTACTTTTTTACCATTTAGTTATATTTTACAAGTGTTCATTGTATGAGGCTTTTCCCCTAAATAATATATGGATCAGTGGACTAGATGCGGTGAAAAAACAAACTTTTCCTGATTTGTCTGGGTCGATATGGTTTGTTAATTCATACTTGGGTGGAGTTGATACAGAAGGTCGCTGTCGCGTAAAGAAGTTGGTGGTGTTTTTCATGAATCGAATTACTGGACTGTGCCTCTTTTTAATTTGTTGACTGTCTTTGGGAACTTACAATTCAATCCAGATCATCTGTCCCTATTTTTAAATGAAAAAATCCGCGTGTGTCTATACATTTAAATAGATTTTTGGCTTAATTGGTTTCTAGTTGTTTGCCATTTAACTTTAATACCAAAATAATACCTTGTCATACATGGTGCCGGTTTTTGAAAAATAGATCGTTATCATCAAACGATAAATCCTGCGCGCAGAAGGTGGAAGGGCAAACCCAACGTCTCTGAGAGTACCAGTGGACTTATCGCGGTGGCGAGACCGGGAAAAGATGCTCACTTTGCGGACACGTCGCGACGAGGGCAGCCGTCCCCTTTTTATTCTGCTCCTCGTCTATGGATCCTCTCTTGCGGAAGCAGGTAAGGGCGAAAGGTATCCTGATCGTTACAATTGTGAACGTGTAACAAACACATTCCCGATGTTCCTATGTAAAAATAATACCAACAATTGATCATTATTAACCATTTAAATTGAATGCAATTATATATTTTGCGGGAACATTGAGTAATGTGTATGTTTTGTCGATTCGTCAAATGACCCTTCGAGAATCAATGCTGTGTTCAAATCGAAAAGAATGTTGCAAATGTGACTTTACCTGTGGCTTTCCCGTCCGTAAAGGAAGGTGCAGTGTGCACTAGAGCCACAGCCTCTTACATGCATTTAGATCCAAACAGTTCGGATCCAAACTGCACGCAGGTGCCGGGCGCCCAAACTTCCACGGCGCCTGTGCACGATTGACTGACGCCCTTCACGTTGCCTCTACTTCAGCGAGCGCTCATTCAGCTCCTGCGGGACTCCTTCAACTTTTACCTGTGTCAAAATACACAGGACTTCAGTAAGGTGCATTTAAACATAGCGACAAAAAACTCACGTCGGGTGACTTATCGTCACACAGATACCCGTAGAAATCAATATGGCATTTTTCTTTATCAATGAACAATTTTGGACAAAATATTTTTTCACGACTCAGTTATTGAAGCGCTTCGCTGGTTTGGGATAAATGGGGCTGCAAATATTGTGAGACCAAATATTGTAAATCCGACATATACTATAGATTCACGTGCCATCGGTGAAATACAGGAAGAGCTGTGACTCAGACTTACATTCATTAGGCAGTTTGAAACGTATATGGACAATGTGATAACAGTACAGTATGTGTCACAAAACAGGACATTTTGCTAAAACTGTAGTTCGTTAGGCATAGTTTATATCAGTTATATCACTTAATAAAATAAAACGTGTTACCATTTATTTGCAGATAATTGAACAATGTTGAAATGAACTGCATTCGGGAACTTTTAGTAATTTTGGGTCCTGCTTAAAGGCCTGTAATACACTCAAAGATGTCATAGTAGACTCTATGCTGGCTTATGGTAGAAAGTTTGGATTATCCATAAAGAGTGGTACTCCGGCACTGAAAATCCTGCCCCTTTTAATGACACAAAAAAGCACAGGAAGAAGCTACGACTTTCTGCCATGGGTCGCTCCTTACAAGCAGAGAAGAAAGAGCCCACCCCCCGCTGTGCAGAGAGTAATTAAGGTTTCGCTCAGTGCCTCCCCGGCCCCTGATAAAATCAGAAAAGAGGGGAATATCATTTCAAAAGTAAAGAAAGGCAGAGCTGCCAAAGTGCGCCAAGTCCCCAAAGGAAACGGCACATGGAGCATTAAAACCTCCAATCTAAATATAGTCGGCTCTCATATTTAGCCAACTTTGTCGGTGGTGATGTCGTTTTTTATTCCAGGATTTTACAATATTATGTAACCGTTTTCTCTTCAATTTGTAGCCCATACACTTACATCACAACTTTATTAATATTGCAACAACACTGTGTTGCTACTCACATTCTGTGCTTAAGATATTTTCCTCCATGTTCGTTTATTGAAGCGGATGCCGGTCTGTCCAAAGCGACATACGAATGAGGATCAGGGAGCCGGGTCAGACTGTCCCTGGAGCAATTGGGGTTAATGGCCATGCTCAAGGGCCCAGTGCTGATATGATTACTCTGTCGGGCCTCCGGATTTGAATCGGTGACTTCCCCAATCACGGGCACCTAACCACATTTTTATATTTTTAAAAACTCTATATGCTGTTAATACAATAATAATCGTGTCACTTTTAACTTAAAAATTAATGAAAGATATATGGAGATTTTATGTATTACATGCATAAAACCTTACATGTGTTTTTGAGTACAGTAGGGTTTTTAGTACGGACAAGCTAGAAATGTCATCATGCTAATAATGGAGTGAGACAGGCCTCCTACTGGGAGCAGTCAGTGACTGGAGCAAGCTGTTGGGCCTGTAACCTGCAGGATGCCGAACGTCCGCACTGACAGACGAGGGCTGACTTAACTCGCACTACCAGCGGCCACCTCAGTATAAACAGGTCATTGTCAGTATCAGCTTTCATCAGACAGTGGGATCTTACTGTGTAAACTTACAAAATATGTATCTGTGAGTAACTAGTCCGGTGTATCCCTATTGGATAATCCAGAGGAAGATGGAGACCACTAAATAGGTCAACATTCATTGTTACTTACATGGGGAGTAACTTTCCACTGTTTGGAAAGATGAGATGAACAAAATATAAACTAATATGCAATGCTTTGCTGTTTTTCTTTCCATCTATCAAAAAGTACTGAAAAAGTTTTTCATAAGATGCTGAAATGAGTATTTCCAAGTCGTGACTTGTTCAAATAAATGCATTTCGTAATCAAGGGACCTGCGATTGTTTTGACAGCCTTCCCCTGTTGGTGCCAGTGTGCTGTGGAGTGTGACCTTGGCAGTCCCGCGTAAACAGCAGTGCTTCACGCTAAGTCATGTGCGAGCTTCTCTTGCCCCGCAATCAGATCGTCACAGAAGGGAACTTTCTGATGGCTTAATGGATTAAGGTTTTTGTTGGAAGAGAACAAAGACTGTACAGACTTGGAGGCTGAGCAGTGTGTTGCACCATTTAGCTTGGCGCTATGCGATGACAAACAGCGAAACGGTGTATTACAGCATATCTCGGACAGCTAAATACACGCACACATATTTTGTGTTGTATGTATACCTGTCCTATACCCCACCCAATCATCCCATCAGGAATCTATCTTTAGTCCTTGCGTAGACATCCCAGAAAAACTGCCTGTGTTTATTAAAAATGAAGTGGAGGAACAGTTCTGAAATCCTAGCATGTGAAAATGAAAAATAATGAATACCATTGTGGGTAGGGACTGTGACTGGAATCCTGCCCATTGTTGAACTATCTTCAGCGTGAGGTATTGGGGGGATGAGCAGGGAGTTGTAGCATAGTCCCAGTTTCTCCAGTGCCCTGCCCACAGCTCAGTGAGCAGAAATCCCGAAAGAGAAGATTAAGAGCAGTGTGATCATAGGTATTGCAATACTCTTCTAGGTTCCTCTGTACCCTCATTAGCAGATTCTTTTTCTCTGTCATTCTCTCTTCCTCACTCTCTCCACCGGGTTTTCATCTCTGTCTCTCTCTCTGTCTGTCTGTCAGTGTTTAGGATGTGCTGAGCTCAGATTTCTTGCCTGGCGCTCTGCGCTCCATGTTGACATACGCATTAATTACCACGGCTGCTGGGAAGAACGCGTCTGCCTCGCCGCACTGTCAGCCTGCAGTTCTTCTCGGGAGGAGGAGGGATATCAAAGGAATGTCCCTCCTTAAAAGCGGGCCGAGGTGGGGCACTTCTTCAGTTGCTGCTTCGGAAGAGGGACTCGTGTCGCAGAAAAAAGAGAGTGGCAGGAGAAGGAGAGATGAAGCTGGAACAACGTGACAATGCGAATCACAGGCCTGTGGGGTGTTACCACCCGCTTGTGGGCCAGTTTTTTCAGCAAAATTACCCAGTTGAATATGTTAGGCCCTGTTGAGAAATAGCACTGAAGTAATAATACTGGTAAAAATAATTAAAGGTTTCCGGGATAAACAAAAAACCTCTAAGAAAGCAGCAATCAGATAACTACATATTTTTAGCCTGGGCTATGCAAGCTGTTGTTTTCACCATCGGACTAACTGCTGTGAGGCCCTGTTATATTTGACTGGGCTTCAGAGTAAAAGTCTTCTAGACAGAAGTAGTTGGAAACAGTCAGATAAACTACCCCAAGAAAATTGTAAAAAATAGTCGTTTGTCAAAAAAAAAAAACGTGAAAAAGAGATAGAGTGTGATAAATAGCAAAAAGTATGAAGCTGTAGTGCAGCTGGGGCAGACAGGAGAGAGATGTGGAGACAGGGAGATATGTACGGACTTTCATGTACAGAGAGGAATATAAAGACAGATGAGCTGCGTTGAAACATTTCGAGAGGCGAGAAAACCAACAGAAAGACGCTGACAAGCGGTGTTAGGCAGAACCTGCGGGCAGATAGACAGGCAAGAACTCACAAACGGAAGCTGGAGCGATGCTTCAGACGGATAAGACAGCCTGGAATTAAAAAGACAAGAAGACTGGACTGTCAGACATAGAGCCCTTCAGAAAGGTCAGACTAATGTAAGATAGTAAGCACCTCGTACAAGTAGATCAGCATGAAATCAGATATAGTCCCTTAGACAGATCAGTTTGGAGGCAGACAGCACTTTAATCAGGTCAGTATGGAGTCAGACAAAAAGAGCTTTAGACAGGTCAGTTTGAAATCAGACGGTACTTTAGACAGGTCAGTATAGAGTCAGACAGTGCTGTAGACAGGTCAGTTTGAAGTCAGACGGTACTTTAGACAGGTCAGTATAGAGTCAGACAGACAGTGCTTTAGACAGGTCAGTATAGAGTCAGACAGACAGTGCTTTAGATAGGTCAGTTTGAAGTCACATGGTACTTTAGACAGGTCAGTATGGAGTCAGACAGACAATGCTTGAGACAGGTCGAAAGGAAATCAGACTGACAGTGCTTCAAACAGGTTCTGCACACAAACAGAAAAGCTGTGCTGTTTACAGATACCAGTGATACAGAGAGACAGGTTGTGCTGTTTATAGGCACAGGTACTGTAGGCAGACAGTGGAGCGGATTGCAGAGAGACCTGGAGGGCAGGCTATGGCTCCACAGCTTAGCCCTGAGCGCAGCAGTGCATTAGTTTAACGGCTGCCCAGGGAGCGTCGCGGTAGCTGGGGAGGAGATCAGCAGTGTGCCGTTTGCCTCTGCACTCCATTATTCATGGCTGCAAAGTGGCCGTGGTTAATATTTTAGAAGCGTTTATAATGCCTGCCCCCCCACCCCCCCATAGGGCACAGTGGGAGTGGACTGCTCCAGGAGTTTGGGTAAAGGCCTGCTGTGACAAGGTCCGAACAAAGTTTGGTTGGGGGGTGTTGAACAAAAGCTCCACCAAAATCCAAGGAAGGGTAACACACATGCTGCTCACACACCAGACAGCTGATCAGCGTGGTTACAGAGAAGCCAACAGAAGGATGGGCCACTAACTTTATCAGCTTCGCCAGAGAGGCCGGGGGGGGCTCCCAGAGAAGGGCAGTAAATGGGTCGAATGGGAGGGGGGGATTGTAGTGGGGAATAAATCTGAGATAGATGGGAGTAAAGAGATTGACTTTTGAACATTCTTTATTTTCCAGAAAAAAGGAAAGACGAGTCTTGAGAAGTGGCATTCAAGCACCATTAAGCGCTTGGCACAGAAGGGGATGAGCGAGAGAGAGAGGGAGAGAGAGAGAACAAAAAAGAGAGGAGAAATGGAGGGATACAGCAAGAGGGATGTTTTTATTAATGTCCTTATCGATGGAGAGAGCTTTCAGTATTAAAGGCAGACATGTTTAATGCTTTGCCAATACTGCGTGCATCGGTGCCGGCTGTAAATCAAGCACAGGCCCAAAAGGGATGAAGGGAAGGATAGGAAAAAGGGAAGGAGCCTCCACTCCGGCAGATGGGAGTCACGGAGATCCGTGATGAGCCCCCCCTGCCCCCTCGGTTCCGCCCTGTGGGGCCAGATGGGGTGGGGTGGACGGAGAGTAGGATGAATTACTCAGTTGGATTTCTTTGTGTGGGCACTGGATGCTGAAGGGGGGTGGGCCAGCTGAGAAACGGGGGCCCTTTTTTTTTCCTGTGACGTCGTGTGGGGCGCAGGGGCCGGGGGGGGGGGGTCACCTGCCCTGAGTTTGCCCCGCGTGTCAGCAAGTGTTTGACTGACTGAGCATGAGTGCAAGTGTGTCCCATTCGATTGTTTCCATCCTGTTGTGGCCATTCAGGTTCGGACAAGCCTTTGATCACTTTACATTGTTAAGTGTGTTCATATGCAAAACCTCCTACCTACTTCAGTGTGCATCCCGATGCTTGTGTGTGCCATTTTGCCTGTGTGTGGGGGTGCCAGATTTCTCAAAAATGAACATGGGCACGCCAAAGGATTTCTTTGGTCGAGCATTTTCACGGTGAGCCTAAGAGTGCAGGACCAATGGTAGGGTGATGTTTCCACAACAAGCAGCTCATCTGGTGACGTCTTAGCGCTGCTGGCCTGGGAACGGCAAAGTCTTTCCGAACGCCAAGCTTGGAAGACCCTCCCAGTCTCACATTTCGCAGAAATATGAGTAAAAAGGCGTGATGCGCATTTGTCCGCTCAGTGGCCCCAAGGCTAGTCTGAGAGAGTCTCAAAGTTTTTGAGGGGGCTGACGTTGCCCTCATCTTCTTAGCAAGGCTTTTGTCTTCAAAGGCTAGTTCAGCTGGCTCCATGCTGTGGGATTATGGCACTCACAGTTCCTATGTGTATGTGTGTGTGGTTTATTCCAAAGGCTTACAAAAGTATCTGTGCCTCCGTAAAAAGTGATTAGCAGAAGGGGCGATTGCACCTTCGGAGAGTTTGTACCTCCACATCTTCCAACATCACCAGAGCTTTAATACCTTTCACTCTTTATTGACCCCGTCTTCCATCCGTTCATATTCCAATCTCTCCCTTTCTGCAGTTTCTTCCAGTCAGTCTGCCATTTCATTTTCTTCTGCCATTTTATCTTGTTTATTTTAGCTTTGTGCTCAAATCCTCTGTCGCTCTCTCCTCCATCCTTTTCAGCCTATCTTTACCCCCCCCCCCCATTTTCTCACTCCCCCCTCACTGCCCCCTCCCAAGCCCTCCTGTGTCTATACCCCCAGCACAGTTTGAGAATTATGCTTTAGAAGTTGGCGTGGAAAATCACATTTCTCTAAGTTAAACGCTTATTAAGATCCCATCTGCCCCCTGGTTAAGGAAGTAAAGGATGGGGGTGGGGGGCTTCTTTGTTTGTTCTGCAAGGGGCATCAGTGCCACAGAGGGGGCTTTTCTTAGCACCCCAGTGCAGCTGGTGTTGGTGTGGAGGAATTGGGGAAAGACCCCCTGGGAGAGCCTGAAATGGCGTATGTGATTGTGTTTGTGTGCGGGTGTGCATGTTTGTGAGAGAAACAATGGGATTTTTGTGTGCATGTGTGTGTTTCTGAGGGACACATTGTATGTGTGTGCACATGCATATTATGCTTGTTATAAGTCAAACAGTGACAATGTGTCTGTACACAGTAAATGCCTGTGTCACTGCAGGTGTGTGCTTGTGAGACAGATGGCTTATGTCTCAGTGTGTGCATTAGGGAAGGGAGAAAACGTCCATGACAGCGACTCCCCTAAACTGTGCTATTTGATACCTCAGAGTCTCTGCCTTTGACGTTTAAAGACCCGTAATGCAGCAACCTCCCTCTAATTTACATACTCTGCTTGCCGCAATGGGAATGCGGACTGGGAGTGAGAAGGTTGTAGGTTTCGATCCTAGTCGGTCATCTCTTGGAGAATAGGCGTGCGGCCCCAGCTGATGCCACGCTGGCCTGGCCCTGTAAACAGGAGGGCCACAGGAGAGAAATTAGTGCTGTGGGCAGGGCCCTCTTGTAGAGCGGATACATAATGAAATGGCAGGAATTGCGGGGTGACATCTTTCTCGGACTTTAGTGTAGAGTTTCCTTTCCCCGGCCCCCGCTCTGTCACATGAGGCGTGCTTTAAATTCTCTCCTCGATGCATCTTCAGTTCTAATCTCAGAATGGTTGATCCTACTTGGGGCACCAGGCGCGATGTGCTGCGAACGGAGCTGAGAAGAGATGGGTTTTAGTCTGAAGGTCACTCGGAGGATGCCACCGCTTATGAAGCTTCAGGCCCGCGCTTGGAAAAGTCCCGCCCCACCCCCCCGCCCCCCTTTTCCTTTAGCCAGGAAGCAGAAATTTCACATCTGGCACTTATTGTGTCGAGATCCACTCCCCTTCCCTTTTTCAGTTTGTGAGTGTGGTGTGTTGGAGTGACTGTTGACGCCTCTATACGAGTGTCCACGTCTTACTGTGCATATCTGTACCAGAGTGTATGGAAACACCTGTGTGCCAGCAGCCAGTCCCCCTGGCTTCTCGAACCTCTTGCTTTCAGATGGACAGATGGGATGTATGGCTGCCCTCGTACTCACCTCCCCTCCATACTGCAGCTCCACTGCGATTAGCTGGGGGCTGTGGCGCTGGGACCGTACAGGGCAGGCACCAGGCCAGACGCCCCAAATCAGGTCCTGAATATCCCAAGTGCGAGATCCCTGTAAAAGTGTTGGAAGTGCATATGAAAGATGCCCTCCCTCTCCAAGTCCTACCCCCCCCCCCCCCCCCCCCCCCCCGCGGTCCCCCCGGCCCCCCCCCCCCCCCCCCCCCCCCACCAGGGGCCGCCCAGGCCACGCCCCCCGCCCCCCCCCCCCCCTTTCCGATCTGGGTTGGAAGGGCATATGAAAGATCCCCCCCCCCCCCAAGCCCTCCCCCCCCCCCCCCCCACTGCCCAGGGTGTACAGCGTGTACAGTCCCCGCCGCACAATGTTTGCGAGATTACAAAAGCAGATGGACGGACATGCTGACGGGAGAGGGTTCATTAACTTAGCGCGTCTCGGATCAAACTCCCTGTCTGCTCCCCCCTGCCAGCATGCACTCTGGGGGCTGACACCCACCATACTGGAAGGAGGAAAGTACATTTTCACATTACGACTGCAAACACATCCATTGATTCGGAGGAACTGGGAGATTTGCTTTTGTTCTGTCTGATTGATTTATTCTTCGCCGAGGGTCTCTCATTTTTGACATTCCTGTATTGATCCATTTGGGTTAAAGTACATTTCTTGAGTGAAGTAGCTCTCTACATTTTTTTTTTGTTTTTTGCATACATGTACCCTTGGTGTGTGAGAGGTAGACACTGTAAGAGACATTGCCATTAAATGGGACACAGGCATAAAAATAGCAGAATGCCCCTGGGTGAGATTGGGTGTGTTGATCATTAGCAATCGTGACTAAACAGGTTTAACACCAGTCTGTTGATCC
Source organism: Brevimyrus niger (assembly GCA_015164015.2). Classification (NCBI taxonomy): domain Eukaryota; kingdom Metazoa; phylum Chordata; class Actinopteri; order Osteoglossiformes; family Mormyridae; genus Brevimyrus; species Brevimyrus niger. The sequence goes on along the minus strand of JAABNY020000063.1, from coordinate 13,684,252 downwards.
CCAGTGGACTTGTATTGCCTGGGCAAGGGGATGATTTTGGCAGCCTTCAGTTCCAGGTGTATTGGACACTAGCGACCAATCAAAGTAGTGGGGAAGGGGACGAGGGGCGTTCAGCTTCACTGGCTCCTCTGGGCCTTCAGATAGGTTGCCTGCCGTGACTAAGGACTGATTGACAGATTTTCTGGCCAATGAAGACCAGGAGTCTGTCAGACAGAAGGCAGCACAGAAAGACAGCAGATGGGATCCCATTGGCTGGACCTCCAAGGGTCTGCCAGCAAGGAGCCAGGGTCAGTGCTCCACATGGTTGACAGGTGGATCCTCCGGGAGGAGACTGGAACAGAACATGCTGGGACATATGGATTGTGGAGGGACAGCCAGTGAAAAGCAACAGCTGACAGAGCCCATATCACGCGTGGAAAGAGAAACGTTTGATAAGCCAGCCAACATGGGACCACAGACAACTTGTTTGTAGGGCAGAAAAACACTAATTAATAATTATCGGTTCTTGAAAATCAACCCCCGTGGGTGCATCTCCATAACTTATAAATGGAGAAAAAGACTTCTGTGTGCACTTCTGAGCACAGCAAGCCAGTGACCGTGACGTGTCACCCAAATTTCTCTCCAACGGACTCAGCCGTCAAGGCAATGCATTAGCACAACAATTTACACATCTGTCTTGAAGGCAATGGACCCCCCCCCCCCCACTGCAGTCAAACTCAGGAATAATGAACCGACAATTGAGTGGGAGACACAGAGGGAGGAGCGGGAAGGGCAAGAGGGTAGACGGCCACAGCAAACAGGATATGCAGGGATTTTATGGCTGCCCTGTTTTTTTTCTCTTCTCTCTCTCCCACAATGAGAAAGACAATTACAAGCCCCTGCCCGCAACTCCTTTTATGTTCTGTTTTGTAGAACGCAGAAAATGACGGTCTTCCTGCATATAATTACACAGACATCCTGGGTGAAGGTGCCCATCTCAACAATAAATACCTGGACTTTGATAGCGCTGGGTAAGAATGACAGGCTGTACCCGTTTGATCTGCCTCTGTCATTACTGCCACAGTAAATGCTCTTTTCTGTCCTGCTTATTTAGTTCGGTACTGACAGATAACCTCACGGTTGGAGCCACTCCCATTGTAATAAACACGAGTAGAAATGGGGGCTCATAACAGTACTAATATTCATAAAAATAGCTGGCAGGGATATTTAGAAGGCATTAATGCACTTTAAATCGTACATTTATGGGACTTTAACTTAACAACTACAGCAGAGAGGAATGCAAGCCCACTGAATGATGGCAAATTTTATTATTCCTAATGAGTATTTATGTGTGACCTTAAAATCAGCTATGCAACTCCTAAAGCAAGTTAATTGTTAAATAAACTTGTGCTGGCACTTTAAGATAAATATTTCAGAAATTATTGTTTTTTTTTCTATTTATCTGCATTTAATGAAATACGGTGCGGAGTAGGTGTCCATCCAGCGAAGTGTGGAGCACTGGTGAGCCATAGATGTCTTCACACTGTGAAATTTGCCACACACCACACCTACTACGGTTTGGAGGTCTCCAATACGGTGCTGCGGTTTCCCAGAAGGGCCGACTCGGATTAAGGAATCGTAATCTTGCTTGGCTGTGAAGAAAAGTTGCATCATAATGCCGCTTCCTTCACAGAAGTGCTGATGTCACTGAGAAGCAGCGTTCCATCAGCGAGTTCATGCTTCTGTGATTTAGGAGGGAGGGGCTGATACAAGCTGGGTCAGAGGTCAAAGATCAGACATGCGGCGCTTGAGTTATCACTTTTCACCATCCATGTTGCTCTTTGGAGCCCCGCCCGCACGTTCTTCAGGGCTGTAATATATTTTTACTGTGGAAATGATCAAGCGCGTGGATATTTTAATGGGTCTGCAGCAGTCGGAGAGGAGGAATCAAATCGAGTGACATCAGCGGAGAGCTGGTGTGGTGCAGTACGTTGCTGCTGCCCATGAATGGGCCATAAACTGGCAGGGCAAGTGGAGCCAGTGAGCTACATCACAGTACTCACTCTCGAACTGTGACCTGACTCTCCAGTGCATCCTAGTTCCCCTAATAGGCTGATCCTTGAAAAGCGCCGGTAGGCGGAGGAGGACTCTGCATTAGCTTTGACTGTCTCCCTCCATCTGACTTTCAGGTTCTTGCTGCCTTTCCTCCTGACTAGCCACCTCCCGGAAAGCTAATTCAACATAATGTGGCCTCATTTTCTGCACTTTTTTTTCCCCCAAAACACAGATTACATTACCATAATTTCATTAGCCTGTAATTCAGATAATAATTTTTATTTCTGTTTATTGTGCTATATTTTCATATAATTTTGTTTTCTAAAATTGATTAAACCTTTCGAGGGTTGCCCCAGATTTGGCGGAACAGCAATAGAAGACTCAATAAACATATCATCTTTTAATGCATGTTTTGTTGTATTTAGGCCATTGGGGACATACCAGTTGTAGTTTTTATGGTGGTGAGCAGGAAGGAGGGAATAGGAAGGGGAACAGAAAAAGAGTGGGATTCCTGTATAAGGGTGATATAGTCAGTCCCACTGCTTTGTCTTTCCACAAGGTCCCCCTCTTACGTCACATAGGCCGGACAAGTCCTTGGACAGTAGGGTTCCTGAGTTCAGGTGAGCAGTTGGTGCAATGATCCAGCGCCTTCTATATTCCCGAGAAGTTCCCTAGGGAATTCTGGGAGAGATGAAGGATGCCCCACTTCTATCTATATATTCATTTCCATTTTCCTGATGGTATGGCCACCATCCAACACACTTTCCACCCGGTTCCCTTTCCCTGTTTTCGACTCCTTGAAATCTCTGTGTGCTTCATAAGCTCTTATCCTGTTATTCTGGTTCACCTTCATATGAAGAAAAATTAGAGAGCAGAGATCAGGAACATGTATATTTAGTGTAGTGGCCCAAGGCAGAATAATGGGTTATAGTGTGTTTGTGTTATAAAAGCAGTATGCCTTTTCCCCATTTTGCAGATTCTGTTGATTTCCCACAAGCCACATGATGTACATTTAGTTAAACAGATACACGAAATGGATAACTATTTACAGCGACGGTTTTACTTTTGTCAAACCATCCTCTCCACTTCCATATATTTAGACTATTTTGCTGTGTTTATCAGATGGTGAGTGGTGAATTGTCTCCTGTGTATCTTCTGAAATCTGTCCATACCCAAGAGCAAACCGTTTAAATACGTCTCCCAGACGGCAGTTGGGGGCTATCAGATAGCAGATAAGCAAAGATTTGTAACCTGTTTGACCACAAAGTTTTGTTTAAAAACATCTCTGAGCACAAGTCAGAAAACGGTGAGATTCCTGCCTTGACTTGTTCTCGTTCTCTCTGTCTCATTACCTTCTGCTTCTCCTCCGTCATTCATCATCTTCCTCATTTTTTTGGTGAAAAAAGGGGGATTTAAAAGCCTGTGCCATAGCAACCTGGGGAGAGTAGCAATGCATAGACAGTCCTGTGATGGATATCGTACATTAGGGATCCATTATGGAGAGCGAAGCTGTGGAAGTGTCAGTGGGGCAACGACGGTCTTATCTCAGCAAGCCTTCCCCATCTCCTTACCCCTTCCCTACAGCCACAGGGCACAAAACCTTCACCTTCCAAAGCTGCTCTCTACCAGAGCTGCTATTGCACCCAAATCATTCCCTTTACAGAAGTGACTCCACCGTCTCACAAGAGCTAAGCCTTTTCACAGTTTTTTTCTAGTCATCCCTGTCTGCCACTCATCCTCATAATCAATTCAGCACACTGTGCAAGCCTCTTCCTTTCTCCTGCCCGTGAGCCTCAGCAGTCATTAACGGCATGATTTAGCCACCGGTGCGTGTCTGTCATTGGTGGGAAGGGCCTTTCAGGTATGACAAAAATCAATTATGGATAATTTATTATGTTGCGCCATGCTGCTGTGAAAGTCCAAATGGTTTAACAGATCGGGGCCTGTTTGCATGAAAAATTGCACACATGTTGTTAATGGTTACAGAAGACTCTCTAGTCGAAAGCCGATTGATCAAGAGGTGTCTCCCATTGTTCAATATTGCGGTTTGCTCACCTCTACATGGGGCAGTTCGATTAGGTGCTGAGAGGTCAACACAGTCTTTTTGCAAGGGGTGAAAGATTAATGGTCAAAAAGGGAGGGGTTTCTGTTAGGAACCTAACAGTTGTAGGTGTGTTGGGGACCATTGCTTTTTACTTACCTTAAGCTTGTTACAGGTGATGCATTAACATGATGCACCTTGGTCAAGTTCTTAAAGAGAAATGTTGGACCAGAAATGTGATGTGCTACACAGCCAGGATTAAATGGTTGTGGTGTCCAGAGTTGTAACATGTTTATCACGTGGACTGAAGTAGAATAGCCCTGTAAACCAAACATCACACAGAAGGGGACGCTTGCCCTCTGACTTTTGTGTGTGTGCACGTGCGTGTTCACCTCTGTACTCTGCCAGGGTCAAACTGTGGTCAGATGTGCTTTCCTACCACTTGCCAGGCTTAACTGCCTTCAGCACTGTACAGAAACGTCTGAGGTGGCCCTGACTAGTCGCACAGCTTGACCTTCCTCTAGATAGCATGGGCATTTATCAGGGGTCGAGTCAAGCATTCTGGGAGGAGTCCTACCAAACAACCGCTGGGTGCTTGCATGCCGTTCTGGCGGGGTTCCAAGGAGCACTTCATAGAACCTTTGCAATGCTTCCTGACAGAAATGAGACAGGCTTTTCCAAAAGGCCTCAGTCTGCTTCCAAAGACTGTTTACTGGCTTTAAATGAGAAGACTAGGACACAGCTTACAATTGCCTTTTTAAACATGTTCCCCCTGCCGCCCCTTCCCTCCATGTGTGTGTACATATTGTTTTTGAAGTCCAGACCAATGCTTCTCGTATGGCTCACTGTGCTGGCCCTGCCATATTATTTGTTTGGATCTCACAAGGCCATATTGAAGGCAAACCCAGTGTGACCGGAGTCATCCCGTTTACCAATCAGGAGCTGACTAGAGTTTTCTTCTGCAATCAATGCTGTGTTCCATTCACCTTGGAGGTCGGAACTAGGAATGACATCGCACTTGAGTTAAACACATTCCAGTACAAGGAGTCGGAAAGCTATTTAACAATACCAGAGACCCATGTCAAAAAGCACGATTTTTTGCTTAGCTGAACAACTTTGAACCTCAGTTCAAATGGGCTTTATCTTAATTTGCTTACATTTAGCCAGGACTACCTTAAATCTGACAAACAATCCGACTGAGCATGATATGCAATTCTAGCTCAGTTGTTAGCCATAATTAGCAATATCAGTTAATAACACATTACGTTGTCTTTTGTGTATAAACCTCTGTAGTAAACCCTCCACAGATATGTTGGACAGTATTGCGTGCTGATTGATTTAATGAGCCACAAATAAGACATAAGCACTAATAAACAGTATAAACTAGAGCTTTAACTTCTGCTGATAAATGGCACAGCCATCTTGAATTCTGAGGTCAGGGCTGTGTCGATTCCTCTGGGTTCAAGAGCTGAAATTCTGAATTGAGAGGGTGTTCCAGTTGAAATTCCTGACTAGGGACTCAGAATTTCCCAGTTTAACTGGAATACAGCATTAGAGAGCAACAACCTCAAGGAATCTCACCTGTTTTTTAAAACATTTGTTTTCTTCAGTTGAGTAAACCAGTTGCACCCCTTTCTCTTTGTTCCTTTTGTGATCAGGTCAACAGTAAGTCCCCCTTCTCAATCAGGTCACTGCAGTGTTCGTGGTTGATATTAAGATGGCTGGCTGATGTGAATCTCTCGCCAATGTCTGGCCCGAGGGACAATAGTGATGAAATGGCACTTAATCATCCTCATGGGAAATGCAAGCTTCTTACATAGGTATGTTTTTAAGGGGGTGGCATTTAGATGCCGTGCTGTGTGTCCCTAGTAGGACACCATAGACCTTCTGGATATGTTCTGGGTACACAAACATCTAATATTAGTGGATTAAGTCACTATTTGATGTGTGCACCTTGTGAGGAAGCAGGAGGTACAGCAGCAGCAGGGTTTAGAGCAACATTGTCATTTCCAAAGCGACTGATCGCCTGCCTCGTACCTACAGGTGAATGAAACCCAGCCTGGCTCGACTAATTGCTTTGTTAGAGTTTTTTATAAGGTCAGTTGGAAGGATGTAATGAGAAGAATGCTGGAGAAAATAAAATGTGGAGAATAGTGTCTCCATCTTGGTTTTATGTTTCCGTGTTCCTTTGTGATTTTTACATATTTTTGAGCTGGTTCTTGGTCCCAGTTACAGTTGACTTGAAGGGTCTGTGGTTCCATTTTGATTGTGGTTTCTTCTATAATAGAGTCTCTTTGTTTGGTTAGCTTTGCTGTTCCGTCCCTCCATTCCAGCCTTGTGGCATCAGCTCCATGGCTCCATGACAGACCATGTACTCCTGTAATGACCACCACCCTGAGCTCAGCTCAGATTCCACTCCAAAATGTTTTGCGGGATACATTTTGTTTGAAATTACCATTTCATTATCCTAAGACACAACAGCCAGTTGTTAGTTGACCTGTTTAAACTTTTTTTCCTGCAATCATTTGGGTTACAGTCATAATACTCATAGCTAATATTTTAACACATTAAGTATAACGTATCACTATTCATGTATCATACATTTACATGATTTTCAAACCTCATGAACAACACAGGTAAAAATAATAATTATTTTCTAACTTTAAACACCTTAAAGATATGAAGTGTGCTGATCCGTGAAGAAGGGGGATTGAATCTCAATCTCAAGGTCACCTCAGCATCACTCTGTTTCACAGCTCAACACTGAGACAAGGTGAAAAGCCAGAACATGGATTTAAACTTCACAACACTTTGTACACTTTAATATAAAAGTTTGATGTATTATTATCGTTGTTATTATTATAATGATTATTATTAATATATTAGCATTATTATAACACAGTAATTTATGAGTTCTGAGGCATGGTGTGCATGGGTTTATCTAAATGTTAAATCTCCCAATTAAAATGCAGGTTATATTGGACAGCCAGTCCCACATGTGAATGTGCACAGCAACAAAACACCTCTGCTTTATATAGAAAATCTCTAACACAGACATCTATGTGAGAAGATATCAAACCTTCAGACTCTTCATTAGCACACTTTCTTGTCTACAAGCCATCATGTATTTCGAAACACTGTCAGGCCAGTCGCCCCATTATGATATAACTGTCCTACTGGCTGGCGAATTGAAGCAAAGCCTATTGTCAGTTTATTCTGATTTCTGTTCGCTGACCTTCGAACCCGACAGCCAATCCTTTGAGAACCCTAAATTACCGATTCAGCTTCCGTGCACAAATAATTCAGAAGTGATGTATAACAGGCCAGTCGTATACCAGCATCAGTCCGATACCAGTTCAGGAGCAAGTATTGAGTTACACTGCAGTTACAGCCAGCCTGGGGATGCAGACTGATTATGCCGTAGAGAAGGCCATAACAACAAGGAATGCTAAACTGACATTCATAAATAATGTAGCACCGTGGACTAATGAGAGAAAACTGGTAATTATCACATAGAAAGGCTTCTCTTTGCTTTGGGGGAATATTGTCCTTTTTTCTGAAAAAAAAAATCAGATTTAATTTCAGGGCAAACTCTCGTCTGGTCTGACGCTGTGGCATTCAGCATCCAAGTTGTTTCCTGCCCATTGGGCGATGTGGCCCAGCTGGGTGGGATGGTTCACAGCAGGATGTGCCTGCTGCAGGCCAGCAAGGAAACACGGTGTCGTGTGCTTTAGTGGTGACGCCGCGTTCCCTCAGACGAAGCTGCCGCCGGCAGCGGAGGCGGGCGTGGGTCTGCTTCATGTCTCCATGCGCTCTGGCCGAGCCGTGTACGTACGATGAAAGGCGACATCGTGAGCGATGCATATTAGGCAACTCGTCAGACATTCCCGTCGTGACGCGCCAAGCTGCGCGAGCGAGACGGCGCTGTGCTGCTGACTTATTTCATTCATCGTTCTTCTATTATGATTCTATTTCAATTGCGGCGCGAGTCTGGCTCGTGCGATTCGGTAAGCCGCTTCCTGTTAGAGGTAAAAGGTCAAATACAAAAGGTCAGCTGTCACACCATGTTTGGTGCATGGGTGTCTGGATAGATTGCTGGGTCTGTGGCAGCAGAGTGACAGGGTGAGTCCGGCACTGTCGCTTGTTAATTAGGAAATGCCGCACCCCCCCTCCGGGGTAAGATTCTGGAGCGGCAAGTAAATCGATCGTCCCTCCTTCTCCCTACCTCTACGTCCTCTCCTCTCTTGTTCTCTCTAACCCATGGCTCCTCCCTCAGTACCCGGGGGGGCAGGCCTCTGATGCAAGCAGGACGCAACGACGGAGAGGAGGAGAGATGATGTTTGCACACGCGTGTGCTTCTGTGTGTGTTTGTGTGCGGGAGAGACGTCGGCTTGTTTTGGTCCCATGTGTCTCGGATCTGTCGGATTGGCTCAGTTTAACCAGGCTCCATGCACAACAAATGGCACTGCCAGAACACTTAGCCGTCCGCTTTGGTTCTTGTCAGGGCGAATTACCTGACTTATGTCGCTGACGATGCTAACAAGGGCAACAGTGACAGCAGCAGCTAAGGTGAGGTGAAGTGTGAGATCCTGTCCCTTCAGTGTTTCCTTCTCTAATCCTTGCTTTGTTCTCTCACTCTCCCTCCATCTACCCTCCTAATCTCCCCAGTAACCTGGTCACCTGCATCCCCCCACCCCCCCTATCCTGCTCTCCTCTAGTTACCTGGTCACCGTGTCTGATGTAATTTTTGCAGGAAGTTTGATTCACGTTCACAACCCCTCCTCGGGGCACCTTCTGGGAGAAAGGAGGGGGGGGCATCACCTAGTGTAAACAGAGACTGCTGTGCTTAGCGGTCCATGCGTGGAAAATGGGGGCGTCCCCAAAGCCGGGCCCCAGTCGGCCTGTGGCTGCACGGGGGGAATGCCTGTGAATTTGCAAACGTCATGGAAATGATTTGCGTTTTAGAGCTGGATCTTAGTATTGTCTCACTGTGGCCCAATTAGACCCATTTTATCGGACATTTCTGTATTTTTACATATTCTTGCAAATACGTTGGGCAGGCTGATAATTAAAAGGTTGAAAAGTGACGGCCAGAAGGAGACAATTGGACCCATGTTCACAGCCCTAAATGAACTGCGGGCCGCGTTTCCACAAAAATGTCATAGGAAAAGTCGTTCTTTTTGGTTGGCCTGCTATTCTAGGAGACCCTGGTGTGACTGGCAGAGTGCTTGTCTGCAAATGTGAGGTAAGCTCACCCACCTAACACAAAAGGTTCTGCTTGTCCCATGATGTCGTGAATCCTCTGGTAGCCCCAGGTGACCACTCTGCCCACCATGATATGGTGCACCTTGCTTTGCTGGGTAAACTATATTCCAGGGCAATCGGTTTCCACTCGGGGGCCAAGTAAGCAGTTTTCCAAACTCCTTCCAGTTATTGGACCTCAGCAGGGAGCCCACTGTGAGCTTGACTGTTTACTCACAGGGCTACAATCACCACCAAATGTCAGTTGATCTGAGTGACATCATTTCCGAGGCACATGGCATTTTTTAAGCCACCATGAAAATACAGTAAAATGATAAGAACACTAACCAATTGTCCCCAACCCCCACTGCCTCCAGAATCCCGCATTCTTGAGCCATGTCAAGTAAGTGTATTGTGTGAAACTGGGAGGGGTGGGAGCGGGTACAAAAAAAAAAATCAGACCAGTGCAAACACACTCACCTGGGGGGCATGATTTATGAGAGAGGCTCCTGCTCGGGCGACGTTTCCTGGATGGGCTGGGCCCAGACGGGGTGGGGTGCTGACTGCTGAGGTCATTGCTACTGTCTCTTCAAGGTCAGAGGGCAAGGGGGGGGGGGTTGCATGTTAACAACAGGCTGATTGTTCACATGCCTGCATGTCTTGTTTTGAGTGTCGATTAGAGAGGGTGGGCAGGTGAATTGTGCACTGATGTTGGGTGTGGTCTTCATTCTTTGCTAATAACAACTCTTTTTGTTTTTGTGTGGGACGCTACTGTCTCCCATCCTGTTCGTTGGTTTGGAGTGAGTGGGTGGGGGAAGGGGGGAGGGGTTGGGGAGTCCGGGGTGAGGTCAGCATGGTATGGGATGGGAGTGGGTAATTACAGGGAGGCTGAGAGGAGCCTGTAATTACTGTGCCCTAAGGAAGATATGCTGCTGTTCTTGTGATATAATTACAGGCATTTATAAGGCTCTGGGTCCAAACACTCACTGTATTGTGCAATGTAGCACAGCAAGGGGTTATGGAGAATGAGAAGAAAGATTGGGGGGTGGGGGGGGGGGAAGGCCTAAAAGAGAGCAGGCAGTCAGAGAGTAAGGAGAGGCATCTCCACACAGGGCCTTGTGACAGGCATGCAGGGGACCCACTGTGTGAAAGAAGGACCCCACCCTCCCCAGATGGGATGGCTGGGTGGGCGGGGCTGGGTGTTCCTCCCCATCCTAACAGGGGAAAAAAAGAGTGGGCAGGAAGTCCACTTCCAACATTGGGGGGGGGGGGTCACAATACCAGTAAACAGAAAACAAATAATTAATGCTAGGAGGACATAAACTGCCAGCTGTGACTGCAGCCGGCTTTTGTATTTACAAAGTTGTCCTGTTATAGAAGCTCTCAAAAACAAAAGCGTATCAAAGGCTTTCACGGCTACACTTGCAATTTTATACTTCTCAATTTTTTTCCATTAGTAGGAGAACTGTTATCACTCATCATTGTTTTAATAGGATTTACATTGTCGAATTAATTGTGGTTATTGCTGGATTTGTTTTCTGGGCCGTAAATATTCATTCATCAGTTCTATTCCATGCGATGTTTGTATTTAAACTGTGTCACATTGCTCCGAGTTGATTGTCTAATTGTTTCCGTGGGGTGGCTGATTCTTGGTGTTTGCACCTGTTATTATTTTGGTTAATTACAGGTGTGCTGCACAGTTAGTGGCTTGTTTTGTAAGCCCCCCTGTTTGGTCCATTGTGCTTTGCCGGTTTTTAAAAATAACCACCAAGTTTTTATACATTTGAATGCTTTCTAGTTAAGTCACACTCCTCTGCCCAATCCCTGGTGTATTCGGCCTACTCATCCTTGGCCAGGAGTGGTTCTGCGTGGAGCACCAGTTGACTTTACACATAATGGACTTCATTTTCTCTGTCTTTTCCTTTGCTTGAGCTTCTCTCTTTACCCTGTTGCCATACTGGATGGGGCACAAGTTGGCTCTACACACAGCACAGACCCCCTCTCTCCTGGTCTGTTATGGTCTCTGTCTATCCTCGGTGATTGATCACAGTTCAGCCGTGTCGCACCATTCCCATGCAGCGGGTGGCCAGGGAGGGAGTGGGGGGGGGGGGGGGAAAGTCAGCCAAGC
>JAABNY020000063.1:13660985-13672708 GCA_015164015.2 Brevimyrus niger | reverse complement strand
TGCGCCCCGCGGACCGGGGGCGGGGGGGGGGGGGGGGGGGGGGGGGGGGGGGGGGGAAAGCTCATCCAGCACCCTCCTTGCAGATGTCAGCTACGGAGCAGTTATCGATGACATCCAATTAATGAGCGCTACAGGTGGAGGGTGGATTTGGCGCCCCCTAGCTGCCACGGTGGGGGCAGATAGTCCTGCCTTTTCACACGTGGGGGTGGGGGAGGGGGGGGGCACAGCACAGAGTCATGTGAACTTAGATATGACTGTTTGAAGAAACTGAAATTAATAATCAGCTTCATGTGTTGCTTTACAAGATTAAATGACTCCAGCTGGATGGAGAGGCACACATGTCTTAGAAATAAGTACAGTGCTTCAGTGAGGGGTGATTAAGTGTCATTAGTGTCACAGGGGGGCAGGGAGACAGACCTGGGGGGGCATGGGTGAGTGGGTGTGTCATGTGTTCGATGTGTGCGTGCGTCTGCCTGCCTGCTCTCTCCCCACCCCCATGAGTCCAGCCTGGCCTTTGGAGGGCAGGAGACGTCGTGGCCCCCTGATAGGCACCCAAGTTACAGGCCCTCGTTAGCGCCCCGCAGCCCGTCAGAGACATGATGATTCTGAGGCGCTGATGATCCCTGGGGCCTCATTGTTCACACGTTCTCACCTAAGGCTTTCTGTGTGTGTGCATGCATGCGTGTGTGTGTGTGTGCGCGCGCAGGACCTACATAACGCTGGGGGTGCAAACAATTTTAATTAAGTATATGCTGCTGTCAGCTCTTACAATTAGTCACACCCTGGTAAAAATGTGCCGTGAGAGTGTGGGGATGAAGAGAGTGTGGAGCAGGGGGTGTCATGGCAGGAAAAAAAGGCTTTTAATTAAACAGGGGCGTAGGGCCATTACTCATTGCCGCTTGCTTTGCAGATTTTATTTGCACTGTTTCACTGGTGTCACGTTTAGCTGAATATCGGCCCGCTGCAAAAAAGACGTGAAAACTAAATATACATCCCCTGTGTAAACCGCTGCTGATGTCATAGTCTCCATCTCAGCAGGTAAGATTCTCCTCCCTCTCCTTTTTTAAGTGTGCCAGCATCTTCAGAAACTGTTTTGAAACCTGCTGCTTTGCTACAAAGCGAGCCTCTAACACAGGGAGGGTGTAGAATATGGCTGATGTGAAGCTTCGAAGGTCTCTGCTTATTTATGATCTCACATAGGTGAGGCTTGATTAGCTGCTCAAGGACTGTCTAACAACTTCCCTACCAGATTCTCGGTGAAACCCCGGTTTAAAAATTGACTGCGGGATCAGCATTGCCTCAGCCTTATTTTCTGAGCTCTCACCCCCATCTCTTTGATGATACATTAGGGTGCCTGTTACTCACTGATGACCCCCTTGTATTCATTTCAATGTTTCAATTACCCCTGTAACCCAATTCTTTCTTCCCTGTTGGCCCACTCTCTGTCAGCACCCTGAAAAACAGCCCTTATCTCAGGCTTCCTGTGTCAGTTAAACCCTTTATTCATCTCGATGATGATGGGCCTCTTTTCTAATACCTGTAATGATACTTCTAGCATGAAAGTTTGCTTCTTCTTTTGAATTTTGCTTTATTTTTTGGACGAATCCATTCTTTGCTCTAGGGTCTTCCCTGCTGTGAAGAGCATCTGAGGACAAAACACCCCCCTTTATAGAAATATGTCTCTTTATAAAAGTTTCTAGTAGTTGGTCAGAAAGAGGATTTGGCATATTCCTGCATCGTGCATGTGTGTGTTTGGCTGTTCTCAGTCCTTTTTGTGTGTACCTGTCTGCCTTCCACCAATCCCATTGAAATACAGGCCTTGCTTGAGAGAGAAGTGAAATCTCCATCATGGTTGCCCTTGACTCTTGGAGAATGCGTGTCAAGCTTTGTCCGGGAAGCCAAGCGGATGAATGTCCGCCCATCGATGTGCAAAATGGATCACCTGTTGCCCAATGGGTTGAACCAGTGATTTGCTGAAGGAAACAGTTTCTGATTGAAGGAAGTTGTTTGCAGTAATGTCTCCCGTGTCTTTACTTCCTTCCACCTTTGGGCTCTTTCACTTTCTGTAATTGTTTAGAAGAATTTATTAGCAGTTTATGATATTTCACTTTTCCCAACAGTAACTACAGTAATTTGAAAATCACCCACTCAAAAGAATAATTTCTCTTCTGTATCCAAGTAAGATGGAAGTACTCAACCTGTGAATTCCACTTGTAATCCTTAGCCTTTGTTATTGTACTTGCTCTCTCCATCTTCCATCTGAAGATCTGACGCGGGTGCTGATCTATTCCCGACTCACAGTTTTGCACCTTCCCATCCTGATGATACCTGGCAACTCATACAGCCTTCCTCAAGATGATGATACAACCACTGTATATACCCTTATACAACCATCACTCACGGGCCACTTTCCGTTAGCTTCGCTCCTGGCTCATCTCTGTTATATGTCGCTCCATTGGAGGTGATGTGATTCAGTGAACAGTAGAAGCTACATATGCCAAAAATCTGATCACATGCATATACAGTGTTACCTCAGTTCTTGAACTCATTAGAACTCGAAATTCTTAAAAGTTGAACCAACCAGTTTGGAAAAAAAAGTACCTAGCACTCGATCTGAGTCTCAGAAGTCAAACCATGAATGCCCACATAAGATAACTTGTATGTGCGTGGAAATGACTCCAGCAGCACGTCTCTCAGTGGAAACAAAGGGTATCGCTTCAGTCTCAGCCTCCCATTCGACTGTGATAGCATTGTGCATGTTTACACTAGCTGAATACATATATTTAGACAGTAAAAATACATTTAGACAGATAGACAGTAACAGTAATTATTATTATATAATAAAATACATTTACAAATAAAGATTTCTTATTCATTATTTTAACATTAACAATAAATCATTAATACATTTAATTATAATAATATTGTCATGCCAAGTGGGGACGGAATGGAATCGGGGAATATGGGGTTTGATTACAGGTAAGGCAGGCAAAATGCAGACGGACAGTACAATGACCAGACAAACAAACTGAAACATGTACGAAATAGAGAGAGGTAATAAAAACAACCAGAAACAGCTGATCACATGGGTATTCCACACGGGGTTAACGAGAAGGCGTGGCACACGGAAGGAGCCGACGATCGCAGGACACATAGTTTGGATACATTTATTTTCTTACTTTACAAATTACTGTTTTGATAAATTTGCTTAGATGTGTTTAGCACATAGTATATGCTATTATTTCTTATGGGGAAAATTTGATCAGAACTCAAACATTTAGGACTCTATCTGGAGTTCTGACTTGATTGAGTTAGAGTTTCAAGGTACCACTGCACATATGAGATCCTAAGGGGCGCACTGTAGCTCAACGTGTGGCACTTCACACCACCTGGGTTGGGGCTTTGATTCCTGTCCCCGCTCGGTGTGCGAACCTTCGACCTTTGGTACGTCTACTGCAGCCCAAAAAAAAGATGGTCCCGCTTTAGAATGGTTCCAATTACAATATTTCTACTGAATGATGGCAAAATAGTGATGCACATTCAGTCGTTATCAAACTTAATTTTAATGTGTTCCTGGGCTAGCAATATGCCGCAGGATACTTCCTACTGATGCCAATCGATGGCAGTATCCACCCTGTCACACTTCCAGTCTCTGTTGTGATTGCAAGTGTGAACATCTCATAGAGTGTTTAAGGATGTATCATACATCATTCTTTTCTGCTTTTAACCAAATTTTGCCCTGTCATGTTTGTCATGTTCATTAGAAAGCAACCCCACTGTAAGTTTCCGAGCATCTGTATGTAATTAATCTGGGGTCTCTATATTGCCCATTGTGCGTCCTGCAATGGACTGCCACTCCAACCAAGGATGTCCCTGGCTCATGCCCTGTGCCTCCTCAGGTAGGCTTCAGGCTCACTGTGCTGTACTGGGTAAGCAGTTAGGGGAGATATGGACACTTAATCACAACAGTGTGTGTGTGTGTGTGTGTGTGTGTGTGTGTGAGCATTGAACAGTACAGCATCCAGCTCCAGACTGTAGCTTTGGCACACAATGCGAGCGCATAATAAAATGTGACTGCGGCCACTGTTTATACTCCGTGTTCAGTGGATGGCAGCAGGAGGGAAAGCTCGAAAGCAGAAAAATGGAAGGAAGCTCGACCTCGAGATGAAACAAAAGCAAAATGAAGGGGAAGAGGAGAAGGAGGAGGAGGTGGAGAAGCAGGAGGTTCCCTGGAGGCTTATGATTCAGAGAGGGAATACAGTGATGAGACCTGACGTTTGGCAACACGGGCGGTGTGTTCTTTAAGGAGAGCGGTGATGACGGGGATGGGGGGGGGGGGGGCTGAAGTAATGACAAAGTGCACTGGAGAGAGACTCCGACTGGAGCCATGCTGCAGAGCTCTTAAATACAGGCTTATGAGGACCGCCGGTTTGTGGGTGTGTGTTGGTACAATTGTCCTTCCCTAAGTCACCCCCAGTACCAGATCCCACAGCTCCCCATCGCTCTCCGTGCTGCTCCGCCCGAGGTGGCAACACACCCATGGGACTTATCGTGCATGTGTGCTTGCTGCCATGCCCGAAAGCAAGAGATTTTACCTGAACCGTATAAACCAGTAAACATATAACATCAGTAGGTGACGTTATGTAAGTTGCTTCAGCTTAATTACTATAAATGCAAATGTGAATTTAAATATTTATAAGCACATATATCGCTGGAATACAAGAAATTTATTTGAATGTGGATTTTAGCGAACGTCTTTGTGTTGAAGCATTACAGTAATGGCATACAACTGTGGTGTGTTTGTAGCGTTTGAATTTATGCACAGGTGTGTAATGTGTGTAGTCTAGTGCATGTAGAACATTGACAAGTTTGTCACAGAGGACATCTGTGACATCTGAAGTTCACCTATAATGAGCATGCGTGTATGGTGTTCCAGTCGTTCAAGTGCACAGATGTCTGTAATGTGTATGCAGTATGGTGTAGCAGTTTCTAAACCTCGATCCATGAGCTGACACCGGGCGGTTGTTTAATTTTCAAAATTAAACTGGACTTGTAGGATTTTCAGGCACATCCTTTTTTTTTATCAGTCCATGAATTTTTTGTACAATCTAAACCAGTCCGTGGTCATCAAAAGCTTGGGAACCCCATTTTTACTGCATATAGAACAGGGTTCCAGAGTTCTGGTCCTGGAGGGCCAGAATCCAACACAGTTTGCAGATTTCCCAGTTCAAACACCTAATTCGCTAATTACCAGGTTTAGTAGGTGTGTTTGAATTGGGAAATCTGCAAACTCTGGTGGATTCTGGTGCTCCTGGACTGGAATCAGGGAACCTTGATATGGAGTGTTTGTGTGTTCACTGGAGAGTGTGCCTTTAGAGTTCAACCATTGTCTGTGTTTGCATGCGGCTGTGTTTATTTTTCTGAGAAAAGAATACCCCAAAGAGTCCTGGGGCTCCACGACAAGCTGCTATCTGTCATTTCCGTAATAAAAGACTCACAGTAAAGGCCTCTTAAGAGCACTCCTCTTTAAAGCATCGGGCATTCCACAGAAATTGCCGGCTGTTTGTGTACCGGGAAAACACAGGTTCCAGTAAAACCCTACAATCGTCTCACTTCCCGCCTCTCCCTCACTCTCTAAAAGACTGCTTCTCCATGCTTGCCCCATGTCTGCTTTTGTTAATTAAACTGCATCTGTTCTAAAAGTTCAGGTCGGCTCGATATTAATGCTGCCCAAATGATATTAGATGGTCAGTGCAGGGGTGGGATTTAGATGATTGTGTTCTTCGTTCAAACTTCCAAACGACGGCTGTCTTTTCACTTTTAGTCTGTGCCCAGCAATCAATGCAACCCAAAGAGGGACAGAGGAGCACAAATACTTATTGACAGTGCAGACAAGGCTGTAGAGAGCCAGGAGATGGGAACCTGACCGAGGGGGGGTGTTTAGGGAACAAAGGATGGGATGGAGAAAAAAGAGAATAATGCTGTTAAGGATGTATAAAGAGAAGGGATAAACAGAAGAAGACAGAAGGGATTGGGGTTAAGAAGGAAGGATGACACAGAGGAAGACTATGACAATGAACAAGAGAGAAATGCTCACGCAAGTGGCAAAGTATCTGGGACCTCTTCATTCCCAACATTCCGTTCTCCATGTCTGACCTCACTTTCCAGACAAAAGCAATAAGTAAGAAGACTCGGAATGCAGTTCCTGAAGCAGGGAGTAATAGTTCCACCCTGGATACCAGATTCCTTATGAAGCCCTGTACCTTTCTGGGTTGAACTCGCTGTCCTAGGATTGCCTATTCAGCCCAGTCTGAGCGAGTCCACATTTGCGGTGTACTCAAATATCCTCCTTCACTTTTCTCTCAGCTTCTGAGCTGCCATTTTCAGAACCCACTTTGGGTTATGGCTCATCAAACCATGGAGCTGGTGGTATAGCCAATGTTCAGAGAGCCATGGGTTGAGTGCGACTTTGCGTATGATATTTTTAATGTCTTTTCAGGGCCCACTGTAATAGAGTTTTTGCTGTGCCCTACCGTCGTTAGTTTGACTGAAATTGATTTCCAGAGTTTGCCTGGAGTTATGGGTGTCAGACGGCCATTTGCCAACATGCTTCAGGAGCTTGTCTGTCTCTCTCGGGGAGAGAGGAAGTGAAGGTCAGGGAGGCCTGATTTGATTATTCGCCTGAAGAGAGGCAGTAAATTAAAAACCTTGTTCTGGCAGAGCAATCGTTGGCCGCAATCATCACGTCTGGTGGTGACGCTAGCTAGCACCATGTCATGGATAGTAGTGAAAAACGGGGGGGAGGCTTTCCACTCATGTCGCATCATAGAGGGACGCAATGGGACTGGCACATCACCTATCTCTATAACATTACCACTAAAATTGTGAGGAGAGAAGAACCAGGGCTTTCGCTGATGTTGAGGCCCTGGTGGCTTCAAGCTGTAAGGGCAGAAAGAATTGGTTATGTCAATACATGAATATGAACCACCAAACTGAATTTGTACCAAGCACCCTCAGACATGGCAATGTGTAACTTCTCATTCACATACATCCTTATGACACATACTCACGCTGCTGCGCTCCTTCTCACACAAACTACCACATTGTGCTCCCAGTTCCTGCTACAGTGCCTACTGTAGAGCAGTGGTGATGACACTGGACAGATGACCAGTGGGCACAAGTTAAATTCCCAAAAGAGACCATACCAGGTGATTGACCGGAACTGCTCTCACTCTCCCTCCCTCTCTCCAATCCTCCATCTGTCCTCAGCAGGTGACTACAGCGAGGTCCTACCAGACTCCTTCCCTTCAGCCGCCGCGGAGCCTCTGCCGGAGTTCCAGCTGGAGCCCGAGGACGCCTTCATCGTGAAGAACCGCCCAGTACAGCTCCGCTGCCGAGCTTCGCCTGCTACACAGATCTACTTCAAATGCAATGGCGAGTGGGTGAACCAGAACGACCATGTGACCCGCGAAAGCCTGGACCAGATCACAGGTATGGGTGCGTAGACACATAGCGCACGGGCTGTCATGGCGGCTCAGCAGCTAAAATAGAAGCATGCAGCAGGGCGCAGTCTAGTAGTGCCACACATGGCCAGGCTGCCTGTCCTCCACACTCCCTGACTCTCCCCATCTCTCTCTCTTTCTCACTTTCTCTCCTTCTCACTCAGTTCACTGTTATGTGGCTTTAATGCCAGTTTCCATATGCTGCAGACGGAAGTCACGCCCCCCAAAATAAGCAGTAATGTTATAATTGCAAATTTAAAAAAATAATAATAATTATGTTTATTTTTATCAGACAGTGCTGCTTATATAAATGACTAAAACCAGGAAATGGAATGAACATGCAAATAAATTAAGGACTCTGAGCGGGAAGCTATTACCAAACAGTCTAAGTCTATTGTGCTCATCTGCACTTGCAGGATGTCTATGAAGTCTCCCCACACAAAGTTAGGCTTTTCCAGTTCTTGATGTGGGGTCTCACTATTGTTATTAAACAATGAGGTCGGTGACATGGTAAAGGATAAACCTTTTGATTAGGCTCTACATTTTATTTGTAACTAACTCATTAGGCTGCTTTTATTTCCCCAGCTGCTTCATTGGGATGGCAAGAGGACATTTTGGTTGCATGTATCAGAGAAAAAAACTAGTAAAAGCATATAAAAGCTGTATGATCTTCTTGCTAGTGTCACAAACCTAAATTTAAAAGGTTTTAATGTAGCCACTTTCAAGTTTTAAGTACCACTTAAGCAGTCAGGGTCATGGAGACAGAGGCCTTTTGAAACATGACACCGATTCCAAGAATAATTTGTATTATTAAAACATTAAAAAAAGATTGATACTGAAAGGTTGGTAATGAGTCACCAAGCAGCCCTCACCTCAGCATTGCTCACCTTCCCCCGCAGGCCTAGTGGTGCGGGAGGTGGATATCTCCGTTTCCAGGACTCAGGTGGAGGAGCTGTTCGGCCTGGAAGACTTCTGGTGCCAGTGCGTGGCCTGGAGCTCAGCCGGCACCACCAAGAGCCGCCGGGCGTACGTGCGCATCGCTTGTGAGTCCAGCAACATGTGCTTGCTTGTGCGCACTCATGTAGACGCACGGGGCTTTTCACGAGTCTCCTCCAGGACATCTACTGAAAAACTGAACTAGTGAGGAAGTGAAAGAACCAAAATTCTCTCTGGCCTTTCGATGTCATGTGTCTCTTTCATTTATCGTTTTAACAAGGGAACCAGTGGGAAGTCCCTAAGCCCTGTATAGGATCCTGTACCTTTTGTGTGTGTTTGTCCATAATAACATGGCAGAGCCTAGACCAGTGTGTCTTTGACACATATGGGGGCATCCACCTTACCTCCAAACTCACCATCTCCCTTCCCCTGCAGACTTGCGCAAGAACTTTGAGCAGGAGCCACTGGGCAGGGAGGTGCGCCTGGAACAAGAGGTGTTGCTGCAGTGTCGCCCCCCAGAAGGCATCCCTCCTCCTGAGGTAGAGCCATTACTCCACCGCTTCACTTCTCAGCACCTTCATCAGCCCCCACCCGTCATCTTCAAAAACACTCTCCATGATTACACCTGACTTCCTACCTTCTTAAGCTTTGAAAAAAAAGCAATACAGACAGCAGGTGGCATAGTGGTTAAGGACAGGACATGGGAGCTGAAGACTGATAGGGGCTCTAATAGGGACAGAATTGTATGTTCTTCTGTATGTAAACACACAAGGCCAGACAGATGTCCTACTGATTCATTCCATGACACATAGCCTACTTGCAATCTGGACTTGTTTTCGCTTGTAGGTGGACTGGCTGAAGAACGAAGACACAATCGACCCAACACTGGACTCCAACTTCTTGATAACCGTCGACCATAACCTGATCATCAAGCAGGCCCGCCTCTCCGACACAGCCAACTACACCTGCGTGGCCCACAATGTGGTGGCCAAGAGGCGCAGCAGCACCGCCACCATCATAGTCTATGGTAACCACGGCAATACTCCCGGCATCTCCATCTGATTGGTCCTTTGGTGGAAAAATGTACAAAAAAAAGCAGATACAGAATTGGGTCTCCATGGGCATTTGGCCCATCTGCCTGCCTTTCCTCCTCAGTGAGCGGAGGATGGTCGTCCTGGACAGAGTGGTCGGAATGCAATGTACGCTGTGGGAGGGGCTGGCAGCGACGGACACGCAGCTGTACCAATCCAGCGCCACTCAATGGCGGAGCCGTCTGCGAGGGCCCACCCTTCCAAAGGGTTACCTGCACCACTCTGTGTCCAGGTGAGCATTTATGAAAGAAGCAA
Source organism: Brevimyrus niger (assembly GCA_015164015.2). NCBI lineage: Eukaryota > Metazoa > Chordata > Actinopteri > Osteoglossiformes > Mormyridae > Brevimyrus > Brevimyrus niger. The sequence continues at coordinate 13,662,924 of JAABNY020000063.1, read as the reverse complement.
CATACAACAAATCCTGTACCCACCTGTGCCACATGTACAGTACACCCGTATGTACATCATGAAAAATGTATCTCTATGTATGACTCTGGCCCAGCTGGATGGTGAACTGGACAATGTGACACTCCGATTGGAGAAATGAACAAGGACTTTTGGTTACGGTAGCAGAGATGGCAGTGAGGAACAGAAGAAAGCTAGCTACTGTACAGCATGCCAAAAACACACGGGGGGGCAGAACAAATTTTGCCCCTGCCCTGTGTTTATGGAGTTGGAGGGATATCCCCACATTGTTTCCTGCTGCAGTCAAAAGATACACATTTTTGCTAATTAGGCTAATTAGCCTTTATAAATAGCCTATAGTGTATGATTGTGTGGTTATCTGCCCTGCAATGGACTGGCATCCCATCTAAGGAGTACCCCAGCCATTTGCCCTGTGGTGCCTTGGATGGGCTCCGCCCCCCACCCACCGGTAAGCCTCAGTAGAGTAAACTGTTGGAAGATGAATGGATTTCTCACACCTATGTCTTTATACTAAATAATCTTTCATAATTTTCCAGAATTTCAGATCTTTAAAAAATATACACCAATTGTATATACACTATCAGTATCGACTGATACAGTAACAATCGGCCATCAGCCAACTGCCAGAAATCCCCTTTAAAATTAAGTATTGCTTTGCACACCCTTGTACTAAATTGACAAAAATGTCTGCTGAGTGGAATTATTGTAATGTTAACAAAAATGTCATTATAGATGCATTTTACAAACATTGCACTGCTAAAATTTCACGAGGAGGACCTACTAAAAAACATTTCAAAACAACTAATTTGATTGCTTCACCTTCAGACAGAACTATTTAAATCACAGTCCTCAAGGTTCAAGACCTGCTTATTTTCCAGCCTTCCTTTACCTGGGAGCCTGGCCTCTGACCAATCAGAATCAGTAATTATTAAACCCAGTACATGGGAGGCCTGGAAACAAGGCCTGGATTTGGAATTGACGTCCAGATTTAAAGAGCCCTACCTTAAGGTGAGACAGTGAGGAGTCATGAAAGGTCATGAAGAGTTCATGAAAAATCAAATCCGTTCCAATTAAGAAGTCTACAGTACTGCCAAATAATATTAGTCTGTCAGTAACACAAGCATTTGATAGCAAAAGAAAATTCAGTGTAGGCTGTGCAAAATCCAGACATTACTCTGAAAATTACGGAGTTTATCACACTCGATAATCAGCCCTTCTCTGTTATAAATATATAAAATGTATACAGTTATAAAATATAGTGGTCTGGGACTGTTGATGTTTTCTTACCAAAAAATAAATACTTTAAAAAAAAAAAATTGGGTGGAGTGTTCCTTTAAACGTATTTAAGCAGAACCTCCCAAAGAATCGGTATTGGAGTCAGTTTTTGAAATAATCAGCTACTGGTATCAACCAGAAATTTCCTTATTGGTGCATCACTAAAAAATATATGCTTATTTTTTACTGCTGGGTCTTACTTTGACCTCTGACCCCTCATAGTGGATGGTGGCTGGACGGAGTGGGCCAAGTGGTCAGTCTGCGGGACCGAATGCACGCACTGGCGCAGCAGAGAGTGCCAAGCCCCTGCCCCTCGCAATGGCGGGCGCCACTGCATTGGCAGTGTGATGGAGAGCAAGAATTGCACCGAGGGGCTCTGTGCACAGAGTGAGTCTGAGGGGTGTCTGGAGCGGGAGGGGAGGGGTTGTGTGTGACAGGGAAGTTGCAGTGGTCACACTAGGGTGTCAGATGTCTGACATGTCTATGTAACCAGGTGAGTCAAGTCTTAGGCCGGTATATATGGTTTCTGGGGGGATTTAGTGGACATTCTATAAGACAGAGGCCTGAATTGTTCAAAGTGGCTCTTATTAATCCATTTGATCTGCGGACAATACGTTCTTGGCGAAACCAAGCAGATGGGCGGGGG
>JAABNY020000063.1:13645359-13660885 GCA_015164015.2 Brevimyrus niger | reverse complement strand
CTGAGCTTGGGGACAAGGAGACAAAATCAGTCGATAAATTCAGCAGTTGCCCTGCCCTACCGGCGACGCCGCGAGGGCGGCGGGGAGGAGGGAAGCGCGGGAGGCGTCGTGCGAGCGGGGGGCGCGGCGGGCCAGGCGGCGGCAGCAGGGGCTGTGGGCGGGGCTAAAAATCTGCACGTTTATTAAGAGGAAGTCTGATTCTTCCAGCCACCTTTACCCTCTTTGTGGGGGTACCTGCAGATCCCTCAAAAGTATTACATTTGTTTATCTTAAAGAAAGCTCTCAATTGGTATTAAAATGTATTGAATTAAGGGTCTTTAATGTGCCCCAAACAAGGAAAATAACACTGATTTACGTGTTCATGAATGGGATGATTTTATATTTGGCAGCCATTTTATATTTAAACGTCACACAGACCGGAATGAGCGAAATCATTAGTAATCACATTTGCTGGGGGAGGGAGGGTTTGTAACTTAGTGGAAACCTTTTAGCAATAATGAATATGAAGGTCATTGTGCAGAGGCTGTGAGAGACGTTGCTCAAACCCGGCACAATGGGAACCAAAGCTGTGGAAACACGTCCCTGCAAATAGGAAACACAAAACCACGACAACGTAAAGTAACTGTTGCCATTGAATGTTTTTCGCCGTCCCTGTCATTGTGAAACGGGCCTTAAAATTAAATTTAAGCGGCATTAAGAATTCTTAAACCTCACTTGCCTAATCTTGTTGATACCCTGCTTGGGCTGGTGATGGACTTTAACGGTTCCCCTATGGGAAGAGGAAGATCACAGCTGGAATGGAGATAAAAAATCGGTGTTTGTGGGACATAGACTAAGCAGAGGCTTTGTGAGCCATGCTTCCTCAGACTCTCTCTAGTCTATTTTAGGCCAAATCCGAGGCCACACGGTAAAGCGCAGAGAAGAAAGAAGACTCGCAGAAGTCTAGAGAAGTCCGGTCTCATGTTCCACCGTTATCTCTCTGGAACGTGGCAAACCAAAATGGAGGGTGAACGGAGAACCCAGACTGCAGTGAGTCTGAAGCGCTGCAGTGGAACAATCCTCCTGTTACAGCCGTCGAGCTGCAGCTTGTGGCTTATAGATGGCCATCTGAGGGAAGCGTGTCCAAGAGGGCAGGGGTGAGTGAGGGGGGACAGAGGAAGGCGTCGGGGGGGGGGTGACCACCTGCGGGGGGCATGGGGGCGCATGACTGAACATCAGCAGGGAAAGGAGAGGTTTGGGGGCATTATGTGCAGAACCGGAGTTCAGTAGGTTTGACAGGGGGGCGGGGGGGGGGGGGGGGGGCTGGTTGAAAGACTCCTGCCTACAAGGGAACATTCACCCACCCTTTAAATCGTAGTTGCATCCAGATAACGCTCATGGTAGTTTAATTCGAGCTTTCCAGTGCTTTTGAAAAATGTTTCCATGCCTATGGGTTTGTGACAGGGTTGGTGGCACATCAAGGCAGAGTGAACGATCCTGCCATCCTGGGCGGGGCCTGGAGAATGGCAGAGTGTGGGGGGGGGGTGAAGCAGAGGTGCACTTCATTCAGAATCATGTCAAAAGCAGATATGTTATGGCAGGTGTATGTGGACAATTTCAAAGGAGAGAGAATTAAGAAGCTGGTGAGGATGAGTCATCGGTCCACTGACCTGTAAAAGCCACACAGTCACTCACTTGCGTGTGCATTCACAAGACAGCCCACTATTTTAAGATACACATACAGCTGTCAGATGGGCTTCTAGACAGGGACTATAAGATATTCCCTTTAATCTTCCTTTATTTAAAACTGCATGTGTTGGTTTTATTAATTGGATGAAGTGTTTTTGTTTTTCTTATTCATTTTACTCCCATGTTTCCTCATTTTATTACTTTAATTTATTAATCCATCCGTTACCTCTTTTCTTTCTTTTTTGTTTTGTTTTTCATTTCTAACAGATAAAAAGGTTTCTATTGAACATGCCAGCCATCGTAAGTTCACTTTTTCCATAAAATCTTCACATTTCTCATGCTCATTGTCCAACCAGATGTGTGCGTGTGTGTGTGTGTGTGTGTGTGTGTGATAGCGTATGTATCTGCAATGTCCCAAATCTAGGCCACTATGTAAGACACGCGTCACCCCCTTTTTCTGTCACGTTTGTCACATAATGGGTCCTGGCAGTCTTGTCCTGTGTGCAGCCTCCTCGTTTTCTGTTTTGTAGGGACTGGATGCAGTGTCCTGGGTGTGTGTTTTCACGATGCCTGTCATACCTCATCATGCGTTTCATAGCCTTTACTTCTGCCCTCGACTCCACTGACTGCTTTGCTAAAAAAACTTTCCAAACCTTTTCCCTGGCGTTCATAACTTACAACTAAAAATAGAGAGACGTGCCGTTAATTATTAATCTGAGATTCATAGATGGATGTATAGCAAAACTGTTAAATAGACTGGACTGGTTATGAAAAAATGAAAATATAAATGACCTGAGGTTAGAGACATAAGCAGGGGGACTCATTGTTGCATGCTGGGAAATTAATGAGATGGTTGCTTGTACTGTGTGCAGGCAGCTGACTACCTCAGTTGAATCTCCCCCAATGCAGTTTTACACCTTCCCTCTCCTCTCCGCCTTTTCCTGTCAGCTTCCTGTGTCCTTCATTCTTGTTCCCCGTCTTCATTGTGCCCATGCACTTGCATCTCTGCTCTGCTGTTTCAGGCCACTATAGTATGCAAAAGCAATTAAACTGTAGTGCGGGAGGCACATGAGCAGTAGGCAAGTTTACAACTCAGTCTGGTACTTTGAGGGGAACACTGACACTGGTGAACAGCTCCCCCTGCAGGCTAGGAGGCAGTACTGCTGAATCTGTCTCTATGTACCATATTAGGATTAACTTTATTATCTCTCTGGACATATTTATGCATGTATTTATCAGATTAAAAAGGCTTTTCTGTTGTGTGTCAGTGTGTAGCTTCACTCCAGCATAATTGAGAGTGGCTTGAAGAAATGACTGGCTGTGTTTAATGACTGCGTAGATTTTTGCTGGTGTTTCCATGCTTTTTGAGATCTGCAGCTTCACTCTTCTGGCCTCTTCCCCCCCCAGCGCTCGAACCCGGGATGGGCGTGGCCGTTTATGCCGGACTGGTGGGGGCGCTACTCCTTTGCGGGATGTTGCTGCTGTGTGTGGGTGTGCTGGCATACCGGCGCAGCTGCCGGCATCTCCGTGGTGACATCACAGACTCATCCTCCGCCCTCACAGCAGCCTTCCATCCAGTCAACTATAAACCCCCAAGACAGGGTGGGTCACAATCCCATGTACCCCTCCATACCATCATTTTTAGTTTTCCTCTCCCGTTTTCCCATTTTTTCATCCTCTCTCCTCCACTTCTCACCACTCAAAAGTTGCCACATATCACTTTGGAGCACCAGGGAGGACACCCAGAAATGGTTGTGTCCAGCCAGCTGGACTGGAAGCTTCTAGCCATTAGCGCCAAGCAGCCTCGAGAAAGCAGGACACATACAGCTAATGATGAAGCGGCTCCGATGAAATGACACGACTCATCGAGAGGCACACAGATGCTCCCACCAGCCAGATATCATGTCTGATAGCGCCTGATCCACATACATGAAGCAGCACAGCACACTGTCGCTTTTCTTCGTTTAGAGGACACTTTAAAAATCCAAACCGTTAAGGCCTAGTCGTTAGGAGCTGCCAGCCCCACATACCTAAAGAGCACGTGATGTGCCCTAAGGAGGATGAATACTTTACAAAAAATCCGGACTCGCTTAGATGCTCTAACAGTGTCGAGGCTGATAGTCCCACAGGTGGGAAGCAGACATATTTACCTCTGATAGCCTTGGAGGGGGCTGGGCCGCCAAGAGTTTAGATTGTAGTTCAGTTTGGCATTTAGCTTCATAATGGATATGAAATGGCTTTCACAGCTGCCACTGAAGTATCTGATTGTGATGCATGCACACCACACACGCATACACCCCCAGACAAAAAGCCCCGTGCACAGACATACACCCTCTGACGCACACGTCCTTTTCTCTTCTATGCCTTCATCCCCAACCCTGTCCGTAACTTCCCACCTGCTCTCACTCTGACCCTCTGCTCCAGTGTCGGTTCACTAAATGTCTTGACTGTCAGTGGCACTGAAGCGTTAAAAAATCAATTCTAATCTATCTCTGGCCTCTCTTGTTTGTCTCCTGACCCACCTGCTCCCCTCCACGAATAAAACCACCTCCAGACAATCCTCACCTGCTTCACCCCTCGGCGCCCCCGGACCTAACGGCGACAGCCGGTTCGCTCCGAGGGCCCCTGTTTTCCCTGCAACAGGGGGTTCTGGATCATAGCCACCACAAAATCCCCATGACCACCTCACCGCTGTTAGACCCCCTGCCCAGCCTAAAGATCAAAGTGTACAACTCATCCACTCTCTCTTCGCTGGAACTCCCCGCCGAGGGAGCCTCGGTCGATGGTGAGATCCTCAGCCTGAAAATGGTGGGCTCTGGGTCCCGGCCTGACTCCCGTGAGCCTCATAGCCACACCCTTCCCCGTGAGCCCAGCAACAGCACCAGCGCCACCTTGGGGTGCTTGGGAGGACGCCTAACCATCCCCAACACAGGTAACACATAAACACGAATGTCCTAAAAGCCACAGAAACCAGTAGCTTTTGCCATTGTGCTAATGGAACGCATAAATGGGGAATGTATATCGGCAGGCCCCGATGCCATAAACACACACACAATCTCTTCACCCTTCCTCTGTCTGCCTGACACTCTCCAGGTGTGAGCTTGCTGGTCCCACAGGGAGTGATTCCCCAGGGCAAGTTCTATGAGATGTACCTCATCATCAACAAGTGGGAAAAGACCACGTGAGTCTCAGGGCCCGGTGCCGCAGACTGCCCCCATCTGGTCCCGTCCGCTCCGAGTCAAGGACACGATAAGCCAGGGGACTAAAACATGGCACAGGGCATCAATCAGATACTGACATTCACAACCCAGAAAAAAGGTTGCTGAGCTACATATGGCTGGGAGAGGAGTGGGCTGAGGACTTTGGGTATATGTAAACAGAGGAACAGAGAAACTAATTAAATGCAGGCACTCTGTGCTCTTATGGGATACTGTAGAGTTAGCTATGGGTTTGTTTCTCTAGCTTTATTTGATTCTGCAGTCTGGGGAGGAGGCCATAGATACGTCATTGGCCATCCTCCACCACAAAATGGGATATCAGAACAGGGTCTCCCCAAGCCGCCGTTCTTTCTCCAGCTTTAGGTCTGCAAAGCTCAGCTAGCCATAAATGTTGCAGTAAAGGGTGTGAACCTCACTCATTTCTCATTATCTCCACTAAAACACAAATGTTAATAATAAAAGTAAATTCTATGTCCCTTATTACTCAAATTAAATTCTGTCTGGAGGATATTTGCTGGGCTCATTGGTTTTTCATCCACTTTTATTTTGAACATTTACCCGTAGGACAGAGGTGAAGAATTCTAGGTCTCAATAGTAACCCAGCATTGTTTTATTTTGCAGAAGCTCGGCCCTTAATTGCTCTGTCGAGTTATTTTGAATTCAACACTTCAAGAATAAGTCGCTTACCCTGGGTTATAGGATATTTATTGGCAGTTCCTTTGAAAAGTGCCTCAGTGGCTGGGGAACCTGAACTTGTATCCAGAAGGCTGTAGGTTTCAGCTCCACTTTGGGAAAAAGGGACAGCTCAGGAGCGTGGGGCAAAGTTCTAAAGGGGGTTGAGCCTTAGCTAGCGGCCTTTGAGTTTAACCCAGAGTCTGCTGCCAGCAGGTTGCCATCAGAGGGCAGCCAGACGGTCCTCAGCCCCGTTGTGAGCTGTGGGCCCACGGGAATGTTGCTGAGCCGGCCTGTGGTGCTGACTCTGCCGCACTGTGCCCAGCTAGACCCACCCGACTGGACGCTCAGTCTGAAGACGCAGACTCACCAGGGCGAGTGGGAGGTGAGAAAGGGATGGAGATTGAGGGGTGGGAAGAAAGTGCATGTGGGGGTGAGTGTGAAGAAGAGTGGAGTCAAGAGGGGGAAACAGAAAGTGTGAGAGGCAAGTGGAGAAAAAAATGTTGGGAAAGCGTAGTGGAAACTTAATGCGCTGAGAATCACTCCCGGAAATCCACCATTTTAAAACGCTATTAGATCTTCACCTGGTTATTCTGGTATGCATCTTTCTGCCTGTAGGAGGTGCTGACAGTTGGCGAGGAGAGCCTATCGTCGCCCTGCTACCTCCAGGTGGAGGAGCGGAGCTGCCATGTCCTGATGGAGCAGCTGGGTACCTACAGCCTTGTGGGCCAGTCCACCGCACCGCAGCCCGGCTGCAAACGCCTGCAGCTGGCTCTCTTCGCCCCACAAGCCCCATGCCTCTCCCTGGACTACAGTTTGCGTATATACTGCATTCAGGACACGCCCCATGCCCTCAAGGTCTGTCCTCCCTTCCAGTGCCCAAATCCTTGCTCCAAAGAAAGATAATAAAAAATCACACTTGCTAGTGACTAATTTGTTGCACATCTATTCTTTCTCCCTGGGTAACGGGCCACATCACCCTGTTGCACTATTCTAAGCACAGTTTCCTTTTTGTGTTGCCATCTCCGCAGGAGGTTTTGGAGCTGGAGCGCAGTCTAGGAGGAGTCCTGCTGGAAGACCCTAAGCCCCTCCTCTTCAAGGACAGCTACCACAACTTGCGTCTGTCCATCCATGACATCCCGCACTCTCACTGGAGGAGCAAGCTGCTCGCCAAGTACCAGGTCAGACCAGTAAATCGGTCCGCTACATCTGCGCTGCTCAGCTGGCACTCTTATCTGAGCTTACAGGGTTCTGCTCTTATATTGCTGGGTATCTTTAATGAGGTCATTATGGGTGATTGCATGTTATCCCTGCATACCCTGTCTGAGCTAGCCTGCTTTTTTTACAATCCTCACCTTTAACTGCTCTGATGCATGGCACTCTGTAATACTTGTTTATCACTAAAAGACTTGTACCCATACCAAAAAAAGGTTGCTTCTCATTAATGCGATGCAGTTCTGCCTTTTGTAAAGGTATCTTTTCATGTAAATATTATAGTTACCAATGTGAAGAAGCAATTTAATGTCATATTCTAAAATGCTGTAAGTCTGTAAAATGCTTAGTGTCTGTAAGTGTACCCACAGTGACTGACTTTGAGCGGCGCAATGCACTCTGACAGGAGATCCCATTCTACCACATCTGGAGCGGCAGTCAGAGGCCACTACACTGCACCTTCAGCCTGGAACGGGGCAGCCTGGCTGTGTCTCAGCTCACCTGCAAGATTTGCGTCCGCCAGGTGGAGGGGGAGGGGCAGATATTCCAGCTGAACACTGACATCCAGGAGGTAATGAATCCCATTGGGTGGGGGGTTACAGCACACAGCAATACAGGATGGAAGGGACATTACTGTCATACCGAGTGTTCCGGACAAAGACATCGCTACTGCACAAGCAGAAGCAGGGGGAAAACACATTACTGTCACACACACAGATATAGATTGAATGGATCCCTGAGGGTAGAGACTTTAACTGATAAGAATTCATACATCAGTGTTTATCGGAGGAATAGAAACAACTTCAGGGGAGCTACAGGAGAAACTAAGAGCTGAATGCACAAGCAGAGGGACAAAAACCAAAGATGTTTCTTAATCAAGGCACCGTGCTAACATATTACATCAGTTGTAGAATATGAAACTTTAATCTGTTTATAAAAAGGTTGAGGGCAATCGCCCCCACCCTAAGAATCGAGTCTGTGGGGTGAGTTTAAGGTGTGTGTGACCTATACCCCTTCACAGACCCTCCCACCCCACTCCCCACTCCCATCGGGGGGCACCTGCGGCCCTTCATCCCAGGTGGGGCCGTATGCCTTCCGGCTACCAGCATCCATCCGTCAGAAGATCTGCGCCAGTCTGGACGCCCCGAGTTCCCGCGGCTGTGACTGGAGACTGTTAGCACACAGCTTGGGGTTTGACAGGTGGGTGCAAGTTCCTGAGCCGGCTGGGTGCGGTATGTGTGTGTGAGTTTGCAGGCTTTACCTTCCCTATTATTGAAAATGTTCTCAGTAATAAGGAAATAGACTCTATTTACAAATCCCATGAATCAAACACACTTAATCGGTTAATTAGCTTCATCGGTTTTGAGTTTTTCACTATCCCTGAAATCTGATTAATAACCATCTAACCCATGAATGGAAAGTCCTCACATGTGTGTCGTAAAGCAATAGAATGAGCGCATGTAGACCAGCTGATCCAGCGAAAGCTCAAAACTAAAAATTTGTTATCATCCCACCAAAAAAAAGACTGAGTACCACATACAGGGCAGGACTGAAAGCTAGACGTCCTCATATTTATTTATTTTTCCATTATTAGTTACTTAATATGTGTCATATATCGCAGATAATGATACTTTTTGTTGATTTATAGTTTACAATTTATGCTTTAATTTAAGCACTGCAGGTCTTGAGCTAATTAATGTGAATGACGTTTACCTAATTATCAGGTTTCAGGGACAGATGACTAATTAGAGTCTTCAGATGAAAGACCTTTATAGTAAACAAAGTTTGTATTAATTTTCATAAAATGCACAACTGAAATTCCCAGGTTAGTACTATACAATAATATATTTTTTTCCTCAGGTATTTGAACTATTTTGCAACAAAGCCCAGCCCCACAGGTGTGCTGCTTGACCTATGGGAAGCCTGTCACCAAGGTGACGCAGACCTGGTCTCCCTGGCGACTGCACTGGAAGAGATGGGCAAGAGCGAGGTGCTGGTTGTCATGACAACCGACGGAGACTGCTGATTGGCTCGCAGGCACAGAAACTGCCGTGATGGGAACCCAGCGATGCCCATCCACCAATGTGCCCATGCATGCCGGAGATTGTTTTATTCCATTTCTCTCACACACACCCCAATATGTGCCCTGCCCACACCTGCATCTCCCGCTGAGAGAGGCATTACCTCATCGCAAATTTAACAACTTGGGTTTCTAAGTATTTCACATGGCCTCGGCCATCCCCATCAAAATCGTCCTTCTGGAGCCTAAGGTCAGCATATGTTCACAGGACAAACTTTTTTCCACAACTAGCAACTGGAGACAATTTCTGCGACAAGCCAAGGTCACACATTTAAGGTGTAATAGTTTAAGAAGGTACCACTGTGTGAGTTTGTCTATGTTATATTCAGAGAAAAAATAAACATATAAGAACTTAGAAGTACTGGGGTTCGAGCTATATTAGCAGCCAGGATCTAGCCAAGCACAGAAACATGCACATGTATGATGCATCAATATGAAACATGGATGGATTCCATCTTCCCACACAACAAGCTTTTGTTTCCTAGCGACAGCCAGTTCAAAGCTAAAATTCAAGCCAGCAGCAAAATCTCAGCATGGTGGTTAGCCGACAACGAGGGCCCTTTGTCCCCCCAGGCATCCAACGTGCTGATACAGACGAGTGGACAGCGGAGAAAACCAGTCTGCAGCTGAGCTGCCTTGTACTGAGTGGTCTAGGGCTGTTGTGTCATTGCTGGCTGACAGATGACAAGTCATATTACAGTCATTTTTTTGTATAAGCCACAGTATGTCCTCCTGGCCAGCAGGTGGCATGAGGGTATGCACGTCCATTAAAGTGACAGGAACCAGGGACGGAACAGGTGAAGAAGTATACTGTCACCTGGCCTGTCACTCAGATACATGGGATGTATCGCTTATTTTTTATCCCTCAATTCTTCTATATAATCTGCCCTTTGTCGTCTTATCTTATTGCAAAATAAGTCGCAGAAGATAAACTGTTAAGTTTCCTATCGGGAACGCAATTTCTGTTTTTAATCCATATTTTTTGGATTTTTTCCATTTTCACTGTAATGGTTATATTATTTTTTTCTGTTATGATTATAATTGATATATTTTGTATTGATTTAGAGTCCTTGTCACATTGATTATTTGGTTTTTGAATGAGCTTTCTTGCATATGAAGGCAGATGGAGGATTTTGGGAAGGCAAGGAGTGACAAGAGGGGGGCAGAGGCGGGTGGGCGTATTTGGCAGAGGGCAAAATTCAGAAATGGAGAGAGACAGACTTTCACAGAGACCACTTTGGCTTCAAGGCCATATCACAGCTGCAAGCAAAACTCTCAAGTATTCATTCTGATCAAGAGTCCAAGTCTCCATTGAGTATATGAAGTAAGACTTTGTATTTAATTCTGTATAACTCTTAAATGTTCAATCGGTTGTGACTTGCTGCATGAATTTGACCTTGTTACAGGTGAGAAGGACAGAAACTGGCTTTGATTCTAATTGGCTGCAGTGCCAGTATGATAATCATGCTTTGATTCGAAGTGATTGCAGTGGCCCCTGGGAAAATCTGGCTTTGATTTTAATTGGTTTTAAAGTCTGAAAGTCAAGTGTTGTTCTGATCTGCTAAGTTTTGGATGTAATCTTTAGATGTCAGTTTTTGTTTTTTTAAACTGGTTATTGATTACCTCTCACACTCTCAAGTTGATTATCAGTTATATTTGTGGTTAATCAGCTGCTATAGTCAGGGGTCATTCATATTACATGTTTTCATTTTTGTTAGGTGTTATTATTGTCGCTGTTACTAATAATGTTATTTTTATTATAATGTTTTGTACGATTATTAAGCAAAAGTGTGTGTGAATCTTGGAAACAGAAGAAAATAGATGCCCAGTATCTTTTCCATCCCGCTGAAGCAGTGAGAATGTGGCCATTCTTCTTGGATGAGCGAGTGATTGAATCTTCTGTATCTGTGTGAGCAAGCTTCACATCTCTCAACTGTGTCATTTCTCTATGTAAGTACTATGCAAGTACAGAGAAAAAGGCCACATTTTTGGTTTCTCTTCATTTCGCTTCCCTGTACAGTGTACAAAAGCGTGTATTTTAACAGCAGAGAAAAAATAGTGGGCAGTGGCTTTAAAACGATAGACTTTGCTGAAGAGATGATGGTCAAGCAGTATATCGGATCCTATTCTTCAACATAAACCACAAAACGAATCGTTAAGAGACCATTTGAAGTGAACAAACCTGAAAAAAATGATCCGCTGTGGCTGAGCAAAGCACACAATATCACAATGGGTTTCTCTGCATATTTCTATTGGATGTCCTGATCACTGAACTGCTGTTGGAGCTGTGGAATTTAGATGAGTTAAGAACTACACAGAGCCACACTAATTGCTATGAAAACGAGCAACCACAACTCATTCTTAAGAATTTGAAGAACATAAAGGAAGCATAGGCATAGCTCTGAAACCATTATAACCATGTCTTAAAGGTTATAAATCTTACACAGACGCTAATTGTAGGTTTTCTGTCTGTGCTATTTTCAAGCTACACATATCGAACGTAATGACTTTTAGCCATGCAAGTCTGATGGGGGCTGACATGTTTTGATCTACTCAGTAGTTTTGTCACATCCTCTGATCCCCCCGTCTGCTTCCTCCTTTCCTCTTCATGAGGACCACTCAGTGCTCACTACCACTGCCCCCTGCTGATAATGTGTGGAAGAGAACTTAACTACTCCCATAAAAGTCAATGCCTCATTTTTTAATAGGTAAAGAGAAGATTGGAAAGAAAAATGTTTCTTTAATCTGTAAACTACCAATTGTAAATAAATGTTTAGCCTTCTTACTTGTAACTAAGATAATTTTTATGCAATAAATTATATTTCTTAGTTTAACAAGAATCCCAGAGGTTGCTAGAGTGCTGTTGTTTTCTTGTTTTGGGGGGGAAGGAGGTCAGGTAGTTGAAGTAGCTTATGTAGAGAAGCTTAACGACTATAAATGTGCACAATATCAGAATATTTTGTTGAATGTCAAGAAACACAAAATGTTCTAACAAGAAAGCTATCACATTACTCTGTTAATTACTTACTAAGGACATAAATTCAAGGAATTGAGGAAAAATTCACAATGAATGAGATATGAGAGAAGAGCATATGTTTCAGATCATAATAATAATAACATAATAGAAACATAAAATTATTAAATAATAATATCAAATTAACTTTAAAGATTCTGCCATTGATTTGTACACAGAAACTACATCAAAATTACACTATAAAAAAAATCAATATTACAGGTACTAGATGGTAATTTTAGGTGCAGCTGCATGCAATGTAGAGGCAAACCAATTATCATCATATTTGTGTCAATAAATTAGTTTATGCCCAACAATAAAATTATTCAATAGTATGTTAACTTTAACTGACAAAACAGTGCAATAAAATGTAACATACCTGCAGTTTATCTTGATTGAATGATCAACAATACCCAGACAGGCTACAATTGCATGGTTATTGCAAATAACCCCATCTAGGTTTAAACTGTTGGTTACTCAATTTTATGGTTATACAAAATGCCCTTGTTTGACATAATGATAGTTCACAACAAATGTTACACATGCTGTAAAAGCAGCACACTGTATATTACTATATATCTATATATGTAGTTTGCAAAAGTATTTTTATGTTCAAAAACTAGACAATCCCCTGAAAAAACATGAAAACAATCCCTAAGATTTCCCACTTATGTTATAATCTAGCTACAGCCAGATCCTGCTGGTTTACATTCTCTACAGTTTCTTTTTAACATCAACCAACTGTTCCGGCCATAAATTAATAAAGCAACACTCTGAACATTTCACTAGATTTCAAAAATATCATTAAACATTTTAGCCCCAGCTTCAATTGACATTATATGAAAGCAGAAAAAGCAAAGGGCTTTTTATTTATCTGCCCCACAATAGACTCAATTATGTTCCTGGGAAAGACAGACAGAGAGCTGTATTAGTCTGTCTGGGTCTTAACTGGTGAAATGCGATCTTCCTTTCAAACTCAGAGCCAGAGGAGATTCATAACATGTCTTTTTCTGCTGAGTGGCTTCAACACAATGGTTTTGTACAAACCCCTGTTTTAATAATAATGTAAAAGTTGTGTAATCTAATATAGCCTTTTTCCTGTGGCTTATTATGTTTCCTTTCACCTACTCTTCACTCACAGAAGCTCTCAGGAAGCCCTTGAATAATACTGATAGAATATCTTTTAATTTGTCATTTTTCATTTTTTTCCTGGGGCTCACCAAAATACTTGCCCACACTGCCCTCTGCTGGGCTGCCGAACATTTTTGCCCACGCACGCCTATACTTCGTTCAAGGGCTCAAACAAATGATATATTTATTATTATTAATATAAATAATAATAATACATTACTAAATATTCATATAAATACATTAAATGTGAGATTGTTATGATTAAAGATAATCATAACTGCAATATTAAAAAATAAAATGTACAGCTTAAGAGAGAAGCGCACACTTCTGCAACATCCATCCACTGGTTAGTGAGAGGAGTGGTAGGCTACAGGTCAGGGTGACACAGGGGGTAACTCCTGT
This sequence comes from Brevimyrus niger, assembly GCA_015164015.2. Lineage (NCBI taxonomy): Eukaryota > Metazoa > Chordata > Actinopteri > Osteoglossiformes > Mormyridae > Brevimyrus > Brevimyrus niger. The sequence continues at coordinate 13,647,489 of JAABNY020000063.1, read as the reverse complement.
CCCTCGGTTTAGGAACCAGTCCGTAAGACAGGTAAATCTGAAACAGTTAAAAATTACTACACATGCAATACCAGTTAAAGTCTATTGATAAATAACCCCAAAATACGCGTTAAGGATATCCTGTATTTCTTATGTAGCCAACGCAAGGTCAATTGGCTGGAGTGAGATTTGTAAACAGAAATGGACAAACATTCAACATTACAAGCCTCACTTACATTTTATAACATTTAACATACAGTTAAAAACCGGGGTTTGTGGAGGTGACTGGCTGAGAGGAGATGCCGGGGTGTTCGGCTAGTGCCAGAGAAAATTCAGGTAAATTAAAAACAACTGTAATATATAAATGTGTGGGGGGATGTGCGACTTATATCTATTTCAAGAGACCTAAGATATACTGAATAGAATTGCTATGAACGTAATTTATTTCACGTAAACTTCTCGTCTCCTGCGATACGTTAATTATGAATTGGCAAATTTGCAATATAAATGTTCTGTCACGTCAGCAGAGTTAAAGGTTATTTAGGCTGTAACTGAAAAGCCGTCAACTTCGGCTACAAGAGCACGTATCTTGATCTTGGCGCTTTTCTCCAATCCGACGCTCTGTGCTCCGCTACCATGGTCTGCGCGAACGATGGCGCCCGCGGTAGATTTGACAGGTCTTTACATGGAGACAGAACATCTGGGTTTCGGTAAGGGCTGGGGTACAATGGAACCGCAGGCTGAAACGCTGAAGTGACTGGAAAGCTTGTGAGTACACTTGGAGTTTCTTGTCCATATACGCGGTTTTAATTATATACTGTGTATACTGTATATGAAGTATACAATGTGTTTTGCCGTAGGATTCTCAAGTGCATGCCCGGATAACGTCTAACACCAAAATCTCGTGAAGTTACTGTGGGCACTGTTGTTGAGCAGGCAGGAAACAGATTATGGTTAACTGAGGTGAAATGATAAGGTATATGTGCCGTACATTTGTGGTAATGCCCGGCAGTAAACAGCGCAGTGCGGTTAATGGGTTGTTTTCGAGTCGTGATCAAAGTGGCATTACCTTTGTAAATGTGCGATTTTTCTAAACATCGACAATGTGTTAATGAACTAACCCTACAATAAACAATAATCATCATGTGATGTTTTTTTTTATCGATTAGATATATACTTAAACGCACTTTACATCAGACCGGCGTGTTGAGGTGGTAATACAAACTGGCCTTAAAATAATTGCTAGATGTGATATTTGTTTATGCATTCACATTGCATATCGCTTGTTGGCTCTAAAATTGTGTTTCTAACCGTTTTTAACATTGTAAAATTGTAATGCTGCGAAAGTGAGTGTAGCTTTCCCACTAAGTAAGTGCAATGTTAAATCTTAAGAAGTTTTTTAACCAGAAGTAAAAAAGAAAGAAAAGAAAGTAATGCACTCGTGACAATCTATGACACGTGATGTTTTCTGTAGGTTTCGTTGCTTCCGTTGCTCGATACCGTTTTTTTTTTAATCCCTAACGTTTCAAAATGGTATATTACCATAATAAGAACAGCATGTTTACCTCCGTATTGACTGTGGCAGCCCCACGGATTTTGTCTCATCGATTTCAGAGTTGTAGTAAGGGTTTTAGTTGAAGCTGGGTTGCTGTGTTATTGAGTTGTGTATATAATGCTATTAAGATGTTTGTCTGACAGCTGTACACGTTTTGGAAACTCAATTCTGGTACAGGGACATCTAGTCTGCATAGACGTATAGTGGCAGAATACTACATAGAATGGCATACAGCTGTCAGTTAGGGGTTTTTATGCATTCACTGTCAGTTGTGCAGCTATGTTGACCGTGCTCAGTCTGCTCCAATCAAAACATGACATGATGCTGATCTGACATGAAACCGTTTTCATCATGAAAGCATGCTTTATTTGCTCAAGCATATTGGAATGCATCTTTTCATCTTTCTCTTCTTTGAAACATGGATGTGTGTGTATATTTTATATATTGGGTAAGAGGAAAGCTTGTGGTTGGAGCTCGGGGTCAGCTATTTATCTGGGGACCCTGGAGCGTTTGGGGTTCAGTTCCTTGCTGAAGGACAATGGACATGTGACTATCCTGTGGAGGATGGGACTCGAACTGGCGACCTTCCAATGACA
>JAABNY020000063.1:13628081-13643641 GCA_015164015.2 Brevimyrus niger | reverse complement strand
GCGGGGGGGGAGGGTCTGTGAGGTGGGGAGGGGAGGGGGGGGGGGGGGGGGGGGGGGGAGGGGGTAATGGGTTGAACCACTTTTTGAACCACTTTTTGCTCACCCAGTTCTGTGTTCATCCTATCTGCAGAGCTACGGAGGCAGTAGGAGGGGGCCTCGTCCCTCAGTTAAACCTCAGGTTTGACTGGGGCGGACATTACTGTGGTGACACAGGGGAGAGCTGGACCTACAATCACGTTAGTGCATTGTGAGCTTGAATCAGTGTGTGTCTTTGTGTGTGCTTGGCTTTGCTGGTGAGTGTGATGTATTACTATGACTTTTGTGTAAATACTGTGCATTACGCAGCAAATTAACCTTCTTTGCTAAACCTGCACCCTTGAGCTGCCCAACCACCACACTCAGTAAGCAGAAAACAACAACACTGCATTGTAATATGTGTGGGACAGCTCAGTCCATTTTGGCTGACTTCTGCTTATCATAGCTGAGGGTCTGGTGCCGTGTTTTTATGCAGTGTGCATGTTGATTATACATGTATTTAAATCCGGTTCTGTGGTTAGCTTTGTCTTGTTTTTATTTGATGTATGTACTATTACCTAGCAAGCACTGTAATTTACTATATAAAAATATTAATAATTATTATTAGTGTTGTTTTTTGTTCTTGCTCATGATTAACTATATTTATTTCACTATAACTTGAAGATCAGCCTGTTTTTTTCGTGCTGTTTTGTGTACATTGCAGTCTAATGTGCAAGATAATCTGAATTTGTTTCATATTCTCTGCCTGATTGCGTTGCCATCACAGCCTCTCACATGTTAATCTTTCCCCCCACCCCCCTATCTCATTCCCTCTGCCACACTTTCCTTACCCTGCTCTCCCTCTTATGTTGTCATTTGTTTGTCGCTTCCCCCGTTCCCATGAATTTAATACCCTGGTGCCCATTTAGGCGTGAACTCCTAGCAGAGCACCACCATCACCTCTGCCATGCCTAAGGAAGACAAGGACGAAGGCCTGGATGTGGCAGGTGACGAGGCCCCCCTGCTGGCGGGGGAGCCCCCCGTGGGGACTCTGGGTGTCCGGCACCAGCCAAAAGACACCTACTGCCTGGTCTATATCATCTTCTTCCTTCTGGGCCTCGGCTCATTGCTGCCCTGGAACTTTTTCATCACAGCCAAGCACTACTGGCTGTACAAGCTGAGCAACGGGTCTGACGTAGGCCACGAGGGCCCACGCTCCGACCTCAGTGTGAGTGTGGGGGGGGGCGCACTCCGACCTCAGTGTGAGTGTGGGGGCACTGTCTGTAAAATTGTCACATGAATGTATCTCACAGTAGTTTCTTTATTCTGTATAAGTTTACTGAGAAACATGCACGGACCAAACATGGCAACAGGCAAAATATTTGACTGGAAATGGTAAATATTAATATTTAAAATATCAAATGAAAACAAACTATCATGGCACGATTAAGAATATATTTAAAACTTCTTGTTTTTGTTGAACTAGATTTTACTCAACTAATTTGTAACTCATTTACAATTTTTAACTTTTTTGTTTGACGAAAATCTGACCAATTTAAAGAAATCTGTGAAGGACTAAAGATAAATAAAAACACCTGCCAAAATTAACACTGAACATTAGCATATCAAATTAATCAGTAAATTTAATATTGAAACTGCATCATAATCTTATTTTGAAATATATTTGAAATCAGTTTTATACAACTACTGTTGCCAACAAATATACTGTAGCAGTGTAAGCATATCATAAACCCCAACAGCAAACTATATAAACATTTCCTCATAATTATTGCCCATTTCCATGGAAGGCAAACTGCACCAAGCCACCAAATACTAATCAACCTTCCATAAAATCTGCAATAGTGCACCCCACATATTAATGACGTGAAACAGTTAGGACACCCCATTAAATATTTGCTTCTTTATTAAGAAATATCAATATTAAGTCTTCTTTCTAATTATATCTGTAGGTAAAGGGGATGTAAAAGCAAGAAACAAATTCAGTTATTTAACAAAAGCAATTAACTGAGATGCCAATTTCCACTGAGGAAAAGGTTAGATTGCCCTCACATTCATTGCTATTTAAAATGCCTACAATTAGATTCAGGTGTCTCACATCCGGTAAAAATGATTAGAACATCGTTACAGAGCTTTTAGGTGGAGCCTGTCTTAAACCATAGACATTTAGTCTGGTTTGCTCATAATTGTTAAAGTGAGTGATGTCACCTTGATGAGATCCAAAGAGCTCTCTAAGGCCTTCAGAATGAGCTGATGATTGTAGATGCGTACGAGTCCGGGAGGCAATATAAAAAGATCTCGGGAGAGTTTTGAATCAGCCAATCCACTGTCCGTAAAGTTATTTACAACTGCAGAACAATATGGCCAACATGACCAGGTCAGGCTGTCCTAGAGTCCAAGAGCAAAACACCAAGATGCTAAAAGAAGTCTCCTGAAAAACTAAAGCGTCATCATGGGACATACAGGAAGCTCTTGCCACGGTTGATGTCAAAGTACATGCATCAGAAAGGGACTCTGCACAAATTTGATTTACAGGAGAAGTGTGTGAGGAGGAAATAGAGGAACGAAATAGACTACTGAGTAAAGGACTAATTGGCTGAAGAGTTCTTACACCTGGGTTTGAACAGGGGATCTAAAGGTCATCTGCATACACACTGGCCCTTTGAAGATAACATTGCCCACCGCTGCTCTAGGTCAGATTAAAAAACCAGAGTATTGAAAGAGAAGCAAAAATCACTGCAGATACCATAACACAAGTTCATTCATGACAAGCCCCCCAGATGGAAATCAGCCTGTGTCATGCCAGAGAGGTTTGTCTGTGCTGTTCTAGCAAAGAATCGTAAAAAATGGCATCTCATGCCCAAAAACAGTGACATTATGCTGGAAATGTAAGAAATATGCTACTTTGTGACCACTGAGTATATTTACAGTTGCTCTCAGTGTCGAGAGATCGTGCTCTCTCTCCTGTTCTTACCTTGACATGGAAAATCTGTTCATGTATTAGAGATTAATCTAACAGTATCCTGGCCAGTGAGATGAAGGGAAACATAAAAACTGACACAAAGAAAAAATTTTAAGATACCAGATAATTGCTACCTATCTTGAGCCAAGATTCAAGGAATCTTTTATGACTCAAGAGAAAGGTGAACTTCAGCTCAGATCATCCATGGTTCAGATACTTCCAGCAATGGTAGAGGGTCGGCTGAAGCAACACAAGGAAGAGGAACAAGTTATAACGAAAAAAAGACCTAAAAAGATTGCCGTCCGACATCATTACAGAGAAACAAGGTAGCAACCAGTGGAACTGGGAGTATAACTGACAGGGGTCCATATGATAAAACTGTTCCTTAAAAGCTTCACGTTGAATCTGGGGTATAGGAAGACCCCGTTACTTTGTGGAGGAGGCATACTGCAGCTTTGCCCAGTCCAGCACATTTTCCCAGGCAGTTTCTGTGTGTTCCTGCTCCATGCTGGGCCTCAGGATGAGTACTCAGTCCTTCTGGCGTAATCTGCTGTCCAAGGCCAATGAGACTGACCTAGAAGACGATGTTATCGTGTTAGTCTTTTCGGCAAAGGAGCTACATAAAAGTTCATATTAGAGTGAATATGCTGGGGGCAGTGAGAGTTTAGTTATTATAGTTCCTAATAAATTAAGCTTAAGTAATTAGTGTTTATTTAAGGTATTTCAGTTTGTTAGTGAACCACATTTGTATTGATGTTGACTGCTGAAAAATGTAACTTTGTTATTTAAAGGTTATTTTACTAGAAAGTCTAGTATAGATTTTGTTTTTATTCAAAGAATATATATATATAAAACTTGTAAATGGCAGATAAAAGCCAAAACAATAAATCCATTGACTTTTGGCCTATAAGTCTTTTAATATTTTAATTTTTTTGAGTAATCAGGTAAAAGTTATTTATAAAGTGCTTTTCACAAGGCACTGAACAATATGCATATACAACTGTAAAACACAGAAATTCAAGCAACATAGATTAAAAAAAACCTCGGTAAAATTTTCCAAAAGCCTGCTTAAACATAAATGTTTTGAGGTTGGTTCTTAAATTTCTCAGTTGATGGAGCAGATCATAAAGACGCTGTAAGACCTTGGGGCCACACACTGCAACACACAATCCCCACGGGTCTTTGATCTGGTACGAAGGACTGAAAGGAAATGCGATTGTGTAGATCTCAAAGTACGGCCACAGGAATGATGTTGCGGAAGGTCCGTGATATATTGGGAGGCATGACCATGAAAGGCTTTGTGGGTGAGCAGCAAAATTTTGAATTAGATGCTGTATCCCACAGGGCGCCTGTGTAGGGAGGATATAATCGAGGTTATATGAGGCCATTTGTGAGAACGTGTCATGGTATCGTATCGGTATCGAAAATTGTGTTGCTAGGTTTAGTGTCATTATATGGCATCAAAGGCAAAATTCTAGTATCATGACAACCCTTATAAGATCGGTGAGTTATCTAAAATACTGTTCCACTTAGCGGTATTATGTAAATAGTTCTATGATTAAAAATCCAGTTAAATGTCCAATCAAATATGGCCAAATAAGGGCTCGTGAAGGAGATGTTTCTGCTTAAATATCAGTTTAGCCATGTCATGTGACCCGAGTTTCAGTCTTTGCATAATAAATGGGTAGAAGTGCTGGTGACCATTGACCTCCGGAACTAGGCTAACAGAGTCCATAGCTGTTTGAACTGATCTCAGACCTGGGTCAGCTGAGCAGAAACGTCGTGAACCGGCAATGACCGTAGAGAATTAGCTGTTTGGAAGAAAGAAGAACAATAAAATGAATATATTTAATAATTTCAGTATATTTTAGATGTTTTTTTAATTCTAGCTAAAAGCATCATATTTTCTGTCTTAAAGATGGCAGATCCTCAAAGGTTAATTCTGTATATGTTGCTGAATACTGCATTTTCTGAATATGTTTAATGATTTTTGTTAATATTTTAATGTCTCTTTCATTAAGCTTAAATCTGTAACGGAAAGCCTGGCAGGGGCAGGAACACTAAGTGAGTATGGGCATACCACGATCAATGGGTCCAGAATCCATTTGCAGTAGGAGAAACCAGACCATGTGCTAATTGCTTGTAGATTTTTTAAGCATACATCTGTATTTGTTTATTTAATACATGATAATGAAAGAAGTTGTTTTACTGTTTTAATATGGTGCTTTATAAACATTCAATATGGAAAGCAAGTCAAGGGTGTAGATGTTGTATACATAGGTTGGTGCGGGAAACATTTAACAAGGATTTTTCATCTATATTGAAAGTTTGGGTTAATTTGTCCAGTGTTCTTGTCTGTGTTTTTAATGATTTTTGAAGACCTAACATGCTGAAATCTAAGAATTGTACTGCTGGATGCTGCCTTTCCTGTAGAAGTGTAGTGCCTTTTAATTGGTTTTCCTTCCTCACTATTCTGAAAATGTCAAAAGGATGAGATGGAGTGCAATACTAATTGTAACGTTATGCGTGAAAGTGCTGATGACAGTGTTCAGGGAGGCACTCCACATGGAGACGTGTTGCTAGGTGACAGAGACCGTGCCACTGAGTCAGATCTGTACCAGGAAGGTCCCGTGACAGCATGCCAGCAGTGAGATCCCTTCCATAGCGTACGGCCTTTCCTGTGGATCTCATGGGAAGTGAGCTGTCAGGTAGGGGAAGCTGGGAGCAAGGGGAAGGAGGGTAAGCGTGGAGTGCTGGGAATGAAGCAGAACGGATAAGTGCTTAAGAAAAAGGTACATCCTGCAGTAGGCCTCTTCAAATCTGGCACTCGATTCCAAATCCCGGTTTTCAACTCTCACAGGTAGTCAGTTTAATAATTACCGATTCTGATTGGCCACAGTGGCTTCACACCTGGTTCACAGGTAAAGGAAGCAGAACTGGACCCTTGAGGACCGTGATTGAAATAGCCCTGCCCTAAAGTTTATGACCCGAAGGCCTTAATGGAACACGTACCAGCCCCCAATCCCTACCCGTGTCATTTTTGTTTTCATTTACATGATGTGAGAGACCATGTAACCAGTTTCCTGCACCACAGTCCCCAGAAACAAACCTAATTCACAAAAGGCTGCTGCCTTTCCCTGCGGCTCGGAGCACGCGAGAGATTAAGATGCCGTTTCAGCTGGTATGGAAAGTTCACAGGGAAGGACACTTTTGACTGGTCATGTGATCTCTTGTATTTGAGGACACCATCCTCTCTAGTGTGCTGCCCAGTTGAAGAAGGCAGAAGGTGAAGTGCTGGCGGCGAGTTCCCAGGGGGACGGCAAGTAATCTTGCCTTCATGGTATCTCCTTCCTTTCCATTTCCCGTTTTTCGAAGCTGCTGTTCTTTGCAGGGCAAAGGCAGGAAGCTGTTTCGGTTTCGCCCGTCGCCGTTTCGCTTGTTCGTTTGGCTGTAGAGTGTCGATCCTTGTTTGGCGTCACACTGTTTCGTAATGCTGCAGCGTGAAACACTGATATCCTGTCACGATGCTTTGAGGTGAGGCTCACAGTCAGCCTTAGCATTGCTCTGCATCATTGCATCTCTATAAGTACCACACACTGACTGACTGTGCCAATGGAGCTCCTTTTCATTGCCGTCCATCACAAATTTCCCATATTTTAATAAGGCCTGATATCAATCTATATTAGATACTGACTTGCAGAAAAGGGAGGAGTCTAATGTGAGATCAGCATCAGATGCCCAATTTGTTGTAATAAGAGAAACTTCTGTTGTTACCTTCTCTGTCAAAATATGTGTATGTTAAATGTGGTGCATTATGTAGTCTGAGATATCAGGTTAAACGTGTGTGGACCTGCAGCGCCTGAAATTTTTGCCCGGGGTGTTTAACCGTTTTGTGTGTCTGTAGGATTACTTCGAGAGCTACCTCTCCATTGCTTCCACTGTGCCCTCAGTGCTGTGTCTGGTCCTGAACTACCTCCTTGTCAACAGGTATGTCACCATTTCCAGCAAGCTTAAGAAGCTAAGGACTGTGAGAAATAAGTCACCCCAATAAATCTCTTGCTTCACTTTGATATTCTCTTTAAAACTAGTTTGGTGGGAAAACTGTGCAAAAAGGAGTTCAGCTAACTAGACTAACATACGGGTAGAACTTCAGATTAACAGCAGTGGGTTCGAATATGGCAGGGCTGCGTAACACTGCCCCTGGAGTACCACCCCCCATCAGAGCTTAGGTACAGCCCTTAATTGAACAAATCTGATATAGATAATCAGGCCCTTCAGTGATATCTCAGTATTAGAGCTGTAGCTTCAACATAACTGGCCACAATGCCCAGATGTTACTGAAGGGCCTAATTATCTGTATCAGGTGTGTTAAATTAGTGCTGCACCTCAGTTCCGCTGGGGGGTGCTTCTCCAGGGGCATGTAGCCCTGGAATATAGACTAATCTGGATCAATGTGCTGAGCACTGAACAAGCAGACTTTGTGAACCATTTGGACAATAAATTCTTGCACCGCAGTGGGTCTGAAAGACTCTTCATTGTTTAGGGCGTGACTCAGCCTTCTCCCAGAGTGCTTGTTGGTCAGTGTTTATGCAGCTCAAAGTAACAAAGTGATAAAGACTGGTTTTGAGTCTAGCTGACTTCCCACATCCAATCAGGACATCACACTGCTGATGGCTCAGGGACAGCAGGCTAACCACCCTGTTTTTCTCTCCCCTTTTAGTGGCATTTAATCTAATGAGAAAACATGTTTCTGAGATACTATTCAACTCTGCTGTCTAGCACTTGCTGCTAAGCACCTGAATTATCTAGATCGAGCTAGATTTTACAAACAGGAGCCATTTAATCTCACTGTAGGCTTATTTAGCTATATGCTACCTGACAGACCTATATCTTTTTGTCAGGTTGCGGTGGTTGTTTGTGTTATAATCAAATGTGATGTATCTGCCTGTAATATTTGGTGAGCTGAACAGTAACACATTCAGCATCAATCACTTTAGAACACGAAGCATGACCACATGCATGTTGACAGACTCTCCTCAAGATTCCGGATCCTCACCTCGCTGGGAATGATCCTCGCCGTCTTCATCATGACCACGGTCCTGGTCATGGTGGATGTGTCAGACCACCAGACTCAGTTCTTTGCTGGGACTCTGGCCAGCGTCGCTCTGGTCAGTGGGGCCTCCAACATCTTCTCAGGCAGCGTGTTTGGGATCAGCGGCCACTTCCCCATGAGGATCTCACAGGCGCTCATATCTGGTAGGTACATGGCAGAAGAGTAAGAAGCACATATGTCACCCTGAGATGGACTGGCACACCATTCAGGATTGGATAAGCAGTGAAGGATGGATAGATGGAAATCCACCATTTAAAGATGAAGTTCACAGCACACTATGGCTGGCCATTAGTTGGTATTTACAAAAATCTGCAGTGTATATTGGTACCTGATATACAATCAACCTGTAGTTATTTACCTTCTATTCTGTTCCATACGCTCCTCAGGTCAAGCCATGGGGGGCACTCTGAGTGCAGTGGCATCCATCATCGACCTGGCAGTAGCCAAGGACGTGACCAATAGCGCTCTGGCCTACTTTCTGACCGCAGATATCTTCACACTGCTCTGCATCGGCATGTACCTCCTTCTGCCCAGACTGACATACTCACGGTCAGTGGCTCTACTATCAGACAGAAATCCCAGAATCCACCAGTAATGATAAACTCTGCGGTCCCCAACATTCTCCATAATTAAAGGCAACATCAGTTCTTGTATTAATGACTGCAAACTACGCAAACTTCTTAGCATTTCAGTTAATGACTATAAACATCAAATAGCTTCACATTTTTTCCAGCATTTAATGATTTACCGGAATTAGTGTAATTCGGTGGTTTCCAAACATTTTTTTAAGCAATCGCCATTAATTTGGTATATTTCACAGCCAGCGCACCTGACATGACTAATTATGCTGTTGATGATTAGTTGATTAGCATAATCATATTATCCGGTGGTGAAATAAAATATTTGGCGTGACTGTGGGGTCATTTGAGGAAAAGTTTGGAAATTAGTTGGAAATCTTGTGGGCTGGCGCAATAATCAAATTCCAAAATCCAAATCACTTCCATGGACTCATAACTTTGGACAATCAGACCCTCTCAACTTGATATTGTGAGGCTTCAGGGAATCAGGGAAACAGACAAATAGGAGGAACAGAGTGTCGGTGTGGTAGAGTCACATCTAAAGTGGTCTGGAAAACCACAGTTGAGTGAAACTCGGCAGCTGTCGAAACCTGACACTCGTGTTGAGTTTCTTGATGTCATGTTAAAGGAGGCGGCCTGCACACCATGATCCTTAGCTAGACCCATAGCAATTTCGGGGGTTGATGGACAGATCAGTCTCTAAGAAGAAAGACAGCTTGCTTAATGCACTATTTAGCCAGTAGTTATTTTTTCATTTAATTAACCTTTATTGTCCCTCATGGGGAAATTTATTTTACACCTCCCTCAACTTGCTCTTTGTAGAACAAGCTATCTACGAAGGGCAGCCACCCGTTTGGGCGCCCAGCGAACTGGGGGTTAAGGGCCTTGCTCAAGGACCTGCAGACATGCTTAGGCTGGGTTTAAACTGGTGACCTTGTGATTACAGACACACAGGCTTAGCCCACTTATATATTTATGTAAATATATAAAATATTGAGGGCTGAATTATGTTATTTGAGAAGGAGGAACCGACTGCAGTTCCTCTATTCACACCAGAAAAGTAACAGAAAGGGGTCTGACTGAGTGGCCGGTTGACAGTTTCGCTATGGTTAGAAACATGCGTCATTTACGATTACAGGAGTGTAGCATGAAAATATTTAGGTCGTCATTCACATCAGACGACAATCGCTGTAAGCCTCCAGTGAAGGTAACTGATGTGAAATCCAGGGCACTAAGTCTGAATAATGTTAACTTTGCATGAGTGAAATGTGTTGTGGGTGTTTTTTATTGACAGATGATAACGGTAGTTTTCAGCTTGTTGTTTATCTACTGACTTATAGTGGATTAGAAATTCAAGGCAAAGTTTAGATTTTAAAAAAATCAACGCATTTTAAGTAACAGAGAGGCCTGACAGGAAATTATGTGAGTGCGCATGTACTGCTCTCCGTTTGGCGTGTAATCTGGTGCAGAGTCCTGCACTGGGTCAGGTACCCGCAGTTGCTGAAACAGGCGGATTTTAATGTTCTGGAATTTTACAGCTGTCTTTTCTTTTATGCGGGCCGGTAGCAGGTCAATCAAAACAGTATTGTAGCCTGCAAAAAAACATAGAGAAAATATCTATGTATTAGACTATCATGTACAAACTGTCATCATCACAGTGTGTTCAGTATGTCAGGGGTACCTTATGGTGCTTTTGATTATTTCTCTCCAAGTCGGAACTCGGATGAAAACGTCATGAAAAACATCACATCCCGTCGGAAACATGCCTTTTTTATGATGTTGATGTCGGACAAGATTTGAGAAGGGTCTGATGCAGAACGCCTCTGTGGGTACATCTCCTCTGAGGGAAAGGAAATGACGTAACGAATATGTTGAGAGATAATTTTGTTAGCAGGACAGAAAACGCAGTGAAAATCTGGCTTTTTAACCAATGTGAGCGTAGTATTTGCTCACGGCAGGTTATACAATTAGTGCTGAGTTTGTGATACTAGAAATAAGCGTCTTTATTATCAGACCCAGTGAAAAAATTAAGCGGATTGTTTTTAGTCTTGTATCAGTGCAGCTTTTATGAATGACGTGTAAAACAGACAGATATTTGCACACTTATGTAAACACAGAAATTATATCTCTCCCATAGTAAACAAAGTCTAATGCAAGAATCTTCTTTTTAATTTAAACATGCAGATAACATGCGTTCACTAAAAACAGAGCAAGATTCTTGCTCCTTAATTTAAATCTGTCAACATCACCATCTGGCTATTCCATATCCAAATTATCCCCAACAGCAGGAATTCCTATTAAACTAAAACAGTTTTTTTTTCTGGCGCAAATAAGTGGTTTCCATTATGTGTGACCACACATTAAGAAAGATCTCAACAGCACTAAATTATCTTACAGCCATGTGTTATTTGTGGTTCCACGCAATTGTTTTTTTTCTCAAGTCACCAGAACCGCTCTATAAGTTTACGCTTCCTTCCTACGGAGATCTGTGAGATCTGTAGCCTTAAACGCGCTCGTTCCGTTACATAATTTCCTTTCCCACGGAGGAGGTCTGCAGCCAGAGCAAGATTTTGCAAGATTTTGTTGTTGGGGGATCGATGTCACTCAAACTAAAAACGAACGCACCATTAGATAACCGCCTCGACAAACATTCACACACACGTCGGAATCCTTGCTGAACGTGTCGTTGTGTTCTCTCTTTCACGCTCGTCACAGTATGGATAGCTTAGGTCTATCTGATTTGATTTTGTGGTAAACTGACTTTTTCATTTCAATCCAAAAGGCCTAACGCTTCTCACTTTGAGAGGTGCATAGAAAAATGTATTGTGTGCAATTTATCAGGGGTGCACGGGCGGATGTGGTGCTGTACTGTGCAGGTGCGGGTCCCCATGCAGGATACTGATCTGGTGTCTGTCTGCTCTACGCTACAGGTAGAAGGAAGGCTTTTCAGACTGATTGTAGGTCATTATGGTTCAGAACATCTCCGAAGTCACAATTCAAAAAAAGACTCCTAATGGTATAAACTGTGAGTCTAAAAACTTGCTTCTAGTTGACAGCAGAATTATGAAAAATGATTTTTTTCTACCAGGATGACAGATCTGCCCATAATTCTTGCCAGAACAGTGTACCAACAAACATAACACTGCGGTCACATTCATTATCACCGGGGCCTGCAACTTCTGCCAGAGGATAAATTCTAACACTCTAGCCCTCCTGAAGAACAATGAATGTTTGAGGTTTTAAGTTTATAATAATCAAAGTTTAAATATGAATGGGCTGAAGATTTGAAAATAAACAGCCATCTATGCATCAACCAGCGGTTTCTCATGAGTATGACTCATCAGCCTCTGGAGGAGATCGGAGCGCTTCTGCTCAGTGAATCATGCTGTGACCGGATCAGCACTTTTTATTGATTAAAGTGCACTGATTGATTAAACACTTAGCCAGCTGGAGGATATATGCCAGACAAACATATTTATATATGGGGGAGAAAAAATCTGCTGCAAAGCATTAATCGTCAAGAAGTCCGTCAGGGGGAAAGTACTTAGGAGATCTTCCATGCACATTCCTGGAGGAACTGACTGGCTATTATGTGACTGCCTGGTGCTTTTAATATCAGCTGGCTCTCCTGTTGAGTGGCGTATCTCAGAATAGCATTAAGTTTTAAAGAAAATGTGTGGTCAAGCATAAACCCCGTTTTTTATCAATGTTGTCCCCCCCCCCCCCCCTAGGTACTACATGTCCATGGCAGCCTGTGGAAGCTCTGCAGTGCTGTCTGACAGGCTGTGCGAAGAGGAGGATAACCCTGTGAGATCCAGAGAAGAGGTCTCCATACCACCGCTGAAGCCCATCTTGAAGAAGACTTGGGTGCTGGGCGTCTGCGTCTTCTACGTCTTCTTCATCTCTATCATAATCTTCCCAGCCGTGTCGTCTGGAATTCAGTCAGTTCACCAGGACTCTGGCAGCCCCTGGACCACCACCTACTTTGTGCCACTGACCAGCTTCTTCCTGTACAGCGCCTCTGACTTCTGCGGGCGACAGGCCACTGCCTGGCTCCAAGTGCCAGGTCCCACCAGTCAGGTGTTGCCAGGGCTGGTCCTGGCTCGGACAGTCTTGGTCCCACTTTTCATGTTCTGCAACTACCAGCCCCGGGACCACTTGCACACTGTTGTTTTTGGCCATGACCTCTACCCTGTGATCTTTGTGTCACTTCTGGGCCTCAGCAATGGATATCTGGGCACACTGCCCATGATCTATGGGCCTAAAGTGGTGCCACGGGACCTGGCGGAGCCCACCGGGGTGGTCATGTCCTTCTTCCTCGCGCTCGGCCTAGCTGCTGGCTCGGCCTTTTCTGTGCTTATCGTTCACTGTATCTGACAGGGGATATAGGACTAGGGTGTGGATAATGATATCCCAGCATGCTCTGCAGCTAATGGAGCCGTAGTGGCTAATCATGGTGCTGACTCTATTCTGATCACGGTAGAGATCGCCCGGTTTCTCTTCTGCATCTGACCTATGGGTCAAGGGGATGATGGGCCAGTTCTCTGACCCAACATTCATTTTGTTGTCAGTCTAAAATGTAGTATGTAAGACAGTGGTGCAGGATCTTAACTTTCGTTGTGTGACTTTTAAATGTATTTTATGGTGATCTTAACATGTTTTTACGGTGATCAAGATCTTGCGTGAACCTTGCATTTGGTAGGTCAGCTGTATTTTTGGACCAAATGTAACTAGGTTGGGGTTTTTAGGGGGTTTTCCCCTTAATCAGTGTAGACTTTTCATCATTTACCATCATGTCGTCTTCCAGTGAAGAAGACACTTGTCAGGTAGCAGCAGGGACTTGGCAAAAAACATATTTTCTTAAACAGTGTAAATAATTTCTGACTGACAGATCATTCCACATAGAACAGCTAAATGCAAAACAAAATATGATTTATTCCTTTGCTTGACATTGACTATAGATTATTAGTTTTACACAATTAAACAATTCTAACAAAAATTGTTGGCCGCTTCTTCATTAATCTGTTTTGTTCCTGGTGTTTTTTTCAGATATTATTATTGCTTTGGGTTGTAGTCCACTAAAAAGATTTTTAATTCAATTTATTTGAGTCTCCGCCTGGGTTACATGTGTGTGAAGTTTGCATGTTCTCCCCATGTCATCATAGGGTTTCCTTTGGATACTCCGGTTTCCCCCCACAGTTCAAAGACATGCTGAGGCTGATTGGAGTTGCTAAATTGCCCATAGGTGTGCATGTTTGAGTGACTGGTGTGTGAGTGTGCCCTGCGATAGGCTGGCCCCCTGTCCAGGGTTGTTCCCTGCCTTGTGCCCGTTGCTTCTGGGATAGGCTCTGGACCCCCCGAGACCCAGTAGGATAAGCGGATCAATCCTTGAACAGATGCACTGCCTGCCAAATAAATAATGGAATGTATTGTTACTGTACTGTTATGAAAGTGCTTTTGTGTTCCAAAAGTACTTCAACATTATCTCACTGTCGGTTAATGGTCACATTGTCTCGTGAAGGGCTTATTTGGCCTTTCATTACAGCTCCACAGATTAGTTTACGATTTATTGAACAGGCTGGCATTGTTAGTGTTTGGAGGATGTAGTATGTTTTATGTTAAGTACTTCTGAGGTACTTGCTGTCTACAACCTATTAAGCCTATGAAATCCTCCCTCTAGGGGAAAAAAGCACAACACACACAACCTCAGAACTCAGTGACCGAATTAGTCTGAAAAATACATGCAGTTCAAAATCAGTCAGTACTGCATGTTGGTAAGATGGAACATGCTTATCAATTTATAAAGAAACTATGATATTTGCGTATAACAATCTATTATGCAGCATATTCATCAGGATTTTTAATTCTGCCTTCTCACACTGAAGATCACCCCACAGCCCAAACTGCACCAATTCCATTACTGGAAACATAATGGGTTGGATGTTGTATTGTAGTAATAGTAACAATAATTGTTCGTACTATTCCTATATTACTTTGTGCTTGTTTGTTTTCTTAACACAAACAATATGTTCATAAAAGAAAGTAAACTACAACATTTCAGCGGAGATGATCACTCAACCAAATAAAAGTAAACCAGGAAAGAAAGCTCTGCAGCCTGCCGTAGTTCTCTACCCTGGGTACTAACAGATATCCTGCACCTTGAGAACGAAGCAACCACAGGGGGTTGTATGAGGTCAGCAGATCACTAAGGTATTCTGGTGCAAGGTCAATAAGTGCTTTATATGTTAATACAACTTTAATCTATGCTTGGACTATTGTACTTTGCATGTTGATGTTAGTCAGTCCACATCTCGTCTACAGCTGGTGCTAAATGCTGCCGCACGCCTTTTAACTGGCACACGGAAGAGAGAGCACATTACTCCTGTGTTATCCTCACTGCATTGGCTGCCTGTTCATTTAAAAGTTCATTTTGAGATTCTTTTATTTGTTTTTAAGTCTTTAAGTGGACTTGCCCCACCCTACCTCGCTGGGCTGCTACATTTGCACTCTCCTTCCTGGCCACTCAAATCGGCTGGTCACTTGCTTTTAGACGTGCTGAGGACACAGCGGAAGCTCAGGGGGGGATAGGGCTTTTCCCGTCGCAGCTCCTAAACTCTGGAATTCGTTGCCATTTCACATCAGACAGGCCTCTACACTGCTCATTTTTAAATCTGCTCTCAAGACCCATCTATTCTCCTTGGCTTTTGATCCAGTGTGAGTTGTTGTTCATAGTCATGTTTAGTTGTGGCTATATTTTATGTTTTTTTTTATTTTATTTTATGATTTTATGTATTTTATGGGGGGCGGCATGGTGGTGCAGTGGTTAGCACTGTTGCCTCACACCTCTGGGACCTGGGTTCGAGTCTCCGCCTGG
>JAABNY020000063.1:13615239-13627045 GCA_015164015.2 Brevimyrus niger | reverse complement strand
AATATCAGGCTCAGCGCTGAAGTGGCCCCTGACTCCAAAGATGTCCTTGATGTTGGGTACAAATATCACCAGAGTGTCACCTTCGTTATGCTCCAGACAGAGCAGGAGGTGGTGGCAGACAAAAAATTCCAGTTAGGAAAAAACTCTTTGTTTTACATTTTTTTGGCACTTAGTGGTGCACTGTTTACATCATTTACTGCTTTAACGGTTGTATTGTTTATATTAACTAATTATCTTTTAATTCGTTGTATAAACAGTTGAATCTCAAATTCTTATTAAAAGAACATTAATTGTTACTAAGGAGTGCATGTTTTTTTCCCCTCCCCCACTTCATATGTTTATAGGGGTAGGACATTTGTCAAATTTGTATGCTCATACAATGCTGTGATGTTAAATAATTTTAAATACACAGGAGTTTGAGCAAAATTAAAAAAAAAAAAAACAATGTTGGAGTAACATAAAAATGACACTGAGGCAACATTGAACCAATGTAGAAAAATCATGTTATTTCATCTTTCAAAACCAACAATGATAATGGTTATTCAATGTTGAGCAGCAACATTGCAACGTGTTCACAGCAACATTGAACCAATGTGGAAAAATTATGTTGGAGCAATATAGAAAAATCATGTTTTTTCGTCTTTCAAAATCAACACTGATAATGGTTATTCTATGATGAGAGACAACGTTGTAACAACATCTTTACAACACAAAATGCCTGCTGGGGTGTGACTCTCAATTCGTGTGTGCGTAATCAGATTCGTAAATGTGTAGGAGAATCTCTCAATGCTACGGAGATCTGCGAATGTGCACAGGAATCTGTACACGTGTGTTTAGGATCCATGTGTGCATAATTGTGATTGTTGTACACATTTGCAAATCTGCCTCTCTGCCGCCTCTCTGTCTGCTCCAATGACAAAAAATTACAGAGAGGAGAAATCGCATCAGCCCATCCAAGCTGAGGCATCTCATATTTCTCAATGCCAACCTGCGCTAAAGTGTTTTGTTATATATTTTTATTATGTATGTTAAGACTTTTCCCTTTATTTAGGTTATTTGATTCGTTTGCTGTGGTTGTGTTAAATTGTTCAGTTATAAGTATACAGTGAGACGAAATATCGTTCTCCATGACCATATTTGCAACATAAAACACAACACACAAGACAGATCACAATGAGGGTGAGAGGGGTAATAATTTACACTATACCTGTATGCATATATTTATCTAAATGAACATAGGACAGAGAAGACAATAGAGTAGGACTGAATAGAAGGACAATGACATGGAGAACACGTTTAGTCTGAAAATGTCACACAATTCAGATTTGGCCCCATTTTGCCCAGGAGGGTCTGCTGTTGCGCGGGTACCGTACATAGTACTGATAGTAGCAATGTAATAGTAACGCCAAACCAGAGTGGAAAAAAACAAAAAAACAAATTTTACTGGCATATACCTAGCACACTTAATTAAAATCACCATTCACTGCCCGCCATATTGGCTGCCGTGACTGACTCATACGCCAAACAGTGCGCGCACGAACGCACATTATTTAAAACAATATTTGAAGATCATACATGACATCATCGTACACACAATAATGACACGATACACGATAAACATACTCAGCTATTTACATTTGGCATCTATTCAGCATGCCGCCGCAATGCCCAATGGGTTCCCCAGTGCGAGATGAACTAGTATTCTTCATTATAGTTGCATCTGCATTATAATGAGCAAGGGGTAGCATGCGCAATGAATTTAGTTACTGTAGTAGGTTCATATTAGCATTATTTAGGTTTTTCAAGCTCAGAAGTGTCATGTATCCAGCCAGTAGAATCTTGGGAAGATAGCGTAGACATGGATCCTGCACCACTGTCTTACATACTACATTTTAAACTGACAGCACCCCTTGGAAGTATTTCAGCCCCACGCTGGGCCCACACGCCAGTGTACTTGCGAGGATATCTTCTGGGGTCAGAAGGTGGTGCAACACTTTCAGAGCCCACCAGCAGAGTAATTGTTAAATAAAAGGTTTGCTGTAATTAGATTATTCTTGATTTCTGAAAGGAGGATGTAAAATGTGTTGCATCAGTTCAAAAACATCTCTGCTGGTTATTCTTAGGTGATTCTTCTAGACAACATGCACATTCGTTTCGAAATGTGTGTCTGACCTCAAACGTATGTACCAGCTGAATCTGAATTCAGAGTTTACCAAACCTTTAAAAGTGGCGCGAAACACAATCCAAGGGTTTGTTCAATACATAGACTAAGAAAGTAGTGCAATTGAGAGGTTCCTGATACCACAGTAAATACATTAATAAGAGCACAATATATAATCAACACGTACCGTCACAACCCTCATGTCTCATGCTAGATCATGGTGCACATCATATATAGGGTGTTCTAAGTTAGTGTCTTTGTCAAACCATATGTGAGTTTGATGTGTTTATGATACGTGTTTACGTGTTAGTGTTACATGTTAGTTTACGATACTTCATCCTTGATCACCTGATTTGTGTCAGCGTTATACATTTGTAGTAAGTTTCATCCGGTCAAAGTACAGTGGTACCTCAGTTCTCGAACTCATTACAACGCAAATTTCTTAAAAGTTGAACCAACAATAAAAATACCTAGCACTCGATCTGAATCTCAGAAGTGAAACCGTGAACGCCGACCTAAGATAACTTGTATGTGCGCGCGCCACGTCTCTCAGCGGAAAGAAAGTAAAGTATAACGTTAAATTAGTGCCAAAACTATTGCGCATAAAAACCATGCTCGCGTATGCGCTTGCGAGCAGAAAATCCATGCTCTATACACCCTCACGTTTGCGCAGCACTCGCTCGGTGTTAAATTAGTGCCAAAAGTCGAACCATGCGCGCATGTGCGCTCGCGAGCTGAAAACCTATGGAGTTAATTTGTTTTGCTTCTGGAATTTTTTTTTCGCTTTTGATTTTGCTTTTGGAATGTTTTGCTTCTGACTTTTGGCACCGTTTTAACGGGTGGGCGGGCCTTAGCAGCTTACACGTCTATTGGTCAGCTGGAATTTGGAGTGAACACGCCTTTAACCATCTGAGCACGCCCATTCCATGACGCTTCAGAATATCGCAACGTAGCGGGAAGCTCCGGAGCCAGTTTACAGCATTGAATTACATCTTTGTAGTTCTATAATAGTGTACTTTTATTAGGAATCGGTGTATGCAACACATATTTCGCGTTCATAAAATGTCACCAACCCATCCAGTTCAGTAACTTTCGCTATTCCACCAGCGCGCTGACTAGGGAAGTGTCCATCTAAAGTTTCTAGTTTCCAGCTGAAGTTTGCCTTGATCAGGGGAACAATGCACACCCCTTACATTTTCAGAATAACTTTGACAAAACGAATTTATCTGATTAAAGTATAAAAACCTATGAAGTAAAATGGTAATTTACTTCTTAGACTTGATATGCTACAACCATATAAAATAGGTTTAACTAAATACTATTAGTTTTGCTAGACATCATTCGGGTGCCTTGTCACTAGCCTTGGGTGCGTTACCTATGTTATCCAGCAGATGCCAGTGTTATGTTTTTAATTTGTGAACGATACCAACCGGTGGTTTCGCATGTGTTGGTGCTTTGGAAAAGTTTCGCCCCGTAATAAAACCCAAACCATATATGCTTCTTCCTCTTCTCCAGTTCTTGTATTTGCTTAATTATACCAGCCCAAGTAAGCTTAAAGGTTAATTCTAGTCATGATCAATTGAAACATTAGTAAAATTGCAAATCAAAGCTACATTTAAGTGAAACCCAATTTTAATACACACAACCAGGGTTTACCACCCCCTCTCAAAGGAACTTCCCCAGACCACAGGTGCAGTCTATGGAGATTTGTGCATGAAGGGGGTTAAAAATGTATAGTTAGTCGCTGGGGTTTTTTCCACCCAAGCACCCACTTAATGTGAAATTCAATATTGTTTTCCCTTATGTCACATTAAGTCCAGAAGTACATAGAACAGTCTTTAGTTTGACAGATTTTAATTGAGTTTTTTTTAAAAATCAGACACTTTACAATGAAGCGAAAATCAAACAAAATCCCATTTAAGAATTAAATCACTAAAGAACAGATCAGCTGGGAGTGGACAGTAGTAATAGCACTGAAATGCTGTTTAGTTTGACTAGCCATGGGTTCACTGAGACAATCACACAAAATTGCTATGAGCTTAGGGTTAGACGTCATTAAAAGCAGACACTGGCCTAACAGGTCCTCCTCCATGACTGCGTGGGCAGCATCTCAAGTCAATTAAAATCAAATCTCTCTCTTCCTTCAAGGCACTAGCTGTTCAATGTCACTTGACTGGAGTAACAAACTTTACAAAACCAGTGTATCACTCAATGTTCACCAAACCCACCATAACACGACCAGTTTACCCAAAATGCAGTGAGATTGTAGTTCTGTGCTTCGAAAGTTTAGTACCCTGTAGAAATCCTCCACAAAATAACTCCAAATAAATCCAAAAATCCCTTTGTTTCCAAAACAGACCTGCAAGTTAAAAACGTAATCTTGTTGCAATAATCATAGTAAAACTTTAGGAACCAAATTTACGAAAGCAGCTCTACATTTCTCCCCAATTTCCTCAGATGCTTCCTAATGCTCCTAGTTCCACACATGACGTTTGCAGTGCTCCACAGCCTGAGGGAAAGAAAGCACAATGGTCAGGCTAAAATCAAGGCATGCCAGCTCAGGCCATCAGGATCAGCGCTTCACACATGCCATTACTCAAAAGTCGAGATGGAAGGCACCTTCTATGTTCAAAACGTCCTGCTTTAATCTGTAATCTGCTTCACTACATACAAAAAACTGCTTTTAATGCAAGTTGAGTAACAGAGCTACTTATTTTATTACTTTTTACTTATTTAGCACAATGAAAATTCTTGAGTGAGAAGAGGTTTAAGACTCACATTGCAGCGATAAGCTGTGTCCATGTTCTTGCACCAGAAGGCTGGTCCCCAGCTGCACTGCTCGGTACCTAGAAGCTTCTTCTGAGCTCCAGGGCATGCTCCCACTTTCTACAAGTGGCAAGTCAGACATACACAGAAGTGAATATCAACTTTACCATTTAGACTGGAGGGACCACCAACTAAGCAGTACAATACCTACTTTACTAATTCAGTTAAATGCAATCCGAACACCCTGTAGGGTCATCTGTATTGAGCAGCAGCACACAGTATGTATATGGGCACTTTTCCACAGCACAAAGTACTGTACTTTTGGTACTTTCGCTTTTCCATTGACTTCCGGTCGAGTACCAGTACCAAAATCTCGAGTACCGAAAGTGCCAAACCAGTTGGGGTACTTTGGTACTTTGGGGTGGGACTTGCAAACGTATTTGCTGTTGATTGGTTATGCAAATAGCCTGCCACAGAAACATAAAATACAACCGCCATCTTTTGAAACGCACAGCGAACAGCGAGAAAGCAGTAGAAACAAAAATATAAAAAAGTAAAATGGAATGATGGACAATGAGGAGAAACAGGCTTTAATCGCCATACGGTCGGATGCACAGATCCAGCAGGATTTGGATGGCACAATTAAGTTTTTGCTGATCGGGGCAATTCAGTTTTCCTATATTTCCCCCGTCGTGTGCTGATTTGTACACAGTTTAACTGTTTTCATGTCTTTTTACGAAACTCTTGAGGTAAACAAGCCATATATTTTAAAACATCACATGCCTTTCGATGTTTGTTTTTACAGATAAATGAAATTAATTCGCTGGTTAGAGATTTCTTGATGAAAACGGTATTTTATTGCTTAAGACTATTATGAGTGACAATCTACTGTATTCACATGTAATGATGTAACCGAGTGATTTTCAGACATTTCACATACATCTTTGCCCAAATATTAGGAGAAACATTTCTTGATAGACAGGAGAAATATAGGGAAACTGAATTGCCCGGAAGACTAATACCAAGCCGCTTGGAAGAAATTAGACACACGCAAAACACTGACCAATGCCGCTTGAAAATAAAAAAAACAAATACGTTTGCTTTCAAAAGACTGAATTAGCAGTACGCCAATTCTTACTGCCTTGATCGGCTTAGCCGAAGTACAAGTGTACTGTACTTGCGTAAACGAAAATGGCATCATTCATGCCATTTGGATATTACTGAATCTTATACTGTGATAAAAGCTGACATAACAATAAACAGCATTTTCCAGCCTAAACTGTTTGTTTCAATTTAATTTTGTGCTGTTTTTTTCTCTTTCAATTATGATTAAGCCGCGCTTTGTGACGATGTCAGTCAGGGGCAGTCACTGCTGTCATTTGGCGCCGGTACCATTTTTTTTACGCCAGCGGAAAACACGAAAGTAGTACCATACTTTCAGCACTTTATGGAAGCACCGAAAGTACGGTACCTGGTGCGGTGGAAAAACAGCCTCTCATATCAGTGGATCAAAACGTCCATTTTGGAGAACACAAATGATTAAACCAACCGTGCAGACAAAGTCAGGATCCATCATCTGGAGCAGGAGCTGGACCAGTTCTGGCTCATACTGCTCAACCAGCTGATCACACTGTAGGGAGAAGAATTACAGGAAGCTGAGAAAAGAAACCTTTATCAGATTAAGAGCTAGACTTTGGCCCATAAAGTTAAGGAGAAAATATTGTACTCGCCTCCTGCTTATATGCGTCAGGCAGGAAGTTGCAGACTTTCTTCACAGCTTCTTCAATCTCAGCTTCCGTGGCATTTTTTTCTAGCAGCCCATCGATGTAGCGGACAGCCATCTTGCACACGTCACAGAAGCCTCCAGCTTCAAACTGAACCTTATCCATCTCCGCTGGTCGGGTAGGTATGTGGGGGTTCACGTTATACATCTGGATCTGCTAAATCAATGCTGTCACAGGCCACAAAGTTCAGGCGCACACACACTTACGGATGTAGGCACGGCTGGCACCCTTGCAAAGTCCCAGGACAGTACAGATGGTCTTTGGACTTGCTTCCTGGACCAACAAGTCGATAATGGCCTGTCCATAAGCCTCTATCAAGTCCTTGCACTGGATGGAGATGGTGGAGGGAAGGATGGAGCATACCTTCTCCACAGCATTGATGACAGACTTCTGCAGAGGTATAAACCAAAGATAACTACACTTCCCCGTTGCTTGTCTTTTCTGAGCAGATTAGTGCCACAGCAGTGAACATACCTCTGTTCTGTCATCCTGCAGGATACTCTCCACCTCCTTCATCACAAATTCACAGACGACACACTGTGGACTCTCACGGGCACGTACCATCTTCTGCAAGATGGGGGGGGGGGGTGCGTGCCAAAAACACAACCGTGTAAACAGGCACCCATCAATATCACAAAGTGGAACATACCCAACTCGTGCATTATTTTACTACCGTACAAATTGTTTACAGAACAAACAAACAAACTTAAGCACATCGAACAGTATTAAAAGTAGCATTTCATCAGCATTTACAGGTTACCATTGCAGGTTTGAGAACCATAGGCTTGATTTTGGTTGGCTGTTCCAGCTTGATGGCAGGAAAGACCTTGGCTGCAGGGATGAGCTTGGATGCCACCAACTTCTCCATAGGAACAGAAGAACAGAATCCAGCACGACAGCAGATATCCTTTGCTTGCTATTGAGAAAAACACCATCAGTGAAGGAGCCAAGAGACAACCACTCTCCCCCCCCCCCTTGGTCAAAATATCCCAGCATGCACTACAGCATGATAATCATTCCCAAAGGACCTAAGCTGGTTAGTTCTCTTGTTGCTCAAGGAAAGCCATGCAAGGTCACTCCCTCATCTAAAAACCTGGCCTTCTAATCACCACTCATCTTAGCCATTAGACTAGAAGAATGCCAATAAAGAGATTGCAAATCCATGTTTAAACTGACTTCTCCAGTGACTCTAAAAAGGAAATTAGTTCAGCCATGTTCTACAAATCCACTACACAAAGCTGTTATGTATTGTGAGTTTCAATCCACCATCAAAAGCAGCTATAGGGAAATCCAACAGCCAGTGTGTAAATTCTAAAGAAAGCATTTGGTTATTTTCAGGTTTCTTCAGGACTATCAGTAGATAGAAGACAAAGCTTCAAATCCTTGGTGGGAAATACCCAAATGTGCCATTTATTGCTGACTGGATTACGCCAGTCCTTATTGGCTCCCATAGGCATAAGAGCAGTCAATGAAGCACCATCGCCACATTTGCTTCAAAGCTTTGTTTCACCCATAACGTCTCCAACCTGGCACAGATCCCTTGTGTTATAGCTACTTAGGTTAGAATGAGCACTAGCGGTAGTAGCACACAACTCAGGTGACTGTTCACAACTACAGCAGAGGGCAAAAGCTCAAGGCAAGACTGCAAGTCAACCAAAGCACCTACCTGTTCCTGGAGAGCAGCAAAGTTAGAAATCCAGAAGGAAAAAGACACAGCAAGAAGGCAAAACAGAAGGATAAAAAATAAGCTATTAGAAATGAGATTAGCAGACAGGTGACAGATATGGCATGGGAAGAGCATGTCACAATTCAAGAAATTTTCTACCTTGGCACGACAGATACACATAAAAGCAAATGAGAAATTACTACATGCTCATGCCCTGCAGATTTTTAACATTAAGCATTTCACCCAAACCGAATGTCATGTTGCTTACCATTGACATGAGCTGCTGGAAAACCAATGGTCCATACTGTGCAACATAATTCTTGCACTGAAAAAAAATAATTAGGATTAGATTCAAACCTTTTATCTCCGCAGAAAAGCAATCAAGCATTCTCATGTTCTACATTCCACTCAGCTTTCACTTCCCAGCACACATTTTTACCATGTCAGAAATTCCAGGTCCCAAAAGTTCACACTGTTTCTCAATCTGAGCGATCAGAGAGTCAATGAAGGAGCTGTTGGCCTTTGCTTGTGACTGGGCATCAGTGATAAACTGAACACAGTCCTGGCAGACATCTCCATTCTCCTAGAAGCCAGCAAAATGTACAGTTAATGATTTACCAAATAGCAAGACGTTAACAGCAGGGCTAAACTTGTTGGTTCAGCTGCATCAAGATATTTTAAAAAAATGAATTACATCACTGTGACCAGATATCTAGAGTAAACTTGCGAGCTATTTAAAATTAAGAAATTCAGGCATTACATTTACCAAAAAATCCTGCAAATGTATTACGAATAGCAATCAAAAAAAAAAAGTTACAATGCCTTACTAAAGCAGTTAAAATTCCACTTTTGTCAAGCAGATAACCCAAGGATGAAATCAGACCATTCAATGCAATCACACTTCTCATTTTCTACATCAGTCATGCCAAATAAAGCAATTCAATTGGCAAGCTAGGCAGTTCTAGAGCAGCAATTGGTAAACAGAGTAAAAATCATTGCCCGTGCCTCTTCAGCACAATGAACAGTGTGCATTCAATAAAGTCTTAGGTACTCCTGGTGCTCAGAGGATCACCCTCCTTACCGGCTTTGGGGCTTCCTGTTTGGGCGTTTCCTGGGGATACAGCAGCTGAGGGACATTGAGAAGGAAGGGGGACACACCCTCTGGGAAATCTACCGGTGGGATCTCATTGGACAGCAGCTGGGACTCTGCCAGTGCTTTCTGCTCAGAGCGACAGAGGCCCAAGGCAGCACAAGCCATTCCAGGATCATCCTGAGAAGACATGGTATGCAGAGGTCAACTCCACTACATGCATTTCATCTTCAGAACAGAGGTTTTTTCAAAATTGCTTTCACTTTCTAGGTCAGTGGTCAACAACCCTGTTTTTCAAAATTAATCACCCTACAGAGCTTAGGTGCAGCCCTAATTTAACACACCTGATACAGACAAGTAGAGATCGACCGATATATATCAATTTACCGATATTTTTCCCGATATTTAAGCATTACACCATAATTGGATACTGCTTTTGTAATATCGGGTTCACCGATAAACACCGCCATCTTCTGGGTGCTTTGAGAATTATGCGCATAATCGCCATTGCAGCATGGCGTCAGAGGAAACATCTGCGTGTACAGGTAAAGTATCCTTACTTGCTTTGCTATATTTAGTGAACTTTATTTAACATACCAGCTATTAATGCTCAAATTAGATGTTATATAAATTACTGATATGTAGTTTATGCAGCTTGGCTCTAAGAAATGGACACACTCGGAGTCACACAAGAATCTGTCAAATCCCATCACAATAAAGACGCAACTTTGCCCGAATTAAATATACAGCCATTAATAAGCACATGTTGTAAATAAAAGTGCTGAATTTAATTCTCTCATGTTGTCTATATGCTCATGCATCATTAGTCTCGTGAAGTTGTTTGGCTAAAATAACCCATCAAGTCCTATCCCAATAAATATGTAACTTTGCATAAATTAAATAATTTACAGTCATGGATGAGTGCATCCTGTAAATAAAAGCTGTGAATTTAATTCTCTGTTGTCTACATGCTCGTTAGTCTTGTTAAGTCGGAGTCACGAATGCTAAGAAACCGTCATGTCCTGTTCCAATAGACGCAACTTCACCGAATTAAAATACAGCCACTAACGATCGAGCGTCTATATGCTCATCATTCCTCTGGTGAAATCGCTTCCATTTTGCTGTCCACTCACTGGGTTGATGCTCATGAAATGCATACAACTTAAGATTCACTAAAACACCCCAAATTATATTAAAATTTACTATATAACCATCATTCCGCTAATAAACATCTTCTAAATATATATAACTAAGAAATTGAATGCACTTTGTCAGCACGCATTTCATAATCTAGAACGACACTTTTTCCGCAAACATAATTGTGATATATCAGAAAAGCTATAAAAACTTATATTTCAGAATATTATTAGATAAATTAACATTATTCAGCGAATTATTCACCACTCTTTAGCCTATAAACAGTTTTATAAACCTAATAAAACTGTAGTTTAAAATTAAGTTACATTTCTGCAAAGTTGATATGACTCCTGTGCTTGAAAACAGACATTCTATACTTATTTTGCTTATTGGTAATGTTAGTGTTGCTGCTCATGCTTTTCATAAAATATTTTATTGTAATATTGTAATAAGAATATTAAATTGAATACGACTGTATGCATGGAGGGAGTGATTGTTAAAACAGTTATCGGGCACATAAACATGCAAATAATTGGTATAAGTAAAAAAAATCAATATTGGTTGATCACGACAGACAAGTATTGCAGTCAGTTATGTTGAAGCTAAGCTGGCTGTAATACTGAAATACTACTGAAGGACCCAATTATCTGTATCAGGATTGTTAAATTAAGGACTGCAGAGTGGTTGATCTCCAGGAACAGGGTTGGTGAACACTGTTCTAGGTTTTGACTCGCGCAAGCCTCTTACAATCAAAGCATTAGTCACACAAAACGAAGTCTGGGAGACTAATGGAATTCCTCTCTCAATCCAATATAAAATTTTAGATGTACAATGAACTCAAGCAAAGGGCAAGACCACCAGAGACTTGCACATTCCTCACCAGCTCTCCAGTGATTATGTTGATCAGGATTGGGTAGTAGTTATCCACCATCTCCTTGCACTCAGAGGACAAGCTCTCCTCAGGGATCAGCTGGCAGGCCTTCTCCATGTAGTCCAAGATCTCAGCCTGAAAAAGCAATAAGCTTCATTTGCATAAATGCTATTACTTAAACCAAAATGGGCACATCAATTCTAAAATCACACTTCACTGAACGGTCCATGTATGCGACGGCCAATGGATTTTCATCTTAAATTGGAAAATTCAAAAACGAAAAACGACCCGTTTTTTGTATCAAATATAAGATCGGAAATCGAAAAAAATG
>JAABNY020000063.1:13597192-13610073 GCA_015164015.2 Brevimyrus niger | reverse complement strand
TGGAACCCATAAAATATCTGTACTTTATATTTCTGCTCCCTGCATGGACTACCTTACATTTATCTATGTTAAATTTCTTCTGGTGGAGTATTAAGCAAACAGAATACCAGGCCTAACCAAACAAACTATACATTCATCCAGCATCTTCAGAACTAACCACACAAGTTTGGACATGCAGGATGTCCGACTTATTTTTTGGTACCACACCCACATTTAAGCTCTACAGGACACATGAACACTAAGGATTCTCAGGCTCATTACAACTATACCCAACACTAATGCCACACCAACACCTAAAATTCACTCAGATTCTCACTGTGGCCGCAGCAGCAAATCACTGACTGCAAGAGATTGCAAAGACGACTGCTTGGGCCTGAAACCATTTAGCATAGCTCTGACCCAACTCATGAATCCCCACACAATTCCCCTGTGCTAGGGAAATCAGTTTTATCT
This sequence comes from Brevimyrus niger, assembly GCA_015164015.2. Taxonomy (NCBI): domain Eukaryota; kingdom Metazoa; phylum Chordata; class Actinopteri; order Osteoglossiformes; family Mormyridae; genus Brevimyrus; species Brevimyrus niger. The sequence continues at coordinate 13,609,620 of JAABNY020000063.1, read as the reverse complement.
TTGGTCTCAGAAAATACCACAAAATCTGACACTGCTCGAGATGGGTTGACCTGCAGCAGGAACTGCAAATCACTCCGCTACCATTTGTTGAAAGTAATACTTCCATAAAGTAACCATCTTATCTAATGTTCTTATGCTGCTCTTCCTGCAAAGGTTATGCGCATGACATCACAGCAGGCAGAAGTCACAAGCACCTGTCTGCAGGAGGGGCCCGAGCACACACGTTCCACTCTCAAACCCCAATGCATCAGTCCCGAAGATACGACAGGATCCGTTTACGTTTTGCTACTGTCTCATGTCATTCTTTAAACGTGTGTGAGGTCTGGCTTAATTTATAGATTACTAGATCGTTATGCATGTCAAACAGCTATCCTAGCTACAAGCATGAAATTGCCTTAAAGTATGTGTGAGAGTAGTTGTAGGTCAAAGATCTCATATCAAACAATTCTGTCCATCTGCAGAATACAATTATTTCAAAAGAAAGTCAATATGAGCACATTTTTGTAAACAAATCTAAAGTCTTATCTAAGTGACTAGTAAATAAGTGTTGCACGGGGTCTTGCACAGCCTCCAGGAAGTCCAATATTTCTTTTGCACAAAAACACAGGATTTTATCAAAAGAGGTAAAAACCTGCTAGCCTGTTTTGCACTAACAAGATCAAAATTGATGTTAATGTGCACATTACATACATGTTAACATGAACAAAATGTTTGCATCAGCATGTTAGTTTTCAGCATGTTAGTGTGAAAAACACAATACATTATGACCCTTTCAGCATCTTACAGAATGATGTTTTGGGGCTTGAGAGTGGTATGGGTGCTGACAGAGGACACAAGCTCTTAGGTCCCCCCCATGAAGCCTGTGGAGGGAAAAAACTGAGTGACAGCATTAGGGTTCAGCTTGTATGCAGCAAAAAGCATGTCTTAAATGGGAAAGAGCTATCGTGCAACTGACTGTACAGACTTAACTCGAAATGGTTGGACAAAAAACTGGACAGGTGCCAATACCAATGCAAATATAAGATCAGTGCACCTCTACCACAAACACAGGACCACTTAAGTACAGTATTTTAATATAAAACATCTAAATGTAGTTAAACTTGGTGTAATATTGAATTAAAATGCACTTGGAACTTTTAAATTAATATGCTCAAGTCTTAAGCTATCCTGTAGACAAAACACTAAAATCTCAACTTGGCACATGACCAGCTAGGGTAATACCCTGCAGGCCTGGTGGTAACAGCATCATGTAAAGTACTGGTATGAGACAGGGCTGCAAATCTCCCATGCATAGATAAGGTACAAGTTCTCCCGTTCTGAAAATTGTAATCATGTTCTCTCTTCTAAATGTGAATGAGGAAGTGAGCTCTTTAGGGGAATTTTTAAGAGACTTGAAACATTTCAGATCAGGAAACAGGCAAAACAAACAACAAAGTGAAATAGCCAACTTTTACTGGTCCCAGAATCCTGCAGATTAGCCTCCTTTCTTTATACCTTGTTTTCACATCCCTCACACTTAGTTTCACAGATATCTGGTCATATTAATATGGCTTACCATTTGCCTACATTATGACACTTTACTTACTGGAAATGTACAGCAACAGCATATAAAAGAAAAAAAGATGAAGTGAAACCTGGGTACTTTTTGGGTTGCTGCAGTTTGACCTTAATTAAAAATAACCTGAAGACAAGCAGGAAATTTGTGCAAGGCAACAACGATTTGCTGTAAAGAAAAACATTTACATCATAAAGCAAAAAAATTAGTCAGAGTTGCAACACAAATGTGTGCTCATAAGGCTACAGGCAAAGTTACGAACAAAAACAAGCCAGATGATACAAAGAAGAAAAAAACACAAATCGACCAGCATTTGGCACAGAGTTCACTTCTGACGGAAGCGCAACAGCTCTACAAGTCTTTGGGCAGCGGAGTTGGCGCAGAAGTAGCAACCACTAAACCACACGGTTCACGTATGTTTTCATTCAAAAACATAGTACACACTGATGAGGATTATCATTTAGTTCTCACGTAAACGACAATTCTCTTGGATCAGTAAAATACACCTAAGCGCAGGAACACCTACGGCAGACAATACAAGCAGAGCTTTGGTAGGAGCAAACGGTACACAGAAGCCAGGTACCTGCTACACTGACCTAATTTAACGTTACCATTTCATTTTATCAATCATATCAACAACAAACGAAAGTGTTCCCCTAAATAACGATATAATCGGACAGGCGGCAAATGCGCAGCTTAACATTTGAAGTTTATAGCATAATAGACATTTCGTGTGACATAAGGGAGCGGCCTAGACAATAGCGCGTTTGACAAGGCATCGCAGCTAAACTAATAAAGCGACAATCGCAGCACAGCGCTAAACCAGTTAGAGCTACTGAAATTTCTATTTTTAAAAAATTAAAGCTAGATATTTTCCCGGATCGGGGTTATCGAACTGCGCAGAACTGCCACCGAGATGACGAAGCGGGTTAAGAGAGCGACTAGTAAACAAGCATTACTGCGAGGGCCGCAAAACGATGGCACGACTAGAATAAAATTCACACCAAAATAGTCTTTCTGAGACAGAACAGGGTGTGTAATCACCGACTAACTATTCTGACGTGATGACAGGAGTCATTTTAGATAAAAGCGAAACGGACCGAAATATGCCTATGGTAGGCCAAATACATTGAGGAAAGTTCGAAATTTACCTGTCGACACAAAAAGAAGCGTGAGAAACAGCATGTCTCTTTTCCTTAATTTCAATAGTATATTAATTGTATATAGCCCAAAACAGCCTGCAGTCGATACTGCAATGCGGAGCGGCAGCTCAGCTGACTCTTATATAGTTTTAGCGTCACAGTCAGGTGACCGCGAAGCCGTCGCGCGTGACCAAACTACCCGGCCCTAAGAATATTAAGCATTTACGTATACGTTTTGTATCGACCGCTGTTTAAATGATTAGAAGATAAAAGTATGTTCTTCAGCTTAAACAGTAGTCAAGCAAGCAAAAACAAAGTATCGCTGAACTTTATAATAAATATTCAGATAAATAGAAATATAAGTAGAAACGTAAATACGGATGCTTCAAAACAATTCCTTTATTGCCCTGTTTGTCAGGTGTTTTTGCACTGCTGACAAAATGTAACAACTTAAACATGACAATAAAACATGAAAGTTGAAGATAAATGCATGGTTGAACATACTAAGGAGGCAAATCGTTCGGAATGGTCTGATTTTGAGACGTTTTAAAAGTGTCACATGTTTTCACTACTACAATATATTGGTTGCTTATTTTTTTAATTTGTCTTATTCACTTGATGGTGGCTATAACCTCAAGATGAACTTGCCTGATATTTACCATAGTTAACAAGCATGCCTGCCAGGCAGATGCATTAGGAAGGCTTTTGGCTTTCATTTTGCTGTCTCAAAGATTCATTTCTAGGGTCCCAGAACTATGATGGAGGTTTTGAGACATGTTGGAACAGCCTCATGTTGTAGCAAGAGCTCAAATATATTGGTGAAGACACATACAAGATGAGCAGCGCATGTCTTCAGTGTCTGTCTAAGTACTCTGTCTGGGCCAATGGCTTTGTTAGCATTGACTTTCTGAAGGGTGAATCTCACCTGATGGAGCTGTAGAACCAGTGACTGTACACCTTTCCATAATTCCATCCCAAATGCTGCAGGGAACATTATTCACGATGTGTTCCTCAATGCGCTGTTTGTATTTACACTTGGCCTCTCTGATGGTTCTCTTAAGGTTCTCTTGTGCTGCTTTGGAGGCTTGTGTGTCACTTGACCTGAAAGCCATGTCTTGTTCTCTCAGCAGAGCCTGCACACAGTTCTTCATCCACAGCTTTTGGTAGGGAAACACTTTTATTGGCTTTTGTATGTTGGTGTAGGCCCAACCTAGAATGTTGCTCTGCCTCATGGGAAAGATTACATTTTTATGGAATTAAAACATGACTGTTTTGAGATTCATCTGGTTGAAGTCCCCTGCTACAATAAGAACCATAACAGAATGCCCCATCAGCTTATAGCTTTCCAAATGCTAATTTACCATTACTTGTACTTGGGGATACATATGCAGTCAGGATTATGTTCATGATTACTCTCAATCACCCCCTTCGTTTAAAAAACTCAGCATTTTAAGCATTGTTAGTGAAAGTCTTAGCTATACAACAGGAGCCCATATCACAAAGTGTGATTTGTTAGCTAGCTAGATAACTTGGATTTAAATAGACTTAATTTCCATTCACTTAAATTTCATCAAGAATACCTCAAATTCAATGTTACCTTGCTAACCCAACAATCCAGTTTTGTAATACAGACACCTGTTGATATTAATGTAAACCGGGGTCACCAGCCTTTTTGAAACTGGGAGCTACTTCACAGGTACTGAGCCATATGAAGGCCTACCAGTTTGAAACACCCTCTTAAACTTATCTAAACTTCATGTATAATAAACATGTTTTAAATGCTTTTTTAGATATTGTCATTTTCAAATCGATATAAATCCAAATGTGATTAAAGAAGAATAGCAACAGGATAAAATTTAATTTTAGACGCTGCTCAATGGTGAGTTGTGCTATTTTTAGAACAGGTCTGCGGGCGACTCATGTGGTTCTTGGGGGCATCCTGGTGCCCATGGGCACCATGTTGGTGACCCCTGATGTAAACACTCAAACCTGTGTCCTGCTCGCATTATACACAGAACATTCTGCAAGCTCAATAGCAGTGTCAGGAACAAAGCTAATCAATAAAGTCTCTGTGATGATCATCACACAGCTGTTGAGTGTTTGAAGTAATCAGAAGTCTGATTTCATCAGAAGTAAGTAGACATAAGAGGGTCGCTTTTAGCTACTTGGCAGTGTACATCAAAGCAAAAAGAGCCTATGTCTTTTTGTGAAATGCCAGGGCATTTGATTTTTGCTATAAAAAATGGGCAAACATCATAATTATCAGCTGTAACACAGGTTTCCTGCTTCTCCAGAATTTTCTGCCATCTAAGAAACTTTGTTTTACTTTGTTATTTCTCTTCTGTGAGGAATTTGTTGAAAAAAAAAACTAACATATGAGTGCGGCATATGAGCATCGTAAATTAATCAATCTAGAGGATGTATTTGTTGATTGTGCACATCAAGGATAATTTCACATCATTTCAATTCTGCAAAAGTATTATACTAGCATTTAAAAGTTTTAAGTGCTGGTTTGTTTTCTAACTGGTGATACCTGTAATGGTACTTCAGTAAAAATTGCAGTAATATCATTACACCTGAAACATTGCCAAATAATTGCCATTAATTGCTGTGGTGGTCCAAAGCATGATCTGTTAACTCATAATCCCCTTTAAGTATGGTTCTTAGATTTCATTGTACCAGCAAAGTATTCAGCAGTACAAATGACTGAAACTAAGATGCTTTGGATAGAACATTGCAAAAGCAGATAAATAAAATGTTCAGTTACTGAGTACTGTGTGCTTCAATCAAAGCATTGTGTATTCAACTAGCTGTGGTTTTCTAGAATAACACCCATTGTAATCCACAATACTTATGTAAGTTTATCACATATAAGGAAAACTTATACAGTATTTTACATTGTAATGTTGTACTAAACTCTCACTCACGAATGTGGAGGTAATGAATGAACTATTATTCTGTCCAAGATGTCCTGCAACAGTCAGGAGAGGAGGAAAGGATTTTAGAAGGCCGTAACTAATAGAAACGAGAATACTGACTGGCGAGCCAGCAGGGCAGGATGACGTAATGAGACAGATAAAGGGAGCAGAGAGAGAGGCGGCCCTCACGAATCTTTGGCCTACTAGTAAGACATGTACTAACTGGCTAAACAGAGCAAATGTAGAAGGAAGGTACTGAGAGAGGGGAAACGGGTTATAAAGGGAGTGAGTTGAAAAGTATGATTGAGCCTCTTCCTGTACATGCACGAATGGCACCCTGATTGCAATCTGTTAGTAAACCGGTGACCTGCAATTTCTCTACGTCTCAGCTGTAATCTCTTCTTATCCACGGACCCGGTGGAGACGGCGTACTCCAATAAGGGGCACAGTGACCCTGTACTGAATAAGCATTTATGAAAACAGATGACAAAATGAGGAAATCAATGCACATTTTTAGACTAAAACACACAAAATGCTAGCCTTTTGGACCAGGAGCAGTTAAAATAATGCAAAAAGTCAATCATAAAAACAAGTTTCTGAAAAGTTCATTTTAGATTCAACTGTTTATGTTCACAGGCTTGTGAAGTACATCCATAATAGACAGTAGGACAAGAATAACAAAATCCAAGATATACAAAGTGGCGTTTATTATGTTGACATATTTACAAAATTGCAGAAGAAAAGTTTAACTCTGGAGGGAAACCTTCCAAGTTTGTCACAGGTCTGTAAAAAAAAAAAAAAAAGACAGGATAAGCGTTTGATATGGTCAGTTCTAAACAACATTCATTATAATAACTGCGTAAAGAAGGACCTTTTGGGGAGTCCCAAAATGCCGCAGAGGCGTGACAGTTAAAACGTACTGAGAGATTCGCAGGTCCATTCATTTGCGTCGTGGGAGCGCGTCCTTGGGTTTTTCGGGCTGTGGGACACAGCACTGAGTACTTGCCGTGGCCGTCTCTTTGCTCAACACTGTGGGCCGCACCACATCAACGTCGCGCTTCAGATGATCCAGGTAAGCCGGTAGAATTTCAGACTGGGAGTAAAAATCTACCAAAAAGTAGCCGCCCCGCATGTGGCGGATGCCATGCTTTGAGATCTTGTAGGGCAATGCTCTCTCGCCCAGGTTCTCCAGTCCTCGAACAACAGCGCCTCTCTCAATCAAGGTCTCCACCGTACGCCGAAGAGCGGCAACAGTCTCCGGCCTCTGCATCGCCTTCAATATCAAAGTAAGCTCGTATCTTGGCATGACTGGTCGCAAAACTGTAAAACGTAGGCACCAATGACAATGATTCAAAGACGAAACAGCACGAATTCCAGCATGACAATCCGTCTCAAGAAGCGGCCATTACTGTGTCATTACGCGGGAGGCGGGGAATAGAGACGTTGAAAATGTGCGCATAAGCCACGCCCCTTTGTCCTGTAAAACTTTATTCTTTTGGAAAAATATTAACTTTGAAAATGTAATCGATATTAGTTATTGGTACGTGATATGTTTGCTAATGTAAACGTTTCAGCACCGTAGAAGTACGCTTGGCTCCATTAAACGTAATTACGTCATTTATGCGCCGTTGACCTAGTGCACACGTGATCTGACTCCGCCGCTTCATCTGCGCTTCATTTTCATTACGTCTGCAACGAAGATGGCGGAGCAGAGTGCTGTCCCTAGCGATCTGTACCAACATGTGTACTCGTTTCTCCTGGAAAATAAGTTTACTAAGGCTGCGCAACAGTTCTTGAAGAAAGCCAAAGTGGTGAGTACCTAGCGAGGATAGCGTGGTTGTTATAAACTGCTTGTGTGGCCTTTCTTTTTCCTAAGTAAGTCGCCTATTTACCGGCGTCGAGAAACGTGGATCACACGTTGAGCATTACGAACACGTGAGGGCCGGTCTGTTTCGTAAAACATCTCTTAATCGTATAATAGTTTCTAATTTTACTAAACAAATAACCGGGGCAACCATGGATCAATTTATATGGCTTTCACAAAGAGAAAAATACAAAATTGGTGAAGTAATATATATTCACCGGCGTAGTAAACTGCAATTCATGAATTTATCGCTTTGTACCGCGCGTCTATATAGCTTTCGTCACCTTTGAGACTGCATGACATTCTGATTCTAATGAAAATGTCTATCATTCGAAAAAATAAATAGAATAATTGTTTGTTCGATGTTTGTTGATATAGTTCGATAAATATGTGTGACGGCTCAATCGTCGATTTTATTGGGGTATTTAGATATTCTGGCGCAAACCTAATGATGATCAAACACTTGTGAGCTGTTATTGCAAAATAGTATATTTTAATAGTATCTCTGTATTGTCTTATACATTTTCAGAAACCCCAGGACCAAAATGCAGACAGCCTTCTGGACATCTTTAACTTCTGGGTGAAGTAAGTACCTTCTGTTTTTTGCAGTTATTCCTTTGTGAAAACTTCCACTAAACTTCAGCTAAAATACTGAATGGAAATCAGCATATCGGGTGAAGGCTTGACTGTTTTTGTGAAATTCCCATTGCCTGTTTTGGGACATTTACATGCTGTGTTTGCTCTAGTGTTATTCCTTAGTTGTGATTGGGGGTTTTAATTTTTTGTTTTTGTGTGTTTTGTCTCAAAATTGGTTGACTATGATATACATAGTGATGGAATAAATTGGGTTTGAAAATCCAGGGTGGGTGGGATCGTTGTGTTCTGTCAGTCATTGGTTTCCAATCAGAAGTATTTTAAAATGGTACCATAGTATTCATCCCACATCTAAATTTAACTAAAGTCTTTTGGTAATGCTTTCAGATTTCAGGAGTGTCAAAAACTGCTCAGATGTCCTGTTTTTGGTGGTATTGGGTTTATTTTATTTATTTTTTGCTTGCCTGTCAGGTCACCAAAATCGAAGAAGCGCAAGGCCCTGAGCAATGGTCTGCCGGAGAAGAGTGGTCCCTCGGCCAAGAAGGCAAAGAAGGAGGAGGAATCCAGCAGCGAGGAATCCAGCAGTGAGGAGGAGGAGCCCAGCCCGCCGGCCAAGGCTGCTCCTGCAGGTACAACCTCTTGCTGGTGTTTGGGCTCCATGATGAATGTGCACAGCTGTGCTGGACGGTTACATGGTTTTCTATCTCTAAGCTGTGTGTATGATTTTTTTTTTATTTGGAAACAGTCGTACCTCGGTTCTCAAACTCACTAGAACTCAAATTCTTAAGTCGAACAAGCCAGTTTGACCTAGAACTCGATCTGAATATCAGAAGTCCAACCGTGAACGCTGACCGCTGATAAATTGTACGCGCCAAGAAATGAGTTGTACTACAACGCAATTCTTACTTGAATGCCTTCTTCACAGGCTGGACGATTAACCAAATAAAGCAGCATTACAGTCACTAATAATAAATAAACCACTAACTTGCATGTACTATTAGAGCATTTATGTCATTTGTTTAAACTTTATTTTACTAGGTAAATTAACTGAACCAGTTCTCACTGCTTTACGTGATATTCGGGAGAAGTGGTGGATTACGCATCAGAATTGCCTGGGATACAAACGTCATGCATGTACATAAATTCTTCAGCCAATAAGGGCAAAGGTGTGTCGTCACAGAGGCGGTTTCAGTTTGTGCAGATGGGTGAGACGTCGCAATGAATCTAACCATAATGCATTGCGTCAGGATCAGATTGCTGCTTTAAGCCAACACTTTAAGGTGAACATACCCAATGACCGGACTGGGGAAACAAACTGAAACATGGACTTAATACAGATGACTAATGACAACAACCAGAAACAGCTGATCACATGTGGATCCCACACAAGTTTAATGAGGGGGCGTGGCACACAGAAGCTGACAATCGGGGCAGGATAGGGGTATTGTTGGAATAAGATCTTTATCGTTTTGGAAGCCATTAAGAAAAAAAATGCTCTTCTAGTTTCATCCTGTTCATTTTGTGTTTAAATGCTTAACACATATTTAGGTGTAATTTGGCGGGGTCGGGAACCAATTACTTGGTTTTCCATTATTTCTTATGGGGAAAAATTCGATCAGAACTCAAACTTAAGATTCGATCCGGAGTCTGGAGCGAATTAAATTTGAGAACCGAGGTACCACTGTATTGTGTTTTTGCAAGACAAAACTATAGGACTGATTTTACACTGTCTTTTTGTCACAATTGGAATGGAATACTCATTTGTTAGTGGAAGAGGGTGGGCATATGTGTAATTACAGCACTACTCCATGTTCTTCAGTGACTAAGGCCCCGACAAAGAAGCAAGCAGCAGCTGCCAAGAAAGAAAGCAGCAGCAGTGAAGACTCAAGTGATTCTGAGGATGAGAAGTCCAAGGCCCCAGCAAAGGTAAGAGGGTACCTGCAGAGAGGGTAAGGGATGGACCATGAAAATAAGCAATAAAAGAAACCAGAGGAGCTTTTGCTGTACCTCCAGACTCACCTCATAGGGTTCCTTCACAGGTTTTCGGGGGCTGTTGAGCGAATGCCTCAGCCAGTAATTTGACATACACTGATTGTGCTTGTTCACTTTGATCCTGCAAGCAGAAGGTCCAGGCCAAGGCCCCTGCTAAAGCTCCAGCCAAGACCCTAGCGAAGCCCCAGCCGGTGCGCAAGAAGGACACCAGCTCCAGCAGTGAGAGCTCGGACTCTGAGGACGAGGGGGTGGCAAAGACTCCTGCTGCCGGTGAATTTGTTGTATATGTCTTTAATGGGGGTATTTTACTGCATGGTTTAAAAACATTTCTTGTAGCTTGTAATAAGGGATGCTGTGACATAGGGATCTGGGGAGGGGTTAGAGATGGGATTATTAAAAATGGGGGGGGGGGGGGGGGCGGGAACCAAAGAAAAAGCCAGTTTAACATTGGCACAAGAAAAAGGAGCATTATTGGCGTAGTCGGGGGTTAGGAGCAACGAGAGAACTTGGTCATGTCATTTGGGTGGGGCCACAGTACGGAAATTGGACGAGGGGGCTGGTCTGGGCAGGATGTTGAAGGTCATACTTGCACTAGGCCCAGTTCCTTTGTACTGTACCTGAGCACGACTGTACCCACTCCCCCGGTGGTCTGCGCTCATATTGTGCTTAATGTTCTGGACCCGAGCGCGCTTTCCTCATCTCTATGCGACTTTTCCTTAAACATGAAGAATAGCACTATCGCACAGCACAGTGGACTTCGTGATTTACATCTGTATTCTGGGGCTTATTTGGAGTCATTTTGAGCATGACGACATAGAACTCAAACTGAGCCGTGTGTACACCCTAACCCGACGTCTCGTGCTGATCGTGTAGGAACCAAGGCCACCATCCCTAAACAGGCTGCCGTCCCCAAAAAAGCAGCCACCCCTAAGGCCTCCCTTCAGAAGAAAGCAGAATCCAGCAGCAGCAGTGACAGCTCCAGTGACTCGGAGGATGAGCAGCCAGCCAAAGTGAGTGTGGGTCCCTCATCACCCGCCTCTGTCATCAGGAATCTTGTGTTTTACATGAACAATCTCAGACTAATCACTTTTGATTTGGGGAATTGGTGATCAATCTTCCTTTGTAATTCTTTGATTAGTTACTATTCATGAAGACCAGGTTTTACACTGATTACCCATTATTTATCACATTACAGTCTAGGTTAGGGGGTGCTTTCTGGCTTGGATAACTGAAGAATGCGAAGGGCTCGGGGGTTTGCTTGTGCAAAAATGTTCTGTGGGTCAAAGCAGCTAGAGGAGATGGGACCAACCAATTAGATTTGTTGGTCTTGCCTCCATTAGCTGATTGTACCTCCCTGTAATCTTATTTGTTCGGGAAGATAACCAATCATTTTTCATTCTGCCCACAGAACATTTTTGCGTTAGTAAAACTTCCATAAGCATGTGAAGGGCCACATGTTTTAAGGCTCTACAACCTTAAGATTTGGACTAAGGTGCGCATATGGGTCTGAGAAAGATGTATTCTTTGCACTAGTTAAGAAGGTGACATGCATTTGTAAACATTTGGGATATTAGATGATTGTGTTTTTCAACATTGTGCTTAGGTTTTAGCCTTCCTATGGTCACCCTGCAAGTGTTAAAGGCCCTGTCTCCCTGCAGAAAGCTGTCAAACCCCCCGCACCTGTGAAAACCCCCCCAGCCAAAGCAGCAGAGTCTAGCAGTGAAGAATCCACCTCTGAAGAGGAGGAGCCCCCCCCTCGTAAGAAGAATAAGCCGGGTAACTACTCGGCTCTCTTAGCTCTTTATCGAGGTACCGATTAATTATAGTTCAGCATACAAGTGTTGCATCTTGATATCAAATTTGGTTGAATGAAAGAGGGGAAAATGTAATCTCAGAGCTGAAATGCCATACTATAGCTGCTGAATGGGACTTGCTTGATGTTTCAGAGGTGTATAGTGCAGTTCCACCCCCACCATCCATGCAGAAGGCCCCTGCCCAAGTGGCGAGGCAGAAGGGGGCCACCAAGGCCAAGAGCAGCAGCGACAGCAGTAGCGACAGCAGCGATGAAGAGAAGGTGGCCGGTAAGTTTGCCTGCCCTCATGGTTGTCACAAGTTGGTTAAGGTTCCCTGGTTGGTTCCTGATTTTGAAACCGCTTCTAGTCAAGGTCACTCCGGCTAAGGCCGCTCCAGTGAAGGCTGTCCCGGGCAAGCATGCGGCCGCTAAACCTGCAGCCAAGAAGGCAGAATCCAGCTCTGACAGCTCAAGCTCAGGTAAGCTTTCCAAGCCCCCCCCCCCCCCCCCCCCCCCCCCCCCCCCCCCCCCCCCCCCCCCCTCCCCCCCACCCGTCCTTCTTCCCTCTCTA
>JAABNY020000063.1:13580682-13594978 GCA_015164015.2 Brevimyrus niger | reverse complement strand
TTCACAACTGTTTTCAAGACACCAGTTATATTGCATTTCAGAGGCAGGCTATTTTTGTAACCGATTGACAAAGCGTTTCCAGTTGCACTCCACAGTTCTCCACTGGAACTTTTGGTATGGCTGTTTTGGTTACTCTAATTGGATGGCCAAGGAAGGGTTTCCTTTCTGTTATCATTAAGGGCCTGGATTTGTTTGGCACAATCATGGTTTGTTGCATTTACTTTTGCAGTTTGAGTGCAGTAAATGTTTAATTTTGAGAGAAAAATAATAATTATTTCAGAGAATCCTGGTGTCAGTTCTAAGCAAAAAAATCGTGACTCGTTATCTTTTCAGAATTGTGTAGCTTTAACTGAAGCCAGTAAGGTCATTTGTTTCTCAGTCAGCTGTGTTGTGGGGGTGTGGGAAATCATGTTAATAGCCATGTCAGTTAGCATATTCAAGGTTTTATTTTGTATCGGAGTAAATTTGGTAATTAAGACTCATAAATTCTCCAGGTTCAAATGTCAAAGCAAAGGACGACACAGAGTCTTCGTCATCAGAAAGTGAGGAGGAGGAGATAAAAACACCCAAGGGCAAGAAAGTGACTGTCACAACACCACAATCCTTCCCCCAGGCCAAGCAGAAGGTATCGCTGCCTGGGTTCGTTGAGCTGCGCGGAACCAAGCTGTGGCTGCTGACTAGTGTGTTTTACTATTGTTTTCCTAAGGGGTAGAGCAATGAGTTTCCAGCTTGTTTCAAGTCTCGTGCAGTGTCTCAGTTAACAGTGCATTAGAGAACAGCAGGTGGCTGCATCAGAGCAGGAAGTAGGAACAATGCAGATGATAAAAGACAAAATTCCATAATGTTGTAGCACTGCCAGTGATTGATGCCATGTAAATGAACCAGCAGTTTAACCTACAGTGAGCTTTATCGGAAGAGTTGGGTGTATATAAATGCTGTTGGTCTTCCTATAAGCAAGCTGTTTTAATTGCACTTGTATGATGTTTTCTAGTTTTGCAGTTTTATATTGCTGTTGGCCTGCAATGTAACTGCTGCTTTTTGCTGCTGTTTGAGGTGCCGGACTTTGGGTTGAGCTCCTACATAGTGGGCCTGACCCCTGCTCTCTGGGCTGCCTCGTCCGACACCCAGTGACTAATGTCTCTCTCTCTCCCGTGATCTCTAAAGACAACCCATGCTCCTTTCCGTAGAATAAGAGAGGAAGAAATTAAGGTGGATCCTCGGTTTGCAGACAACTCTTTTGAAGCCAAGGTAAGCTTCAAATCATGTCATAAGATATTTAAACACTGGAGCTGTGTCAAACACAATGGGCTGCTTTTAATGCCTATGCACTGAAAAGTGGGTCATTTGCATTTCCGCAATTAAACCCTGTATACCACCCACCCCCCCACCACTACCTCTATCTCAGCTTGGAGCGAATGGTGACTGGGGCCAGAAGGCCAACAGCGTGCTCAAATACACCAAGGGCAAGTCCTTCCGGCATGAGAAGACGAAGAAGAAGCGGGGCAGCTACACTGGAGGGGCCATCTCCACCACGGTGAACTCCATCAAATTCGACAGTGACTGAAAGCCCATGGACCTTCGCCACGGGAACTGTTCGCACCCTGGGTTTCTACATGACTGCAAACCAGTTCTGGCACTTTTTCTTTTAACTAGGATGGACTGGAGATGGTTAATTCAAATTGTTTTGTGAAGTAGCCAGGCTGGATTTTTTTTTTTTTCTCCCCTCAGCCATCCTGAGCTGTCGTTTCGATTTTAGTTGGCTGTGGATGCAGTAGAGTACCAGCAGGTGGTGCCATTATGAAAATAATCATTGTTGGATCTGTTCAGTGGCGTTACTAATTTAAATTTCAAATGTTCTTTTCTTCCCTGACTGATTAAAGTTGCTGGAATTTTACTGTTTGGTTAATAATACTGTTTAGCCCAGCTGAGATTCATTTGCTTAATTTTGGTCTGTGGTTTCTGCAATAGCTGATAATGTGAGGGGTGGAATGGCTTTTTTGTGTCGGGGGTGGGGGGGAGAGTGTATTTGGATTGTGGCTGCTTAGTGCTAATTTTCAGCCTGACTTTTGCCTGGCAGCTTATGTTCTCGAGCGGTCTGTATGGTCAAACCCCACCCTCCTTACAATAAGGTTTTATGTACATATGTTTTTTTTTTTTGTTTTTTTAAACCATTCATATGTTTTTGTTGGAATGGTCAGGAAGTGTTGAGGCATACCCAGTTTGTTAGTGGTGGCTACAATATACTGAGCAAGCTGGGATCCAAGTTTTAGAGGTGGGGCTATATATGGGTGCTATCAACCCCCCCACACCCCCATCCTTTTTAACTTTGATGAATTGTGTTCTGAAATCTTCCTTATTTTGGGTTGTCTTAATCATAAATCAACATTACTGTAATTAAAGTTACAATCTTAATTGGCTTTCAGGCATAGTTTCTTGCGCCAGATTGCTCTATCCAGCATCATGCTGTTTCGATCATGATTCGCCTTGCAGACACTTTCCGGACTGTTCCCAATTACAGGCAGCCTTAGAATCTCTCGAGGACGTGTTCATTAATGGTGACGGGACCGCAGTGATGCGTCATCCCAGGGCTCGTGAAATAATTAGGCACTGTAAGCGGTTTCTCAGGGCTCAAATTTTCACACTTGACACTACACTAAGACTGACAATTTCAAAATACTGCTTAGGGTGTTGAGTTCACATAAATAGAAACCCTACAGTATAGAACCATTGATCAAAATAAAGTTGTGCATCCATAGCAAGTGCCAGTTAACAATAATGCAGTGAATTCGTCTTTGATTCAAAATCACATGGAATGCTGTTTGAGGATATCTGACGCTGACATGAGCAGTAACACTGGGTGTTATTTGAGTGTGTCTTGGGCATTTAAATTTACAGCGGCCTCCCCCTAAAGTGACCAGAAGCTGGAACATTTGGTGGTTGGGCTGTAAATCAGCTTATGGGATTGGCTGTCTCAGAACTGGTCCGCTGTCAGCTGTGCTTACTGGCAGAGATCTGATCAGCAGTGTGGCACTGAACCAGCAGCAGTGGCGGTGGACTTAGAATTCAGATTACCCTGCTGCATCAGCTTAATCTGATCTGTGAGAGTGAGATGGGTTTGGGTTGCTCTTTAGGCATGTGAGACACCTAGGGCTGAACAATTTATTGATTTCAAATCATGATTGTGATTTGAAACATGATTAGCAAATCGCAAAGGCTGCGATTTAGGATATACATTATACAGCACAGGAACAGAATGATGGTACGGTGGCTAGCACTGTTGCGTTACACCTCTGGGATCTGGGTTTGAGTGTCCGCTGGGGTTCCATTTGTGTAATTAGCGTTTTCTCCCCGAATCATTGTGGTTTCCCCCCATAGTCCAGAATCATGCTGAGGCTGATGGGGGTTACCAAATTGCCCATAGGTATGCATGTGTGAGTGAATGGTGTGTGACTGTGCCCTCTGATGGGTTGCGCCCCATACTGGGTTGTTCCTCACCTTTTGCCAATAGGCTCCAGACCCCCCACGACCCTGAATAGGATAATGGATAGATTATGCTGTTCTTGTTTGACCCAGGATTTAAGACGTTTGAGAGTAGTTTTACAAATTCATACCAACTTTCTTGCTTGACAGTCATTCTCACAAAGTGGCATGAAAGGCCTTTGTAGTCGCCCACAGACAGCAAACGTGTGAATCCCAAGGAAAACGTTACAGTAGCAGCGTGAATGAAGTATTTATTCTGCTGCTGAGTTGTAAGTGAATTACCTACCTTTTTCATGGTCAGAGATTGTTTACCAAAAGGTCTTATTAACAATGGAGCCGTCTTTTTATACACCAACAGCGACGTACTTCGGTGTATCATACCATACCTTTTTGTTAATGGGCCATTGCAATATAGCATATCGCTTTCCCATGAAGAAAACAGTGAGAGTCAGTAATCCTCGTAATTAATCATTCATAATAATAATAGATTATTAATATAATAATATAGATATGATTTCTTGCATGAGAGTCTGAAACAGTTAGTGTCGTGCAAGATGCATGAGACCCTGCAATCCTGAAAACGTACATTTTTTTTGTTTCAACTGAATTTAAAAATCTGAAGTTAAAAAGCTGAAACTTTGACCAGCATGAAATCACCAATAATTCTACATTTTTATGTATTTGACATGATTTAAATGCACACTGCATTTGAAAACCTTTCAGGTTTATGGTTTCAGGAGAGAACAGCCACTCTGTTAGGAAGCTATTACGGCTTCTTGGTTGAGTGTGTCGCCACTGTTATTACTTGGGGTCCAACAGCATTAGGTGCAAGTTAGTTATTACACTGGTATACAGTGATTTTGGTGTCAATGATGTCTGAATGGATTTATATTCAGTTTATGGTGCTGATTAAGAATATGACTTCGGTTTTGCAAGATTGGCTCTAGTTTCTGAGATATTTAATAGTTAATTAATGCAATATGCTTGAAAAGCAGTCAGAATGGCAAGAATATTTTTTATTTTAATTACAACTAGTAAGTAAACAGTCTAACATCATTAAAAAATAGAAATTATCTAACAGAAAAAAAAAAGCAAACAGTTAGCCGACATCACTCCTATATGTCCAATGATGACATTCACACTGTAGTGAGCAATTTGCTGGGACTCAGTTAGTAATTATAGGACGTTGTGGCCTACATACCCTTCACAACTCATTCAAGCCTGGTTTTGTGGAAGGGTGGATGGTGGAGAAAGTGCTCAAAGCACTACATTTTCTTTTCCACTCTGCACCAGTCAGAAGAGAGGACTTCACAGCTACAACATCATCCTCAAGATTCCCTCTACCTTTCTGTGGCCATTGGTGGCTCAAAAATTTGCCAGCTGTTGAACAAGCATTGGAAGTCTGGCCCTCTATTGTGATATATGTGGATTTGGTGAAGTCAAAAAAGTGAAAAACCCAGGGACATCTTCTTTTGACTGCATTTATGAAGCCCGAATGGATCCCCTTCTTCTGGCCAAACATTTTTTTCATGGCCCTATAACAAGTATTTCAAACATTTCTGGCAAAATACCAGACACGTGTTCCAATGATGCCCTTCCTTTGAAAGGACTTAGCAGACATGACCTGGGTAAACATTCACCACCACATGTGAACTTTAAATTTTATTTTCAGACTCTCCTTCAACTCTTCATCAATCATTTCATTACCTAAGACACTGTTAAAGAGTCAAAAGACAGACCAAAAGCTCTTGCATTTGTTATCACACACTAGTCGCATTGGGGGAATGCAATATTTTCATGGATATCCATTACCTCAAAAACTAGAACCAATTCAGCAAAAGTAATGGGATTTTTGATTTCAGCACCCTCAAAATACCCTAAATCCATTCAAAAAACCTTGGCTCCTGGAAAATTTTTTTGTAGACCTGTGTTATTTTTTTCCCCATTATTTAGTTTTTATTATAACTTTTCGAATTTAACACAGTCACAACTTTTGTGATAGATTTATGTTAGATTGTTCTCTGCTAATTTTAAGTAAAAGTAACATGGTTATTTTGGAAGCATCTCATTTTGGGTTATATGCTTTAAATTTATTACAGTCAATAATAAACTGAAGTTTGACATAAAAAACTATAGCCTATCGTAAATCATAATTGCAATGTGTCAGACAAAATCGCGATTAGATATTTTCCCCAAATTGTTCAGCCCTATGGATGCCCCTTGGGTGTATGAGAGTGACATGGAGATACTCCTTAGGCGTATGTGTGAGAGAGTGAGATTGGGAGGTTCCTTAGGCATGTATCAGGGTTGTGCAAAATTCAGAATTTATGATATGTGCCTCATTCCATTCATGAATTGGAATTTCAATTGGCCACACCCTATCAAATGTCAAATTGGAATTTGAACTGGGATGATATGAAGAATTGTATTCATTTCAGTTCAAATAATGAATTTAAGAACTCAATGCAAACACAACATAGTACTGTAATTTAACCTAACAAAACATCACATTTTATACATTTACCTTCTAGATGGTTACTCTAAATACTCACTGGCCACTTTATTAGGTACATCTTGCTGGTACCTGGTTGGACCTCTTTTTGCCTTCAGAACTGCTTTAACTCAACATGGCATAGATTCAAGAAGGTGCTTGAAAGGTGCATGAAAAATTCCTGAGACTTTGATCCATGTTGACATGATAGTATCACATACTTGCTGCAGATGGATGTGATTCTCCCATTTCACCACATCCTGTAGGTGTATATTGGATTAAGTACTGGTGACTGTGGAGGCAATTTGAGCAAAATGAAGTCATTCAAGACATGAGTCTGAGATTATATGATCTTTGTGACAGGGCATGTTATCCTGCTGCAAGCAGCCATTAGAATCTGGGTACAATGTGGTGATAAAGGGGGTGGACAACAACACTCAAGTAGGCTGTAGCATTCAAACAATGCTAGGTAGCACTTAAGGCTATGTTTTTAGTAAACACATTCATAATGCATTATGATGCATTCATAAAACATTATAAACAATATGATGTTTATAAAAAGGAAAAACACATTACAACCATATTATACATTATGACTGCCTTATGAAGTTCTGATCTCTAATGCACTATTGATGCCTTTATAATGCAGTACAAAACATCCATAATGCATATACCAACCACTATAATGCAATATAAAGGTATCTACAGTGCATTCTAGATGAGAACTTCATAAAGTATTCATAATGCAGAATGCTTTCTTTTTTTACTATTATAGCTAATTAGCTAAATTACAGGATATATTAACAAAAAACATTTCTCAGTTCTGGAAGGGATGTGAAATTCCCATACCAAATTTCATCAAAATCAAAAATGGTGATGAAACAACCATTGGTTGAATATAAATGGAATGACTGAGCAATTTTGATAAGTTTCTAAAAATCCCTGTAGGGTTTGAACCAGCTGCAAAACATGCTATCTTTTCTTGATTTTGTTTACTGATTAACAGTATGTTTATTATTTTAACATCGAAAGCAATTGAAACTATAGATGGCAAAAAGTATTTATTGTAGTTGCTCCTAAAGCATAGAATTACTTTGTCTGTAGCTGTATAGCAAAAGGCAAAATATTATGGAAAATTTGATTATGCTTTATTCCAATACACAAATCATTGTTCAATATTGTTACATCACAGCAGAAAAAAAAAATCTTCAAATATTTAAGAATTTTGATTGCAACATTCTGCCATAAACGTTGTTCTTGCAACACTGAAGATTCTCTGAACAGGCACAGAGAAAGCTGCTATGGCAAAGTGTTCACAGGCAGGTTGTGTAGCTCAGGAATGCTGGTTTGGTTTCTAGTAAGCCAAAGCGTCAGCATCCTCTACTAAACATGGCTGACTCAGGCATATAGTGCAGGACATTTCTTGAGTTGGGAACTGCAGTCATTATAGCCAGCACTGACCTTTTTTTTGGGGGGGGGGTGGGGGGGGGGTACATTCGACTTTGACAAGATACACAAATGATTATTTTGTAGATGACACTTCAAATGTTGCATTCTTTCAATATCAATGACAATTATAATGATAATACAGTATATACTGTTATTTTTTATATAAATGTTGATAAAATATTGAGCCATGTTGGTAAAAGCTACACTTATGTATACGTTTCTTTGAATTCAATTACATTTTAAATCTGCTTCCTTAAACTCAATTTTGAATTGCAATTCTGCATCCTGTTTTCATCTGCAACTCAAAATAAATTCAAATTTACAAAATGAACTGAAATTTAACAGCCATTTGCAATTGAATTTGGAATGAACAACTCTAGTGTGTATGAGAGTGAGATGGGGACAGTCTGTAAGTGTATGTGAGAGTGAGATGGGAATGCTCCTTTGGCGTGTGTGTATGTGCGAGAGAGAGTGAGAGAGGACACTCCTTATGCGTGTGTGAGAGTGAGACGGCGATCCAGATATGGCCATTCTTTAGGTATTTATGAGTGTGAGAGAGATGTGGACGCTCCTTAGGTGTGTCCTTGGCTATTCAAGTGTGAGATGGGGATGGTCCTTTGGCATGTGTGAGAGTGAGATGGAGAAGGTCCTTGGGCATGTGTGAGAGTGAGATGGAGAAGGTCCTTGGGCATGTGTCAGAGTGAGAACACAGGTGGATCGGTGTCCTCTCCACCTCAAAGAATGCTGACGGAAGCATGGCCCTCCCCCCCCACCTGGCACCACTCCGCCAATCGTGACGAGATTAGAAGGGCCACAGACACACACCAGCAGGATTAAGCCTGTCTGCTCCTAGTATCACCGGTCAAACGTTTATTTATAACCAGGCGTTGGCACAGCAGCCTCAAAGACGTAATCAGGTAGGAATTAATGTAAAATAAGCTTTGAAACCAGTCACATCAGTCATGGAATACACACACACACACACTTTAAGGAGACAGATGAACAGCATTTCAAAGCTCATTAGCTTTAAAGAAGGTTCCAAGTACAGCAAAACATTCTAGAAGTGTATTAGTGTAAAGCATTTTTAACACCTACTGGTGGGCAAAAAGGGAAAGGATGACATACACTGGGCTGAAATGTAGTTTAGCTGAGCCTGAACGGTGTTGCATGTTTTTTTTAATGCCAAAACCATCACACCACATCCTGGATTTTCCACCACTTTTAAGTTCCCTCATTGTCTTCCTTTCTACACAACTTGTGGCAGATGTCCTGAAAGTCAATGAAACATCAACCAGCTCCCTCCTAAAACTTCACCCTAATGTATCAAAGTCCTATGAGCCAACGTGGCTGGAGAATCGCCCCCCCCTGCTGGCGGTCCACGGTGCCGCGGGCTACTGTGACTTCTGGCTGGCGAAGTCCCAGGCTGTGTCCTGGGCACACTTCCACATGGCCCGCACCAGGCGCGTAAAGCCCATATCCTTGGGCTTCTCTAGGCCTCGCATCAGCCGCTGCTTCATGATGGCGATGAACTCCCTGTTGCTCAGCTCACCGTTGCCTAAGGGCAGGGGCCAAATTTGGGAAGTGAGAGTCAGCCAGGCTGAGGACAGCGGTGGGGGCGGAGGGGTATAGGCAGACTTACCATCGCAGTCGAAGAGAGCAAAGACGACGTCACACACATGGTCCGACAGCTCTACTTTGGCCACTGTGCGGGCCACCTGCTTCATGGTGGCTGGGGGGGCGAATGGGGTGGGGCAGAAAGAACAGATGATGAAGCATTTCTCTACGCTACTGCATTCAGGGTAATGAAAGAGCGGACAACTAGAATGACATATCCACTGCTGGCTGTCACGGGCCAACAGATCACTCGGTCCGATCGATTATGTAGGGTTGGGGGGGTGCTTAACAAGGACTGGGCTGCAGAGGAGGAGAGAGACTGGACCAGAACCAGAGCCAGGCACAGAGAAATCCCAATGACAGTGCCTTATGGTCAAAACAACCCAAACAACAAAAAAAAGAGTCAGACTGAAAAAGAAAATAGCTGACAGGACGATAAAGACTCCAGATCTTCTCATAAGAAGCATTGATTGGCTAAACCCAGGAGTGGGATTAGAGAGACAGGAGAGCGTGACAGAGGACTACAAGCTGACAGAATGCCTTGAGGTAGATCAATTAAGATGGCAGCCTGCTCACCTTGGCCTCATTACTGTACTGATGGCGCTGGTGACAATCTATCAATCAATCTATCATGTAACTGGTGCGTTCAAATTAAATATTTACAGACCTGCGTTTTTAATCCAACAAAACAAGCTACATGAATTTGTCATCTAGAATAGAACTCAAAAATCCATTTAAGGAACCTGTGATCGCACTTGTTCCCTGATGGTAGCTTGAGGTCATGGTTTAAGCTGCACACACAGGTCTGAGACACAAGGGGGCGCCCAGGGGCTCTTTCCATGTATTAATGTGGGCTCTTCGCCATTTGGGGCTGGTGGTCTCTGCAGCTCAGGGCAGACAGTGACGCGTCCGGAGCACCTGCGGGTCAGCTTGTGACTTAGACGTGCCGACAGGGCCAGTGATACAAGCCAGAGCGTTCACGGGTCGTTTATCAGCCGTGTAGGGACCACCTGCAGTTACGTCTGGGCAGGGGCGGAAGGGGCAGGAAGTGAAGGCAGAGCGACGGGACGCTGCTTAGACTGGCGATGTCATGAGCAGAACGAATATAAAACTCCATTAGAATGGGGAGGAACAGATGGTGTTTCTCCTATTAGGCCAGTTGGTTAAAACGGCTCGAGCGAAACTGGCAACGTCGATAGAATGTAATTGCCAGGCGACAGCTCTGAGTTAATTGCGGGAAAGTTGTTGGTGTGAACGAGACCGCCGTATGACCGACCGGTGGGCGATGCCACGCAGGTATCCATGCCGACCTGCAGGGGGCACTGTGCAGCTGTATTTGAGCCAGGAGCCGTGCCGCGGTCATGCGGCATTCGTGACGCCACATGCTTCGCCAGAAGAATGGAGAGAGGAATATGAAATGCCAGTGCTGGGATTCCTGCCAGGTCTGGCTGGATGCAAGGACTCCAAGTGTTGAACGTTAAACAGGCTGATAGCAGGACTGGCCTGGGAGAGAGAGGGATGGCTGGCAGATGAAAAAAAGACTTAACTGGGGAACATGGAGGGGAGAAAAAACCAGAATCACGATACAGGATGAAGGGAAAGAAAGAAATGGGGGAAGCATAAAACAATGTGGACAACTGGAAGGGAGGAACAGGGGTACCTTTGTCAATAGAGGCACCAGCCATGTGATAGAAGCTCAGCGCCGTGTCCACGTCATTCACGTTCTTCAGGAATGTGAAGAAATTCTCCACCTCCTCAAAAGTTATTCCCTAAAGAGAGAGTTGGGCGGGGGGGTGCATATTAATTACCTCTTTACAAGGACGAGATCATTACAAAGCCGTGCTGTAGCTGTAAAAATATCCACTTGCTACATTTGGTTGAGCAGAAGCCGGTGCTTTCTTTCAATTGAATCTGACTCGTCTACGAGTCACAGATGGCTGAGAATGGCGCTGTTCGCTGTTCTTATGTAACACAATACCTTCCCACTATTTACACATTGCTCTGCAGAGATTAAGCCAGAGAAATTTCGTTACTACTTCAGCACTGGTTCTCCCATCCATCCCTCTCCCGCTAACTTATTAGCCTCTCCGCTCCAATCTGTTCCATCTCCGTGAGTGACAGATGACCTTTCCAGATTGTTTTACGTGGTTTAGGTGTGAGTTTTGATTTGGCTACTGGTTACACAATCAGATTTAGCTACATCATTAGTAAATATCAGAGGTGGCTCATCTCCAGGGCTGCAGATTTGCATGGTGCCTCTGCTCTGGGTGTGAATGTGTGTATGTATGGAGTTTTCATTTTTCCCCATGTGGAGATCTCTTCACATCACATTATTCCTTCCATCCTCACCACGATACTTGCAGGTGGCTTTACTTACAGGGAGCTTTAACCTTTTAGCAGCTGTATCCAAAAGCTCTTTACCTCCCACTGCATAACCCTTCATAAGATGTGACCTGTGTGGGTTGGGCCCAGGTAATAGCACGGATCACTCCAGGATGCCCAGGCATGTTAGTCAGTCAGGGGGGTACGAGTTTCCTCTTGGCAATACGTATGCAGCCAGGACAGTGACAGAGATGGAGTGAGAGACCCAGAGAGCAATACGAGACGGGCCTGACTGCACCCCCCTCACATTGTGATGGATCGATCTTCACACACAGACACACACAATAGGTCCACTGAAAAACAGCACACATACATGCGGCGGGAAATTTCCTGTGGGATGGATGGATCATTCACCCATAAGAATTTGGACAGTGACACAATTTGCAAAATTTTGGCTTAATATGCCACCGCAATGGATTTCAAATAGATCAATAAAGATGTGAAGCATAAATGTTCACCTTTAATTCAAGGGGTTTAACAAGAATATCATATTTACAGCAATTTGTGTATATAATTCCCTAATTTCTATGGGCTCAAAAGTAAAATGACAACTAACAAGCCATTCATGGCCAGGTGTTGGCTGTTCCCTCTTAATATTATTAACAATTAAACAGGTAAAGGGTATGGACTTTGAATTTGCATTTGGAAGCTGTTGCTGTGAACTCTCAGTATGAGGGCCAAAGAGCTGTCAATGCAAGTGAAGCAGGTCACTGTTTGGCTGAGAATACAAACCAAACCCATGAGAGAGACAGCAGCAATAATCGGAGTGGCCCAATCGACAGTTTGTTACTTTCTGAAAAAGAAAGAATACACCTTGCTAGAGTCAACAATTAAGAGAAGACTTTATGAAAGAACATACAAAGGGTTTATCATAAGGTGCAAACCAATGATAACCCTCAAGAACATGAAGGCCAGATTAGACTTTCTAAACATCTAAAAAAGCTTGCCCAGGTCTGGAGAAAAAACATCTTTGTACAGATGAAAACGGTATGGAGAAGGGAAGGAGCAGTCTGTGGTCCAAAGCATATCACATCATCTGTAAAGCATGGCAGAGGCAGTGTTATGATATGCATGTATAGCCTGCCAATAGAACTGGGTCACTAATGTTTATTGATACGACTGCTGACAGAAGCACCAGGATGAATTCCTCAGTGTATAAGGCTATATAATCTTTTGAGATTCAGCAAATTCTGCAAAACTGATAGGATGGCATAGCTCAGTAAAACTCAAAACAGAATGCGAATGCAACCCAAGAGCTTCTTATGGCAAAGCAATAGAATATTCTTCAATGGCAGAGTCTGTCACCTAAGCTCAGCCCTAGTAATCGTGCGTTCCATTTGTTGAAGACAAAACTGAAGGCAGAAAGTCCAACGAGCAAGCAGCTGGAATAAAGGCCTGGTGAGGCACGACTAGGGAGGAAGCCCAGCATTTGGAGATGAGTTCCAGACCTCACGGTGTCATTGACTGCAAAAAACTTCAACCAAGTATTAAAAATTATCATTACAGTTATGATATTGGTAGATTGTCCAATTAATTTTGAGCCCCTGTTAATAGTGGGAATTATAATAAATGGCTACAATCCAAACAGCTGATACGATATGTATTCAACTCCCTGAATTAAAGGTGAAAGTCTATACCTCAGTCCCATCTTGATTGGTTAATTTCAAATTCCTTGAAATTATGAAAGTTGTGTCATTGTCTTAATACTTATGGACCAAACTGCATCTATCAAATCTGAAGTGTATTTGATTCATTTCATATATTCATATACATTTCCATGGATAATGAAAAGCACACATATCACAGCATTCTCTCTGAACCTGAACGAGCCGCTGCTTAGCTCCCGGGGCCGCCGTACCTGGGCGTCCTTGAACATCTTCTTCAGACCTTTCTGCATCTGCTTAAGCTTCCGCGACTGCACCCCACTGTAGGCCAGCAGCATCCCGCCAAACTGTCTCTCCGTGATGTGTCCGTCCACGGGGTCGTTGCGCTCGAACTGCAGCGGGTGAGAGGAGCCGGTCAGTCCCCAGGCACCTATGCATCAGAGTCGCTCAGCCAGGGGCGGACAGCATGGCCTCGGGTGATACGCGCATGGAAGCTGTGCATGAGCGCCACCTTGTGAAGCAACCATGTTAAGGGACGCTTTCGGAGGTGACTAGAAACAGAACAAGTGATGCATGTTTAAATGACCATGGGGTGACATGTCAGAGTGACTGAAGGCTGGAGGACTTTTCTGGATAGATGTGCCTGTTGACAGCATGAGCTGCCCTCCCTCATTCACAGCTGCGTTTTCCAGCTGCAGAATAAGGTATATATGGCGAGGGGGACTGGATGCAAACAGTTTTTCCTGCAGACATAAACCCTACATTCCAGAAAACCTCATTTTTTGACCTTTCACTTACAATTTATAATACTGCCGCTTTGATTATAGGGGTATTAAAGAATGTCAAGGACTCTTGAGGAATTCAAGAGGGCATTCATTTTCTGCAATTAACTGTGGCTCAGTCGCGGGCTCCTGCACACTGGACAGAGGGTACGGTCTTATGCGGCAAACCGCTGGCCAGTGCCACTGGGGATCCTGCTGTGAGTGGCCTTTGGTATGGACCTGATTACATGACACTGACAGGGAGCCTTTCAAATGCACTATAATATCCATGATTTTGTGGCGCACTGGCGATGGGAATTTCAAATGGCTGAGGGGTGAGTGAGGTGGGATTACTTCAGGGTGGAGGGGGGGTCAGCGGGGGCCAGCCCTGCAGGGTAAGAGCGAAGTGCCGCCGGGAGAGTGTGTATTAGCAAATTAAATTCCTGCACCAAAAGAAGGATGCAATTCCAAAGTTACTGTTGCAGGCAAGCCGCAGGGGAGCTTTGCAGCAGAGC
>JAABNY020000063.1:13559424-13572475 GCA_015164015.2 Brevimyrus niger | reverse complement strand
AGATGGCAGCCTGTGCCAGGGAAGCACAGGGCACTAACTAGGGGACGCCTGGGATGAGATGGCAGCCTGTGCCAGGGAAGCACAGGGCACTAACTAGGGGACGCCTGGGATGAGATGGCAGCCTGTGCCAGGGAAGCACAGGGCACTAACTAGGGGACGCCTGGGATGAGATGGCAGCCTGTGCCAGGGAAGCACAGGGCACTAACTAGGGGACGCCTGGGATGAGATGGCAGCCTGTGCCAGGGGAGCACAGGGCACTAACTGGGGGATGCCCGGGACGAGATGGCAGTACATTATATGGCGCGCCCTATATTTAGGAAAATGTGCAGAATCGTTATTTCTCAGGCTGCCCATCGCTGCCTAGTGTTTCAACGGCATGGTTCAGGAACAGTTTCTGCTGATGTCGAAATGAGCGCCCTCCGCCCACTGACGGTGTGCAAAATAAATCTGGCGCTGCTTTATCACCAATCCAACGTTTCCTTATGGGACCCGTACATTTTTAATGAGCCGCTGGGCATGCGCCCGATCTGGTATAGGTAAGCTCATCTGGGCTGCTATAGGTAAATGCACCTGGGCTGCTATAGGTAAACGCACCTGGGCTGCTATAGGTAAACGCGCCCGGTCTGGTACAGGTAGGCGAGCCCGGTCTGGTATAGGTAAGCACGCCCGGTCTGGTCACACAAAACAGTGATGGGAAAGTAGCAATTAATCATGAGTCTTTCGGTTGCCAGTTTAATCCCTTGGAGTTTGGAGAGATATTTAACATGTTTTGGGGGAGGGAGGAGAAACATGAAAGGTGAAGACGACAAGGTGCAGTCAGTCCAGTTGCAGAGCATCAGTCAGGCTCACGCAAAAAATAAAAAATAAACAGGCATGCTGCTTGGCACACGCCCCATACCTGCCAGAAGTCCTGCAGAGGGGGGAGAAGGCAGTAAAGGAGCATATCGGGGAGGGGGAGAGACAATGGATGAGGTCATTGGTTACGTGGAGAAGGGGGAGGAGGGACGGCATCGTAAAAGGCACGGCACACAAACAGCAGTCACTGAAAGAACGGCAACAGTTTAACATCATAACATTATCAGGAGGCGCGGAGACAGCACTGAAGTGATGGCACACGTCAAGGGGGCTGTTAGGGGCTGACAGAAAGGGAGGGCAATTCAGACAGAGAACAGGACAAACAGGCTGGGAGAAACGGCATCGTGAAGCAAGTCGGCCAGATGTGGTAGGGACCCCCTTTATGCGCTGCCACAGGTCCCATGGGCCTCCCTACTGTACGGGGGTTACCCATAATGCGCGAGTCCGCTCAAACTTAAACGGACTGCCCTACGGCCTCCCTGCGTCAACCTGCTCGACCAGTAAATGCCTAATTAGCATACCCATGAGGAATTCATTACGGCATCCTGTTATGCTGATATGAAATAATGGCGAGTTTGCAGGTGTAAAGGAACTTGGGGGAGGGGGAGGGGGGGGGGCATCTTCTGGTACCGGCAGACGTAGACGGAACAGGATGATGGTGCGTCTCCTGAGAGATCTAAGAATGTAAATGGGCTCGGAGAGCCGCGCTAACCAGCCCGATTTACATGAGGGCACACGACTCATAAATCCCACGAGGCAGCTGTGAGGTTTCTGCAAGTCAGCCAGAGACACGGCCTGTTGCCGGCACCCATCCGTCCTGTCAACAAACATGACGACTGCTCCATGTCTTCGGTCAGACGCTTGACCCAAAATTACGGTTAAACCTAGCTGGGCTTCTTCCTTGACGAAACCAATGGGCCAGGCAGCGGGAAGGAGTGAAGCGAGAGAGAGAGACGGGAAGAGAGGGAGGGGCATAAGCAGATTGTGCGTTTATAAACTGAGGCAGAAGGCTGGCGCTGGTCGGAAGGCGCAGCGCTGCTCAGAAGGGGGCTTCACGACTCGACGCTGACTTTGGGCCAACAAGCAAAATGACTAAAATAATAATGTGCCGGCAGCTTCCGACTCTTTGATCCTGAGCTTCGGGGGGTGGTGAGATAGAGCTGTCCTACAGAGCTGGCAGCTACAAAGGAAGGCCTGCAGACACAGCCCAGGGTTTGAGTCCTCAGGCATGTATGAAGAGAGGAAGAAACAACAAAAAAAGGGAAGTGACTGGGCATGTTGAGAACACGGAGAGCAATGTATTCCTGCTCCATTCTGCAGCTGTGGAGCAGCCCAAGGCGCAAGCAGTTTGAGCAGCTAATGTTTAGCTCATGCAAACTCCATTAGCATCCACACTACCTCACTGTTGGCCTGTTTATTAGCCGCGGTTTATAGCTACAGAGTCAGCAGGTCCGGTTGTGGTGCTGAGAAGATGACCAACATTAACATTTATGGGGGTAGCAGGGCAGAGTCACCCCATGACAGCCTGACTGGAAAGCGGTGATCTGGGGGCGCTAGAGGCACCACTGCCAGAAAAGGTCCAAATACAGGCCTGAGCTTTACAAGGTCCTTCCTAGCCACAGTCAAGCTGCATATTAAACAAAATCGAATGTACAACTAGAAAGTGCTGTTTCGCTAAACTTCATCTAAGATGAAGGGAGAGGATGTTACTAATGGCAGTATGCAGAGAAGCCCCCTTTAAAATGCAGGTGCTCGCTTTAACATTTAACCCCTGGTCGACAAAAGGTAGAGAGAAAATCCCACCGAGGTCTGGACAGCAAGCCGGGGGGTTCGAGAGAGAAGAGAATTATGGGGATGTGATTGCAATATTTGGTGAAACATCAAAATACCCACCATCCCACTCAGTAAGCCAATGGGTCCGCCTGCTTACCTTGCCATCATAGCGCTTCACCAAGAACTGATCCAGGCCCAAGTCTAAAAGAGGGGGAGAGAGAAATGGACGACATTTAGACTTTGGTTAAAGATATCATCTGCAATAGCCACACCTTACAGAAGTTTGGAACTTGCAAACACCACAGGTTCTAACCTTGGCACATTGCACACTGTTTGGCGTGTTTATGAGTTGTCAATAGCGTACTTTGGTCAGACCCAAACTGTGCAAATGACGAATAATGACTATTAAGAAATGGCATTAAGGCACTTTCAGAACTGCTGTCATCAATCATCGATCTGCTGACTCATGGAACAGATATCATGCTTTCAGAACCCGCTGAGACGCCTCTTTTTCCACTGTTTTCTGGCTCTAATCATCATTTGACAGCCAGGAGATGCTGAAGCCTGGACCGCAGACAGGGAACTGGGGCCAGCAAAGCACTGACATCCTGGCTGCTCATGCACCTTAGACCAGACCTCCTCCTATCCAACACAATTCAACATCAACACCCCAGAGTTGGACCACTTGGGACATCTGACTGGGAACTGTCACTCCCAATGTTCTTTACACATGACATCATTCTGATTTGCAAAGGTCAAAAAGGTTGGGCACCTTTCTGCAGGTCAGAGGTCAAATGTCAATTAACACTGACCTCAATGTCTAAAAGACCATGATGGAGGACAAATTCCAGACTCGGTAAATCTTGAACTTTATGCGAAGGAGACCATTTTTGAATGACTGACCCAAGTCAAAATAAAAAAAGCATAATAATAATAGTAAAAAATAATAATAAATTGACACAACCAAATTTGAGAACGAGGAAATTACTTGGACACCCCGAGCCCCCCACCACACAAACCCACCACTCAACGTTTGACATGCATACACTTAATAAGCAAACACCCAGCCCCACCTGACAGGTCCTCCTGACAAAAAGCCAAAAATAATCATAATGCACCTAGACAAAGGAATTAATATGATAGTTTTGTATAGGGGTTTGTATACAAGTTCCAATCCACCATATTTAATAAACTGATGGATCACTTGGGCGAGCTAGCCAATGGCTGACTGCGAAGAAATGCGACGTGAATTATGCATGCGGGCGCAGGATCCCTTGCGCAAGCTGCTTCAGGAAGCACTCTGAGAGGAAACTAATAAAAAGATGCTGCTTTTAAGTTGGCCTTATCACTTATTCATACATCTGCCGCCAGCAGCCAAAGAATCACTCATCCAGAAAAACGAAATGGGTCGTTTTGTTGCGGCAAAGCGGGTTGCGGCGGGCGTGCAGCAGGTGAGTGGGCCACGCGAGCTGGCAGCCGGACGCCATCAGGGTGGACGAGAGGCCCCGCACGCTTATCTTGCGTGTATGCACGTTCCACTCCACTGATGCACCAACAGCTTAGTGTTGCTCAATCCAACATAATCGCTGCGTGTGGGAGGTTGGACAGTCACTGCATGTCTCCGTGTGCTAATCTCAGCTACAGGTGGCGGCATTCCGCAGCCGTGCATCCCATCCTCCCGGTTCTCGGCCCTCCGGCAGTCCCCGCATTGCCATGCCGTTGCACAGGCTGTGCAGACTGCAAGCAATTATTTCCACAAAAACGCAGATGTTTCTTCATGTCTACAGGGCAACTACGGCCCCAAATATTAATTACTGAACAAACAACCACCATTCCATTTTCACTTTTGTGCAGTCTTTTTTGCTTGCTTTTATCTTCAGAGAATGGTTAAAAGCACTGGGCAGTCACCACCCGAGTCCGTCACCACTGATGGGCAGCACTGTCCAGACCCGTGTTCCTGAGAGATCCACACATTAGCCAGCCCAGTGGAAGCTCCTGCACGTGCGGCAGCAAAGGTCTCAGAGCTGCACCGGGACACTGGGGAATTCCCAGTTATAACTGAAAGAGAAAATCCTGAAAATGCTCACCCAGGGCCATGGAACTTGGACTGGACCTGAGCTGCAGAGAGAACTATTTTAATTACTATGATCTTTAATTGTTAATTTTATATGTCAATTATCCCTCGCCAAAAATTACATCAGTCAGACCCCCCACCTTCGAGTTACAATTTGGGTCACAACAAGCCTGCCTGACTTCACTAATTAATACTAGATACTTTAATCTGAGGATTTTGTAAGCCGGTTCTCATTAAAATATCAGGAGATGCATTCCTACTTGTCGCCTGTCCCGTCACCCTGAACCTTTAGCGAGAGCAGGGGGGTTGGGGGGAACTCACATGTAAACGCGCTATTGAAAGAACACCAGTATGTGTGTAATGGCACCCTCAGGCGTCAAACCATGCCCCCCTTGACCAAGTTCCAGAACTTCATGGGATCTGGTTCTGGTTTATGCAACACCCCCCTCATCCTGCAGCCCTTGAAAGCCTCCACAGCACCTGTCCCAAGCCATCAGGTATCCAACACCTCACTGGCAGGAGAAGCAATTGACCAGACCGCCGGCCCAAGCGAGACAGAGATACCCTTGGCGGCGACAGCTGAGACCCGCTTTACTACATGCCAAAGTGGATATAAACGACGGCTAGACACCCGGGGGGAGAGGGGGGCAATATGTGAGTGTCAGGAATGTGGTGGAACAGTACAGCTGCCGCTGTCCCGCATATCAACCCCACTTCCTGTTTAGAGTTGCTTCAGTCCCAGAACTTGTAAACCTGCTACAGACCAAGGTCAAGATCGTCATGTAAAAGGGCCACAACTGCACACCAAACATTTGTCGCCATTTTCACATATTTTCCTTGCAATTTGCATTGCAAATCTGCAGTCATTTGACTCCAGGGCAAAATCTCACTTAGTTAAACAGGTATTCAGTGCAAGTGGGACACTGGAAGCCAGTCCCTATGTACCCATAAAAAAAAGACATCAACAGATACCATGCTATATACTAAAGAACACACCTTTCATAGTACAATTGACAGGAATGAACATGTAAAGAATTTAAAGTAGGTGGGAAATGTAAAGGTAAAAAAAGAAGTGAAAATGTTAAAAGTTAATACACTGTCATCTCTGAAGTGGAGGGATCAGCGGAGGACTGACTGATCAGGCCTGACACCTATTCATTCAATCCACTACCCAGCAGTCCCCAACGACCCTGGAACATCCACACTACCTCATTCTTACCAATTATTCAGAACCCATCTCTACATTTCCTTAAATATAAAAATCACAGTCAAAAAAAAAACAAAAAAAATCCTGCCATCCTCCTCAGCCAATATCTGCATATATATATATATTTTCAGCAGCAATTAAAAGGAGGCAAAAATGAGTAATTAAATACCTTATTTTATCATGTTATTTGGTTCCATGTATTCTGACAAAAATGTAGTATATTAAACAAGTTAATCATTACTAGATCTAATCAAAAATATAAATTTGAGGAAAAAAAACTGAACATAAGTAATTAAAACAATACTATATTCAATTTCTTCTTGTAATATTTCCCTGTAAATAAATACACAATAAATTCAGCTCTAGATCCCACAGAAGAGGCTGCAATGATATTACAGTAAAATACAGTCTAGATCCAGAACTGTTTAGTATTCAAATTAATGCAGGTTAAACAGTACTATGAATAATGTCTGAAACTTTTATGTGACAAGACACTCCAGGCAAGATCTGGCAAATACAATTTATTTTGAAATAGTCTGGAGGTCGGAGGAGCGATACCTTCTATGGACAGCTCTGGCAGCAGGGACAGTGAGGGATTAGCCATGTTACCCAGGGGTTCAGAAGGTGCTGATAGGATAGTAAGTATGAAAATGTCTTGAAGGACACCTGCTATCGACCTGAAAAACTACATGCTAGAACTATAAGGACGTTTTCATTAAGCAGATTAAGCTCTTTGCAAAGGCCTTTTCTTCAGGAAATTCTGGTACAGCCCCTCCCATCATCTGCCCCTGCCTGGATAGCCTGGGAAGACCCTGGCACTTTTAAATAATGTTTCGTGGACAATAAACATGTCATCCAACAGCTAAGTTTAGTGTAGCTTGCAAGCTGCCCTCCATATAAATGCCAAGAGGGTTTGACCAGCTATACCTAACAGACACATAAAAACCGAATCAAGCATCAATATCACAATTCATAAGCGTCCTTGTCAAACACGTTTCAGTGTCTATTCTTTCTTTTAACCAATGTGGAAAAAAACAAAGGGCCTGATAAGAAAAAAGAAGATGTCACTCTGCCTAATAGAAACTCCACCGCACGACCCACTACAAAAGTCTGAGCGTGGTGAGTAGATTAAGGAGCCATTTAACAGATGCAGAAATTATGGATCTTATCTTCCAGTCTCTTACAGAAATGAGCCCCGAGAAAGCCAAATTGAATATCGACAGTGCAAGACGACTTCCCCGACTGCCCCATGAGTAACACCGGTGCTAAACCATCTTACTGCTGGACAACACTCAACCCTTACTCACCAGAACCATTCGCCCAGGACAACTTGAGGAAGGCTGCTGCAGGATTAGCCATGCTATACCACCAAGTATCTGAGCCAAAACACATCCAAACACTAGATGACTACATAGTATTACAAAAGATATTTAGATAATATTCACCAATTCAGATTTATTCCATCCATCTTATAAACAGTAACCCTGAATTCTGGTCAGGGTTTCAGAATCTCATTAAGCCCAGAACACCAGGATGAGGAACACCCTAAATGGGATGATGTAGTACCTTCTGCATCATAAATTACATTGTAAAGCATATTCAGTGCAGGGTCCAGAAATAAATCACTATGAGTGTATCTGAAATGAGTGAGGGGGCACGATAAAAGCAACCATGACACAGTCACATGCTGATCGACATCCAATTAAGGGAGCACATTATTAATCTGTGGGCGTTATGCGGCCTTAGACACCCTTGAAAACCCAGGTCAGTATAAATGTGAAGCACAGAGAAACCACATTACTAGAGAAGTGTACCTTCAAGTCAAACACCGACCAACATCCTAAAGGAAAAGTGACTTCCACCCATCCACCATAACCACTAATCCAATATGGAGTCGCAGAGGATAGCGATTATTTTCGACAAGATGCCACTCCATCACAGAACACGTGTGGCATACAAACGGGGTAACTCGGAAACAGCAATGAGCTTCACTGCATGTTTTCAGACAGCAGCAGGAAGCAGTCGAGGAAAACCACAGAAAAAAGACAGGCAAAGTGGGCAGG
This sequence comes from Brevimyrus niger, assembly GCA_015164015.2. Lineage (NCBI taxonomy): Eukaryota > Metazoa > Chordata > Actinopteri > Osteoglossiformes > Mormyridae > Brevimyrus > Brevimyrus niger. The sequence continues at coordinate 13,564,503 of JAABNY020000063.1, read as the reverse complement.
GCTGGCCTAAAGCTAACGCAGCTAATTCTCCAAAAGCCACCCAAACAGCACAGGCTTCTCAAGACCCGATCGAGGCCTGGCTTGCTGAAGTAGAGCCCATGATGGGCCATTAACAACGGACACTGCATTGCAGAGGATCGCATCCAGGGCTTGAATGCCAGCCCTGATTTATGCATGCTGCTTTCGGCTGACAGCGGCGCTGGTTCATATAGCACTACTGTATGCAGTATCTAAATTAAGCCCTAATTAGCTGCCTGGTTGCTTAAAGGTACAGGAGCGCTCGATGGCAGCATTTATAGTATGAAAGCCCCAGATGTCTGCGGCGAGTCAGCAGGCATGGGTAATCCAGACCTTAAAGTACAACACGCAAGATACAGAACAGCTGCGGCCAGAAGCCTCCTGACACGACACGGCAGCAGGGGAAGAGAGAGCTGGCCAAGGAGTAAATGCTAACAGAAGGATCAGTAACTGCATAGATCCATACAGAGGGGAGAGGCTATGGTGTAAAGTAACAGCCCACAGGTCCTGAACACTGAACCTCATCTAACCCAGCTCCTGGAACTACAGCTCACCCGAGATCTCCACAAGCAGCAGACACTTTGACCAATACCCTCCAGCAAGGGTGAGGAGGGACTGGAGCTCCCCAGTGAGAAACTCCAGCTATAGAAACAGGAACTGTGACACAAACCAAAGAGCACAGAAAAAGCAAGAACCAAGCGAGAAAAATGAGACAAGCGTCAGATTCCCATGTCACTGGCCTGGCATGAGAGACCGCCAAAGTGACTGATCAATCACAATCAGCCAAAAGGCATGTAGAGAGTTTAAAGAAGATACACCCCATCTGTTAACCTTATTAATTTTATTTGCCTTGGAGGATATTTTAAGTAATGTACCTGCTTCCTATACAGTGGCACATCTTAGCAATCACACTAATGCTAAATATAAAACATGGTCGGCTGACAAGGGGAATGACGTGGAGTCAGGAGGCTGGACCTTATTCAAAGCATCATAGGGCAAGAGGCAGAGGAACACCATGAATGCCAGGGCGGGCCGACGTAGGGCATGCGGGCACACCCACATTCACCTAACCCGATGTCACTGGACCGTGGCAGGAAATCAGGGGAGAACATTCCAGAACTCAAACCCCCAGCCCAGGGGAGGCCAGGCCAGAAAGCTAGTCACTGAGCAACATTTCTTACATTGATATTATGACTGTGACTCTCTCACTGAAAGCAGACGGAATTAGTGGGATCAAAGTGTTCAGAAGAGGGGAACAGACCAGTTAGACGACTGTATACCCCGGAGGAATAGAAATAAGAATGTACGTGGCACGAACATAATTAAGGTGATTATTATCTGGGTGGGTATTTGTATCAGAGGGCTGTGAAGATTTTTTTGTCTGTATGAGCAGCTGCTTGTGGTGGGGGGGGGGGGGGGGCGCTGTGTGTGTAGAGCGGCGCCCGTGTAGTTGGGTAGAGGGCAGTGGGGGGCGGGGGGCGGGACGTGGGTGAGGGGTGGAATCGTTGTTTTGGTGGGGGTGGGGGGGGGGGGGGGGGGGGGGGGGGGGGGGGGGGGGGGGCTTGGTTGTAACAGCGGCCCAGAGTAACATGGTCAAGAGGCACTGGGGACAGGGGTCGAGCAATGGGAGATGGGTGTCACATGTTTACTGAGGCCACTGCTAACCACTCTGCTCTCCCCGATTCCTGCTGTCTGCATTGAGGGGGAGGGGGTCCGTGCAATGCAGGAAGTGCAAATACACAGAGTGCAACAGACAAACAGACAGAGTGTGTGTGTGTAAGAGTGAAAAAGTATGAGAACAGACAAGGGAGGTGGGAGACAATGAAAGGGAGGGAAAGCAGGAGAAGACACTGGAGGGATGGGAAAAGAGAGAGAGAGACAGAGACAGAGACTCACTCTCAGGCTGCTTCTCATTAGGGGTGATGGAACGCACAAAGTCCTGCGGCGTCATGTAGACTTCAGCATCTCCATGCTCGTTGATGATCTTTAAGGTGGCGAAGTAGCGGAAGATCTTATCTGGGGTGGAATACGCCCGGATGCGATTCTCATATTCCATCACCTAGGGGGGGACATGCAGGGTTGTGAATATATGGAATATAGAATATATGTGAATATATCTTCTTGTTATAAAAATGCTGCTGAGAATTACTAATATGATTTATTACCCATCACCCCAATGCAAGTCTCCAAAAGATACAGAATTATAAATCTCACATCACTTTACACACTAGAGGAAACAAGAGCAGCAACTGGTCAGTATCCCACATCTATATTAAAAGTTTTTCACATTCCGACCCAGTTCACACGGTGCTTCATAGTGAATGGAAGGAGTTTCCACATCACGGCCATCACCAGCGCAGCCTGGTGAGCAGAGGTGCACACTCTCGCTGCACACTCTCGCTGCACCCCTCGTGTGTTACTTAGCAACGCACAGCAACAAAAGACAGCTACGTAAAAAGCCACAGCTAATGATGATACATAATTTACCACCAAACCACTGAAACAAGCAAACGTACACAGTCATGATAAGCAGAGAACATATCCCAGGCAGTACAGAGTAGAGCAGGTAAAGCAGAAGCATAACTTGGACTTCATTACATTAAATGGTGTCTTTAACAGCCAGCCAGACGTTCTGGGATGCATGTAAAGCAGGTTCTGTGGGTGACGGGCAGGGGAGTGTGGGCCAAGCTGGCCGGCCCGGATGAATCATAGTGACATTCCTTAACAGTGCGTTGCCTTCAGCCACCCAGATGTCTTCATTTTCTGATGTTCTGACATCACAGAAGGATGGGCTCTTTCCCAGAACATCTACCATCCTCACAAACAGCCAGCTTATTTAGTATAGAAAACAAATAGCACATTCTGATTAAGGGTCAAAATGGTCAGTAAAAATGAAAAGACGGGTCAAGATGAGAAAGTCACAGGCTGCAGATCAAGCTTCTGTAGACGCCACTCAGCTTGCATAAGATAAAAACCAACCCATCCGCATAATAAAGCACAATGTCAGGGCTCCCAGAGTCCATCTTTGCTGCCACAGATGCGTGCGGGTCACTTACATGACACAGGTCACTTTGTCAATCAGATAGTGATGAAGAGTTCCAAAATTAAACATCTTCAATCCAAAAGAAGAACCACCAGAGTCCACACTACCATCATCACTGAAGATCTTTGCATCATTAACCCTGATTGTCATTTCATTTTTACAAAGATCTCTTTTCTCACAGCTATGAATATAGGCACTGATTCGATTGATTTAGGACTGAAATCCTGGCTGGGTGTAATGTGTGAGTATCCGGAGTGTACTGGATTTATGCAAACAATACGGTCAGTAACCAACCGAGTAACTGTGTCAGTTATTTAAATAAGTGTCTCTGCATGGAAACAGATGCACAGTTCAACAGAATTAGTGACTCATGACCTCCATCCCAACATTCAGAATTTGTTTACATTTTTTTAATTAGCTCCTCACGGTAAGAAACCCTCCATACACCCACGCCAACTTGATTAAACAAATGCTGGACTCCGGCCCCCAATAACGATTAACTATTTATTTTATTTACTAATATTCTGCAGACGTGCAGTGGGTTGGTGCCCCATACGGGATTGTTCCCTGCCTTGTAGCCTCTAGGATACGCTGCGGACCCCCCGTGACCTTGAACAGGGCAAGCATTTGCAGAAAGTGGACAGATGGATGGATGGCAGATGTAAAGTTGAGAAAACACACTTAGCCAGTCCCTTTAGAAATTGGGGGTTAAGGGCCTTGCTCAAGGACCCAATGGTGACAGCACTTTGCTGACCGGAGAATGTTAACCAGTGACCTTCTGCTCACAAACAAACCTTGTCCTAACCTGCTGGGCCACACACGCTTGTCAGACAGGTTTGTTTGTCTGGCTTTTCCAGCTCCAAGCAATGATTTTTCTACGGTGTGTAGAACCATAAAACAGGAGGACAAAGACATGCTTGTGTGGGTGTGGGTATGTGCGTGAGCAGTGCGTGTGTGTATGGATCCCTCCTAACTAGCCTCCACTGCGGACCATTTTCATTCTATCCGGCTGCGGTTGGAATTATGGGTCTTTACCTGTCATGAATTGCAGATATTAAAACATAAATAAACAAATGGGGGGATGGGGGTGGCGGTAGATCGGCCTGAGTGATCGAGAAACTGGGGGTGTTTGTCACCTCTGAGAACCCCCCTTCCCATAGCATTTACAGGGTATTGATTATGACTTCACCCATGCGTGATGAAGGATCCGGCTTGAACCAGCTATGCTGTTTGCTCTCGTGCAGGCGTGTCAAGCACAAGGCATCCACTTTAATGCCCAGTACTAATACAAGACTTTTGGCATTTTTCGTTTTTTGACTGCAGTCTAAGTTTTTGTATAAAAATCAGATGTCCCTTGTGCTGACTGGAAAAATGTCCCCACAGGATCAAAATAACATTTTTTAATCACATTGTGGGGACACCCCCACCCGAAGGATGAAGGATGACCATAACAGACAGGCAGCAACAAGTATCAACTCTGTAAAATTTCTTGCTTTTGACACAGTGCTGCAAACAGTCAAAATGAAACTCTCTCGAGGTGAACGTTAACTTTTTAAAATAATAATTAATAAAAACACACCTTTTTAAAAACATTTGCAAACATTTCTATTAATGTAAATGCACCCGGAAACTTTTATTTGCAGTAAAATGGCAAGATAAATAGACCAGAGAGTCCCAGAAAAAGTAATGCGATTCACGCATGCTCAAAAATGCATGTTCAGATGTGCATGGTACAATGCAGGTCGGTGGTATGGATCGGGTAGTGACACACTGGAAGAGATTTTGCATGGCAGCGCCAGTTGAGGGGTGAAGGAGATGCAAACACGCAGGTGAGATTCTCTGTTCAGTTGCATTTTTTTCCAGTATTGGTAACAAACAAATGTACTTTGTGTGACAACCATCAATTTTCATACCGCTGTATACCGTCAAACCAGTATAACCTAGCTGGTAGACAGTGTTTTCTTTTCAGGATTTAGGAAAACCAGCATAATTATTATCACTGTATGGGAGGCAATTGG
>JAABNY020000063.1:13519996-13549361 GCA_015164015.2 Brevimyrus niger | reverse complement strand
CTAGGTGGGTCGGAAAGAAAAAGCTTTTGAAGAATTTGATGATTAAGAAGTGTGTCCCAGTACCTTTGTCCATATAGTGAATTTTCTGGGTTACAATATCAGGGTGCCTCCATGGGACTGTAAAACTGGCTTGGAAAGATGAACAAAATGAACCTATTGATTCATTTGACATCTATGCTATCCCTATTGGTTCATTTGATATCCAAGCTATCCCTAATTGATTCATATGACATCCATGCTATCCCTATTGGTTTATTTGACATCCAAGCTATCTCTAATTGGTTCATATGACATCCATGCTATCCCTATTGGTTTATTTGAAATCCTTTTTTCATGTCTCTCCATGTACGCCCATCATTTCTGTTTGCTTAGGTAGCACTGAGAGAAAAGGCTATGGCATTATTATAGTATATGCATGATATGAGTGCACTGATATATAGGAGTGTCACAAATTATCTGTATTATACATCTGCTAAAATGAAAGCTAAAATAAGGTTTCTGTCTAATGTCAAAGAAAGATTATCCAAAGCTCAGACTTCACATCTAGAGAAACTACATAAAGTTCCTGTAAATCCCTGACTTCAGTGATGACTTATGTAATAGAATTAACTTCACCTTGTCCCTGAAATTTTGGAGGAATGCAGGGAGAATTTGATCTGAAGTAAGGAATTCCCTGTGAAATAAGGCAACACGCCTAGGAATTCCCTTCCCCTATCAAGAACATTAACATTACACTGTGTCCTGCTCTCCCATCAAATGAAGCATTTTTTCTATTTCTTGAACTGCTAAGAATGTAGCCAGCGTGTCCTGTCTCAGCCAAAAAGAATGATGCAAGCGATCCTTGCTTAAATCAGGATCTTACTCACAGTTCGCTTTGATTGTTATGTGTTTATTGCCTGAATAATTTACTTTTTTAACGGCTGTTCAACTGGCATCATCATGGTCTTTGACACTCTGACACAAGTCACAGTAATCAACTAGGGTGGACGGTGTAATGCAATGCTGTAAAGATCTTTCGGACATGACACCATTACACAGAGACACCCACAGACAAACGACAGTGGTGTACATACACTTCTAAGTAAAGGAAAGCCTCAAAAGTATCTCTCTTATTTTCTCTCCCCCTTTCTCAGCTATTGTCCAAGGATCATTCTCTCTACCACCCTGTCTTTCTGACACTTCACCTCTGTCACTGTCATGAATCACTTCTTTAATTCATACCCTAGAAAAATCAAGAATCTTTCCTAGGGTTTTTAAAAAGATTTCTTTGCCTTGTCATGTGAATGGGACAGGTATTATTTTTGAGAAAGAGTGTATGACAATCAGAGATAAAAAGCTCAAATTTTGCTGTAAACCAGTCACTAAACTAATCTGAAGTGTTGCTAAGGCAACCCATTAATAGTGCCAAACTGGTCTGGTGTGACTGTGTGTGTTTGCACAAAATTTATGAAGACTGTAGTATGCCATATCATGATTTGTTTCATGTGGGACCAAAGTCTCTTAACAAGGCAATAAATAACTCAAGTGTCCTTCAGCTCCGAAGTGTTTGTCTTCAGGTTAATAGAGTGTTTATGCTGCTAAGATTGGCTTCCCCAGTTGTTTTTCTATAAACTTTTATCTTTCTCACTTCAATGCATTTTCAGTGTACTACAATCAAAAGTTTGTGTGTAGTCATTGATGAAATCCATAATGATAGATTTCTTCAGTGAATCCTCAGGTTCTTTTAGTTGAATCATGAGGCAGTTTCCTTAAGCTTATGCAGTTTATTAAGATAGAATGAAGATGTTACAGAAAGATGTTTCACACGGCCGGTTCAGTGTCTGTCTGTGTCTGTCTCTGCCCCCACTGAGGGGAGCAGGTCCTTTATTTATGGTCTTCATACAGATTCCTGGAGCCAGGGGGTCAGACGTCCTTGGTGAGACTAAGTTGTATGAGATAGGCAAAGAACATGATGAGTGAGTAGCTAAGGCAGAAATAAATATAAAAATAAGAAATATGAAAGCTATAAATGAATGAACTAAATGAACATAATTAAATGACTATTAATTAACTAGGGAAATCCCTCAGTAATAACCACATATGTCATTAACGTCAAAGACATCCAGAACCAGGCCAATGCAGCATACTATGTTAGGTGGTGTGCATGCATAACAGGATACTCTGGCATATTTTCAAGTATACACTCCCAAGGAACAACTAGGTCTCAGATTCACCTTCAGAATGTGGGAGAACCGGAGTGTACAAATGCAAATTCCACAAAGACAATGCCAGGATCAGATCTGAATCTGCAGTCTTGGAAACCTGAGGCGATGGCACATCTTATAAGCTACTACTCCGTGGCTGCAATGATTATTTTTAAAAATGTACATTTCAATTAATTTACATGTAAATTAAAAAAATGTACTTTTCAATTAATTTACATGTAGATTAAAAAAATTTACTTTTCAATTCATTTACATGTAAATTTATGCTGTCTGAAGAAGAGTGGTTCCATAGGTAGGATTGTGTCCTCATCCCTCTGGGATTCTGGGTTCAAGTTCCTGTTGCATGCATGAAGATTTTTTTGTTGTTAGATTTTATGTCCTACAACCCACTTCACCAATATGAGTAACACATTGTTTTAGGTGAAACGATGTCTTTAAATTGTCAGATTGAGATAGACTGACATTGTCAGTGTCCTGCCTCATACTCTGTGCTTCTTAGGATGAGCTCGTTGAGCTCTGTCTGGTGTGTTCCAAATATTACCTCCTTGTTCTCCAGTTTAGTACTTAGTAGTGACACCCATTCCACATTGGTCATGGTCACAAAAAGCGAGAATATAGATATCCGAGGCATTGCTGAGATTCCATGCTTTTTCCGCTGTAAGCCTTTTCACCACAAGTCAGGGTGTGTGGCTTAAGAGAATCGGCATTCTTGCTACATCCTAGCATTGCGGCATCAAATATACTGTGGCACCTCCGAAAATGCTGTCACAATGTCAGCATTTGGGTTATCTTGGTCTCTCTTCCCTGCTGAACTCCCACCCTCTGCAAAGCTTGAAGGGAACCCCAATGCATTGGACACTCCTGTACTCTGGAGCAATGTTTACTAGACTGTGATTTAAATGCCGGAATGCACACATTCTGTGTTCTGAGGATCCAGGAGTCCGAATCGGGCAACAGGACTTCTCAGTAGTGCTGTCAGTGTTCGCTGACACAGTATATACAGTATGTCTTCCTGTAATGTGCGACGAGCCAGGTGCCTACAGCAGACTGTTCCAGCTACTATTTTTAGACCTTTAGGGCTTGATCATTTGCCCAGCCGTGTTCAACCACTTGACTGTTAATATCTCCAAAAATGTTATACTCTTTAGCTTAAGGGTCTTTAGCATGAGAGATTTCAACTGTAAATGAATATAGCTAAACTGCCAAGTTAAGGTGAAAGCAGTTTTATTCATGTGGACTATTTTACTTTCATGTTGTCGTATGCTGGAAAATGAACCCCTCTATCTATTAAACCTAGTGACTTGCCTAGCAACCACCAAAGCTACTGGAGTTTCAGTGAAGTACATTACGAACAGCAATCGCTCCATTGTGACAGTCTGAAAGACGTGACGAAAGACAAGTTGAGCCCTCAGATACCCCCACCTCCACCCCCACCATGGTTCTGTGCTCTAACTTACATAAGCCTGGCTTGCCCTTGATCCACCTTAAAAGGGAACTAGCAGCCTTCAAAGCTAGATAGAGTGTGTTTAGGTAACAAGGAAACAATCCTATAAGAATTGTGGGGTTTGCTGGAGCTTCTGTGTGTGTATGTATATGTGTGTGTGTGCACGTGTGGGTGTCCAGGTATACCTTACTCAAATGTCCCCACAACGTGATGAATACCCATTTTTTTTTTACCTTATGGGGACCAGTTTCCTGGTCCCCATATGGGAAAACTCTATTTTATAAAAATCCATGACTGCAATGAAAGAACTAAAAATGCAAAAACTCTTGTACTTTGTTTGGTTATTTATGGTTATGATTAGGGCTGGGTAGGAATTAAGGCTGTCATAGTTAGCATTAGCATCCCATTGAAATGAATGAGCGATCCCCAAAAAGATATGATTACATGACTGTGTGTGTGATATCATGTAATTTTTGTGTGCGCATGTGTCTGTATTGGTGCAAACTTTGCATGCCCTGAGTGTGTGTGCCTTTATCCAGGTGCTAACAGGGCAACTACACACATGGCCCGCGTCTCCTCCATTAGGTCCCAGTGAAGTGCATAGGATGAGGCGTTTTCATATACTGGTGTCAAGCCCCCACAGAATATATAATTTATGTTCATTCTCTTCCTCCCTCTCATTCCCAGGTAGAGAATCCAACTCTGACAGCTGGTAGATGGGCGTGAAAGGACATGGCCCTGAGCTGTCAGGCATCTGAATGCCACAGTTGTTGGTGGCCCAGCTGCCTGCTCTCTCCATGATATGAACCTTGGAGAGATAGTGGTGAAGCTTCCTTCTTAATCAGTCTCCATATGCATCCGTTGTATGTAATGTCACTGTGGGTCAATGGTATTTTTCACAGGTTGTAAATTGGTGTGTTGCGTGTGCATGTGTGTAGGTTTATATTACATTGTGGGGACCCACCAACATCTGTGAATGAAATCAAAAAAGTATAGATTCCAAAAGTCTTATATTTTGTTTAGTTACTTATGGTTAAAGTTAGGGCTGGGTAGGGGTTAAGGTCATCATGTTGGGATTAGAGTTTTCCCCATAGAAATGGAGAGTCTCTACGAAGATATATTTGCAAACCTGTGTGTGTATGTGTGTGTGTGTGTGTGTGTGTGTGTGTTTGTGTGTGTGTGTGTGCTTGCGCGTACATACAAATGCTGTATGTTATCAGTGTGGGTGGTATCCTTACTGCTCACACAAATAAGTAGGCTGCTCACAGTGGAGGACAGGATATCCGTTAATTGCCATGCAGAATATTTCCATTTCATTCAGTTTTTTTTTCTTGAATTCCTCTGATCACCCAGTAACAACATAGCAGGTTCCAGTTTATGCCCATTTTTCACAAAAGAAAAAACACAGTTGGCTTTTTGATCTGTACCAACTGTGGCCTCCCCTTGTGTCTTGTCGGGGTCCTGTAACTAACAGGCTGTTGTGCTCTTGCGGAGACCCACATGTGGTCTTCACATCAGCCTGGCTTTCGGTTTAAGGGAGACAGGCAGGAGGAGCATCAATGAGTCAGCAACAGGTGCCTGTCAAACGGAGCACAGTAACTGGAGATGCACTATTTCAAGAAGGCATGAGTTCTGGATGACCACACACATATGTGCATCACGTGCATGTTTTAGACTGAAGGTCAATTAAGCAGGGATTTAAAAACAAGCATTTTCACAGTAGTTTAATAGACCATGCACTGGGCTTTGATATGGGGAGTACAGTGATGATAGGTACTTTTTTTAGCATGTGTGCACAAGTGTGCATTTCATTAGAGTCAATTAATTTAATTATGGATGTTTATTCTATTCTATTCTATTCTATTCTATTTGTATGAAACATAGGATGTGAAATGTAAGATAATTATCCTATTCAGCTGCTGAAGGTAGGGTTTCCCTGAATTTAGTCGATTAATTGTCACGGTTTAGCTAGAAAGTAACACAAATGGCCTTTTTGAATGTGAACATCTGTGTGATGTCACCTTCCAGGCAGAGGCTGAAATTCACCTGCAAAAATAAGGTGATAAGATTTGCTTAAGGGGAGAAACAGACAGAGAAGACCTTGGAATACCCCAGTCTGCTCATTAGCATTTATATTGCATCACCCACACAGTGCAGTCAGCTACACCTGGATTAGGATGGGGGTGGGTGAGGAAGGGGGGGCCTGGAGCAGTAAACAGTGAACTATAACATACCCCTAAAATCAAAATTAATTTAAGACCTATTTTGTGCTGTACTGATGATTAATAGCAATTTTAGTAACTCCTATTGGGAGTCCTGAGGCAGCAGTGCAGTGCATAGAAAAACTGGGGTTTATTGAGCTACGTCTGCAGAAGGAGGCGGGGAGAAAGGCAGTGCTTACACCGTTTTCCTCATACGGCAGACATTTGGCACGGCTTGTCTTGGTGAAGAGTCTTTCTATGGCCAGAGAAAGAATTATTTTACCGTTAATGATTTTTCCTTAGATTATGGATGTTTGGTGTTGAATGATTCACTTGACTCACTTCTCTGGCAAGTATGAGCATTGGGTAAGGTGTATCTGGCTGAGAATGACCCACATTTCACTGCTGAGACATTCCAGAGCCCATGCACTCCTGTGGGCTCCCTACTGAGGAGCGCATGCTGAACATTCCATTAATATGATCATCAAGTTTCATGAAAACTACACATACTGTATGAAGGGCGATTGCAGCAGGATTCGGTTACATGGTAAATATTCAGCTTTGCTTATTTGTGTATTTTTCACTCAGGCAGGTAGATAAATTGTTGGGTGATGGATGGATAGATTTTTTTTCTATTCATATTAAATATGAGTCCGCTATCCAAGTTTAGTCTTAAAGTCTAAGGCAGGGGCCCCAACTCCGGTACTGGAGAGTTACTATCCAGTAGGTTTTCTATTCTACCTGGCATCTGATAAGCCACACCTGTTCTCAGGTAAATTTCATCAGAAGCTCTCCAGGACCAACCCTGGTCTAAAGGAAAAGAGACACCAAAGTATAGACTCTCTTGTTTGGCATGGTATTCAAATCAACTCAGATTAACATTATTGTCTCATGCCTTAAGGGGGGGGGGTGACATAATTCAATGCTCTAATATGTGTATAGAATTTATGTTAGCTTCTTACGGATACTCCACCCCCCGCATTCCTAAAATGTGTGATTTACTTGACTTGGTGTCCTTGTGTACATGGTCTGTGATTGACTGGAAACTTCACAAACTTCACTTCACACAAATGTTTCATGGGATAAGCTATCTGAAACCCTGCACTGTATGTCTGTTTCTGGAAGAGTGTGTTGGGAATTGTCATGTGATTTTCAGGTCTTACCAAGTTGTTATGGTCAACAGTCAAACCTGACTTAGTCATTCAGAAACAAAACACAGCTCTGGAAGAAATTAAGCGACCACTCTATATTATTGTTCAAAATTAATCAGCATTTTTAATTCCTAGTTAAATCCTGGTTCTGCTGGCAGAAGGCTACATGGGAGGTTGCTTCCGGGCTCAGAATTTATAAGACAGCAGTAGACAAGAACAAGGTGATACAGGAGACACTGGAAACAAGAAAAACCAGCCAGGTAGAGGGCGGAAGTGACTTTCTAATGCCGAAAATGACTGTTAATTTATCCAATAGTGCCTTGTGAATTGGAGGATGACTCCAAGTGACCTTCAATAGGAATGGGAAAAATTAAGTGGTGTGAAGTGCACTGCTAGGAGAAGTTTGTAAACAGGCCCCTAGAAGCAGGACTGAAGTCTAATAAAGCAAGGAAGAAGCCCTTCATTAATAAGAAACAGAGAAGAACCAAGCTGCAGTTTGAAGCATACCCGTAGACTGAGAAATGGAAAAAAAAGCCAGGATCTCTTATTTTTTTCCTAAACACCACAGTGGGAAGAGAACCTGTTAATCAGTGTGGAGAAAAAAAATAGACATTTCTAAGGTCCAGAGCTCCAAGCAAAGAGAGACACACTCTTCCCGGATGGAAAAGGCTAGATATCAGTGAATTTCAGCAGTGACCTTGCCAACACCTCTACTGAAAACAAGGTATAAAATTGCTCAGGAAGTCACAGAGAACTGGACAACAGTGCATATAGTGCAAACACCTGCAGTTATGTGAAGTGATGACTCTATATGACCCATATTGTGAGACACTGCTGTGTCCCCGCATCGTTCCCTGTGCTGTTTGGGACAAGCTCCAAGCTCATCACAACCCTGTACTAAATAAGTGGTTATATGAAATAAGAATCTAGATTTTCTATAGGACCAGTTTATCTACATCCCTTTGAGACTGTGAGACATTAGTCTATGGTTCTTTGTGGCACTGATCTACAACTGTAGGGAATAGTTTCGCTCACTGCGGCTAGCCAGTAATTGCTATGGAGGTAGTTCCTAAGTGTCAGGGCTTGAATACTCTTTCACTTTGGTGTATTAGGTGTTGCATAACTCTGTTCACTAAAGAAAGGACATGTAACATTTTGCATTATTTATTCTTTCAAGTTTCTTTTTAGCTCTTTGGTTTTGCTTGAAGTTCTGATAACGTAAAGTGTCAAGTATATATGCAAACATGAAAACTCAGACTTGGCAAATGCCGTTTTACATGGTGCTTTATATATGTTAATTACTTCAGTACACTCAATAAACAATTATATATAATCCACATTTGTGCACACAAAGAGGTTTAAGATTCCGTGATCATATATACATAGCGTTGTGCAAAATATCTATTATGAACTTAAAAATACTTATTTCAGACATACTGAAAAAATTCTGAGTAATAACTTGTTCAACATTGAGTTACAGGCATAGGATGAACATAAAACATGTAAATCAATGGAAAATGTTTGAGTTATAATAAGTGATTTTCTTATTTTGTGGACTTCGTTGACATCCAGCGTTCTTCCACAGAGACAGGACACACATATCATGCAAGACCTGAGTGAAAAGTATGAGTTCTGCATAGGAAGTGGGTGCATCTGGATACAGTTCAAATGGCACAGTCAAGAGAAGGTAAGAGTGAAAGCAGTGGACTCTGGCCTTTTAGTGGTTTTGTTACCTGGGTGCAATGACACAATTGTAAAATCAGGACTCCACCTTGTACAAATGAACTGATTAGTTTTGCCATCCTACCCTGGAAAAGTCAAACAATTTGCATCCATGTCCTGATTTACAGAAATTGAGATATTCAGCATCTGTGTAACAAATCATGCAAGACAGAACAATATCACATGGGTGTTTTGCTTATACAAATAATATGTGTTTTTTATCTATGAGTATGAAGTGAAATGTACATATATTGCTAGGCAAATTATTTTGCTAGAGAGATTGAAAGATATCAGTTTTAATGACTGAGATCATAGCATGAACTTGTGACAAAAATGTGTGTCATGTTTCTACAGAGCAGAGTTGTATTTTGGGTAATTCAGCTAAACTACCAATCACTTAGCTAAATATCGAATGATATTAGAGCGTTCCATATGCAGTTGTCCAAAAGGGACACTGCAGTGTTTCAAAAATACACTGAACACAGAACATGAAAACGGCTGCGTAAAAGTACACAGTATACATCTGTGTGAGCACAGTTTTAGTCTAAATTTGCTAAGATACCATGCCAGCCAGATTATACAGACATGACAAACACTCGTGTTTATTTGCTCATCCCTGTACCACTTACATATCACTGCTGTGCATTTTCAAGGTGCGAGCTGCACACGGCAGCATCTGTGTATTTGTGTGTCTCCTTGGTGACAGCAAAACTCATATCTTAAGGTGCCATGGGACCCCACAGAATCTTATCAGTAACAACAAACACCAGCCACGCCAGGGACCCAGCCATGTTTGGATTGAATGCTCAAGACAATTCAAACAAGGGTTAAAAGCAAGTGAGTACCACTGATCAACAAGACCAAACACATTTAAAGTGGATCTCTGGAGAATTCCTGTGTTTATCAATTGCTTTTCATAATAATAATAATAATAATAATAATAATAATAATAATAATAATAATAATAATAATAATATGCTAGACTTATATGACATCTTCCAAAACCCAAAGACACTTATAATGCAGTCTATTATCTAAAGATAACAGGTATTTGTGCCCAGGGTTCAGGAAATACTTTACTGTCCTGCTGAAATGTACAAATAAAGACTGTGGACAAATATATTTTGAGTTTGACCCAATCCAAGGCACAAATTTTGATATTTGAGATGCACAGATATCACCTAAGTCAAGGAAGTAAATTAAATCCATCTGCTGACCCAATTTTCATATGAAATGAAGACAAATTCTCCATTTAATGTTGCTGTAATACGGAAAGCTTGGGGGAAAGTGCAAGGCATTTCACTTCTGCATTTTACTTAACATTTCAGTTCATCATTAAATAGATATAATTAGAAACTGCAGGGACAGCAAAAAACTACCAGTAAAGCAGATGCTCTACACTTTCTAACATTATTCATAACCAGAAACCACTCTGCATCTGTGCCTGTGATGACCTCTTTACGATTTTTGGCCAAGCTGCCTCCTGGAGTCACAAACAAAACACAATTTCTTAGTTTGCATATCAACTGAACCTCATGCCGGTGGATTGTGGAGATGAACTCAGTATTTACAGCTGGAGGACAGCACTACTAACTGAACCAACCCACTAGGCTTTTCCGTGCATTTTAACAGTCACTCCGGTGTTTAGCACTCGCCATGCGGGTGTGGTCCATATGGTATGCCCTAAAGGCGTGTCTCCTCGCCGAGCTTCCTGCATTTTTGAAAGGGCGTCCGACGTGCGTAAGAGTTTACCTTGGCTGTTCTGATTGGCGTTCTTCTGAACTGTATTTAATGAACGACTGAATATGTCACAGCTCTCCTAATTGGACGGTAAGTACAGAGAAACGCCTAGTGTGTAACTGCGCATCCAATCAGAAAGCGTCTTTCTAAGCTTCCTTGAATTTCTTCTATGGTCGTGTAAAGTACTACTATATGTGTTTTACTTTCAATAAGTAGCTAAGCATGTTGTAGAAATCCACGCTGAATACCAAATCAGTATAGATCGTTACCGGAAGTCGTCAAGTGGTTTTTACGGGACCATTTGATCAAGACGGGCTGGTGGTACCGGACTGGCAAAAGCTCACCTCTGTCCCGAAACCATTGGCCAGGCTTCGCTTGTGGACAGAACAAGAGCCCAGCCCAGAAGCCCGCCTCCTCTCCTCTCCTCCCCCTCCACCTCTCTCTCACTCACCCCCTCCCTCTCACTCACTCACTCACTCGGCTCGCCCGCAGCATTCGTCTTCTCGGGCAAGGTTTCACTCCAGAGATGGCCGCGAAAGTGTGCAGAACGGTCCTTGTGTTGTCCCGTAGCGGCGGAGCGGCGGCAGCCGGCTTCCCCGCACTGGGTGTCTCTCCACATCGACAGAGCTCCCACATAGCACCGGTGAGTCTCCGAACTGGAGCGCTAAGGACAGGAAGGGAAGGAGGCAGTGTACAGAAAAGGGAGGGGACGAAGGATACGAGGGGCGTTAGGTTAGTGGGTACTGGGGGAGGATGATACGTTTGCCAACGGGTGACTTGTCGATATACAGCCGCTTCGCTTTTACCCGAGTTTCTCAGGAAGCTGGAAGTTACCGTTGTAAATCTGGGCGCCCTGTCGCTTTACACTGCACTCTAGTACTTGCATTTAATCACTAAAGTCACTGCGTCCGCAGTCACACGCAGGCTCGCATTGCAGCGTTGGGAAATCCGCGTAAAACACAGCGCGGCCCGGCAGCCGCTGTCCCGTCTCCGTATAAAGCCATTCTGGGCTTTCAGTCTCAAAGCTGTCCAGCACCGCCACGCAATGTTGCAGATGGCATTCACGGCATGTGTGTCATGGATTTTTTAAAATCTGAATCTTCACCTTGAATGCAACAGTGTCCTGGCAACTTTAACGTAGAGCGGTTAAATAGAAACCATTAAGCACTTCCTGTAGTTTATGTCAAATCGGACGTGTTAGAGGGCGGCAGGGGGAGGTTAATCAGTGGCATCTGTCCGATTAACGCAATATCGATGCACAATGAGTGCAGTGGCTGTAATGTTTATCCCCGTTGATTTTGTTTCTTCTTTTTTTGGGAAGCTTATACGACCAAGTTGGCCGTAACGCCCCCCTCCCTTCCAGCTTGCCGGGCTCCCGAGTGGCTCTCTGCCTCTGCAATGTGTGTGCGCATGTGTGTGTGTGACAGTGCGGCAGTAACTCCACTGTGCACGCGTGTGTGCAAACCTCACACAAGCATACACGCGTTTCAGCGATTAAGGACCCACGTTCGAGCGATCCAGAAGACTCATAGATCTCACCTAATTTCTACATTTTGAATGCAGTAGATTCAGCGTGTCTCCCCTTTTTTGTGGGTCTGTTCAACGTTTTCCTGCCCATATTCTGTAGCTTGAAAGAAACTCTGTGTTTACTCTCTGCCTCAGGCATCCAGTCATGACTCCAGTTAACACAGTTTACAATTCATAATTTGTTGCAGCGTTGTGCCATTACACCAGAGCAGTAACTGCATCCTCTTCATGTTTTGGGACCTTCTGTAACTCTTAGACCCTTTTAGTAAATTCATATTTCATTTTTTGGTCGAAGAGGGTGTATTAAGGAATGAAAAATCAAAATGAATGGTGTTTATAGACTGTAAGGGTTTTTTAGTACCTTGCCTGTAATTGAATGTGGTCCATACTGTGGGATGACAGCCTGTGGGAAGCAGATTGATTCTAAGTGATGGGTGAGATGGCAGGCTGGGGCTTGGTGGGAATTTATAATAAGGTTCCAGATGGGAACGATGGAATTTAATGTTCTGGCAATGAACCCCAGCACTACCATAACTGAAGATGGCATGTGGCGAGGCTTTGGTGCACATTCAGGTCCGTTGTGGGGCTTAACCGATTGCAGCTCCCCCCAACGCCAGCTGCTGCCGGGGTGCTGTGCTCAGGTGGGGCCCCTGGAGCCTGGCACCGCCTGATCTGTGTGGTGCTTTAGAAGGTCGTCTGTCCATTGAGATCACTGGCCATGTATCGTCTCTCTTGGGGGCCTTTTTGTCAGTGATGTAAGAAGAGTAAGAAAGCTGTAGATTGAATCCATCAGATTGCTTGGCGCTTTGGGTTTAAGCTCATTTTAAATAGTTGAAATAGTTCATTCTTGCCTTCGGTTGTTTTTGAACACTCCCTGTTTTTGTAGTTTAATTTGGGGTGCCATCACTTGAGATAATTGGAACAGCCATGGGGCTGAAGTTGGGGTTGTTCCTGTGTGAACCTCAAACTGTGAAATCATTATGGTAGGGTGCTGACTGTCTTCCATATCTTGAGCAAATTAAGGCACTTAAAACAATATGCTTAAAGCACCAGTCCTGTGCAGATGGAGATAAGTGCACCAAACAGTATAGCTGTGCCGACATTTAAAATGTCCCTTAAATCTGCCCAAAGCTCTCCAAGAGCCAGTTCTTGCAGCTGTTTATAGACCTCTGAATAATAGGGATCCACCTTGTCTGTTTTCCATGTTGGCCTGGAGTTCAGCAGTTGTATTCAGTCACTTGGGCAACAGTTTGCAAGTGGAGTTTTCAAAGCACATGTCCACATTACATGACAGGCATGGGAGACTAGTTTGTCATTCACTAAAACCTCATTCATGGAGCTGTAATACCCCAGGAGCTGTTTAAACCTCTTGTGAGATGATAGCGTTTTATGCTGATACATTAATGGGCTGAAGGAGAATATGTAGAGTAAATAACAGGGTTGTGCTTCTGGAAATGGGAATCCGTGACATCTGATTTGTAATTGATGTTTTTTTATATATATATACAACTTTCTGCCCATGGCTGCATGCCATGCTTCTCCTAAGCTTTGACTGGTACAGTTTCAGGGATTCATGCTTATAATTATGGGAGAAAAATGTAATGATATCATAATTCCCAGCGGGTTCTGTTCCCCATGCCTCATGCCTCATACAGTTTCTGAAGGTTCTTGAGTGCCGTTTCCTTGATTTTGCTGACTTTACACCTGCCCTTGGTTTCTCCTTTGATTAATGTGTTGGCTTTCTATGTTACCACATGACCACCAGTAAAACACATTAGAGATTAATTAACCTCATTAGTCCCTGTCTATTAAGTCTATGTGGTGGATGAAGACCACTGAAGTAATGTTGATTGTCAGTGATGATGTTGTCTTTGAGGCTGTAGACCTTCACATTTAACTTTACAGTGGAGAGTTTTATTAATGATAGATGTAACTTTTATGGACTTGATTGCAATACTGTATTTAGTATTTGGTTGAACTAACCTTTGATTTTTCTATTCTAATGAATATCTGCTTATGGGTGTGTTTGCTGTTGTCTCAAGTGGATCTTGTAAGGGATTTTTGGTCCTCTGACAACCAGTTCAAATTACTGAACTCGGTTCAAGTTCTCAGATTTTTATTTCGTGGTAAATTAATGTTTTTCTAGAGGATGTAGAATCCACATGATTTCCATATTCTCCATTTCTGTTGATACTTCCAAACTTTAAACTAAAGTCTAAAATTCCAACTTTAAAGCCGATTTTGTGACCCCCCCCCAACACAAATTTTATTCTAGTAGGTTCTTGTAAGCTCTATATTTAACATTTTATGTAAGGAATGGTGTTGTGGGAAAGTTTAAAAGCAAGGTTAAATGGTTAAAATTAACCAGACTCTGAGTTTTTATTGCTACAATGAAATTAGCTTAGTATGGTATTTATTTATTATTATTAATCTATCCATCATTTTCCCGATGACCAACATTTAACTGGCTTACTAATAAAGGGAATATTTCAGCTTCTTGGCACACCCATTATAGGGTTTATCCCAGATTAACTTCTCCAGCTTTCAGTGTTGGGTAGTCATACAGCTGAATGTTTCTCATGAAGCATATATAGATGCTTTGATATATTGTCTCAACAGTAAAATGTCTCCAATGCCTTGAGCATCTAGACATTCCGTAACAGTTCTGTCCCTCCATCCAGCGATCCTTCATAATTGCTTATCTCGTACTGAGTAGTTGTGAGTCTCTAGCCTCCAGTTTCTGAATGTCTGTTCTACACAGTGTGTGGAGCATTATGTGTTTGATGGGGTATTTGGACTCCACAGTTCCCCAGTTAACAGTCCCCCTGCTTCACTAGTGCGGTACCTATACAATTTTAGCTGCTTGTCTTGTATTAACAGTGCTAACTTTCACTTAGGTTTTCTGGTCCTTCTGGTTCTTCCTAAGTCCTGAACAAGACTGATTAACCCCTTTCCCTGCTAATAGTTTTATACCAAAAAGGGTGCTTTACTATTTTGATAAAATCTGAGTGTTTTATTGTTAATCTCACCTCTTTCTTTCTCTCAATGCTTGTCTATTTATAATTAGCTCAATATAAATATGACAAGTCATGCAAGCGGTTATTTGTTTTTCCCTTTTTGCAGTCAAATGCAAAGTCGCATCAAAGACTTGCATGTTGACATTTCTCACCATGTGTTGAAACAAATAATATAGTAGCTGTTTCCATTGGACTCTTCCAATGAATGCATTTATTTATTAAGAATGGAAATCATATTTCTATGTTGTGTGTGTGCGCATGCCTACACTAGCATGGCATCCCAATCAGGGTGTCCCCCACTTTGTGCCCTGGGCTTCTTGCTTCTTTTGCCCCTGCTTTGGATAATCAGATAAGGTACATGGCTGGAAATTAGACCAGAACACCGGGTGCACATTACAAACAACCCTTTTCAAAATTTTGTTTTGCATCATTTAATTTTATTCCCGTTTATGTTCTCATATTTATGTACTGAAACAAGGCAATAATTTGTCGCGACAGTTCCATGTAAAAACCCCTGCAGAGGCACATTGCTCCAAGACAGATGACTCTTCCCAGTGTTTCTGCATCAGCTGTAACCTTTCATAGTAAACATACGGGGGTAAACGACTATCTGTTTATTGTTTTCTCCTGTTATTTTTAATATGAGCATCGTATTATCACATCACAAATGTGCGATGAATCCAGGCCTTACTAGTAGGACAGTCATAGATGCTGCTTTTCTGTAGCCACAAACATGATGATGGTAGTCCAGCCATACTGTTTGGTTTGCAGAACTGGATTTCAAGTTGAATCATTCATTGAGGTGGTTGGATGTGAAATCTGGAACTTCACTGTGTTTTAGAGTAAGATGAAGAGAGTAGGAAGTTCTGTATCTGCAAGGCTGCTTGCTCTTTGCTGAATTGAGGGGGAGTTATCCTTGGTTGCCTAGTGCTCTGCTCTCAGGCTTTGTGAAAAGCAGGTGTGACTGGAGGTGACTTGGTGGGTAGCACTGTTGTCACTAGGACAAGAGTTTGTGTGTGTGTTGAGTTCTTAACGTTTTCCCTTTGTTACAGCGGTTTTCTCCAATAGTCCAAAGATATTTGGGCAGTCAGCTTAATTGAAATTGCACATGATATGATTGTGTGTGTAGGTTATGTATAATATTAATTATGGGGACCAAATGTCCCCATGCTGTGAACAAAAACGTATTATTTTGATCTAGAGGATAATTTTTTTTTTTCAATCACCACAAGGTGAATCTCAATTCTATAAAAATCTGTGACTGCAATCTAAAAACTAAAAATTCCGAATGTCTTGCCCTTTGGTTACTTAAGGTTAAGGCTGTCATTATCGGGATTAGGCTGTGTATGTCTGTTTATATGTGCCCTAAAGTGGACTGGCATCACATCCAGGGTGACCCCAGCTTTGTGCCCTATGCTGCCTGGGGTACATTCCAGGCCCCCAGTGACCCTGACCAGGATAAGCGGATGGTGGGTGACTGCAGGATACCTACCAACTACAGTGTGCTGCAAGCCAACATCCTCCCAGGGAACCATCCATCAGCCCCGGCTCCCGCTGAGCCTCTCGATGGCCGTTCAGGAGGTCCTTTTATCTCCGCGTCTCCGTCGGCACTAACGACCATTGGAGGAGCGAGGGTGATTAAGCCAGAGGAGGGCTGGGGAACAGCAGAGAGAAAGATTTAATTTACAGGCCATGAAGCACTCTTAAAGCACCCTGGTTTGCAAATAAAATATTCTCTCTCCCTTAGTATCAGGAGAAAAGTTTGAGTTGCAGGTATTTGAATAATGTATTCGGAATGTTTGTGTTGATGATATACCATTTTGTTGATGTTGTGTCAGTTTGATGCTGATGTTCTCAGAGCCAAAAGGGCTTTGAATCTGGGTGACTTAGGTGAGCAATAACATGTCACTGCTATTACACAGTTAAACAGTGCTACATGACAGTGTGATCCGAGCATCGAGCTGCATGTTGTGCTCCTTCCTAATAACTGCCAGCTCATTGACCACAAGAAGCGTAAAGCAGATTTTACCTGACATCCTCTCCTGATAATCCTGTGAGCGGGATACTTGGGAAAGGGAGGGGGGAGGGGGGAGACGATTAATGCCTTATTAATGCAGAGAGGCAGCTGAACTTGAGAGCCATCGATTCTAATATATTGTTTGCTTCTCAGCTGATGTAAATATTGTAACTTCAGGAAGATATATGTAGATATCCATTCGTAAAATCATTCCTGTCATTCATTGTGTCTTCTTGCAGTCCTCCAAAGGGTCAAGGGTTAATGTCAATGGATTTTCAAAGTGCTCCGTCTGCCATTTGCTGATCTGCTTCTGTTCCTCGGCAGTTTCCTTTTCCCCACAATCCAGACCCATACGCTCTTGCTGGGGTGTGTCGCTCAACTCTATTCCAAGACTGTTTCCTTGTCTTTTCCCAAGATGGGCTTCTGCCGTTTGGCTTCCACTAGATGATCCCACCAGAGAAGTGAGATTGGTTCTTCGATAGAACCAAGGCCCTGTTGGACAGGAAGTGATGTCAGAGGAAGCACCCTGTGCATGCAGTGTTGGCTTTAGGTTGTTTTTTCATCATCTGGAGTTAAGGACCCATGCACAATCCAGAATTTACTCCAGGGATCAATACAGTTAATTTTATCTCCAGAAGTCCACTGTAGGGTCTATAGAGTATATTTAGAAAGAGAACATGCAGGCAATAGGCAACAATACCGGTGGTCATTGAGTGTCCATGAATGCAGTAGATATCATTTTATAATCTTTTTTTAAAAAACTGGCCTTGTTTGATGGTTGTTGTAGTGATTATTGTGATGCTGGAATGGCTAGAAATCTCATACTTCATTTAGAACCTGGCTATGGAAATGCAATAATGTTGTTGCTTGATTTCTTGCCATTTCAGTCAGTTCACATGGCCTAACAGGATTTAGAAGTCTGTTAAACATAATTGTCAGAGTGCTAACACTTTCTTGCTAGCAAGATCCAGGTATGATGTCTACCTGCCTGATGACCGTTCCTCACCCACCATCCAGTGCTATGCCACCTTCATAAGGGTTCCTCTAGTCACATCAGTTCTCAGATATTTTTTAGGTCCTCTGCTTTTGTGGAATAGGATTTGGATTTAAAATGCATTCATTCTTGTAAGCTTCAGCAAACTTTCAAAAAACTTTCATGGATGATGGTTGGAGGGTGACTATAATAAAACCTCAGGGATATGAGGCATCTGGGGATGAAATCTGTTATGTCTAAGTTTTTCATAACTCAATATGATGTCCTCTGTCACCTTTTAAACACTGGGAATGTGGCAGAGTCCTGGATTTGCCCTACAGCATTGTTTCCCTTTGTGGTTTTCGTGGCCCCGCAGACAGGTCACGTTTTTTGCATAATGCGGACTCTCTGGCAGCCAACTGGGAGGGAGCAAAAATATGGGCCAGCTGTGGGTCCCTGAGGACCACATTGGGAAACGTTGCTGTGCACGTTGGCTCGACTGGTAATGCAATTGATGTGATGCACTTGCAGATTCTGCATGTCTTCTTCAGACGCAAGAAATCATGTCGGTTTCAGCAGTATAGAATTTTGTAAGTGGTGTGTGTGTGTGTGTGAGAAACTCTTTGCACAGTTTCTGTATCTTCCCCCCCCTGTAATTTTAGTATAATTCTATACTCTAATGCAGTCCTGTATTTTTCAGCCTAACTGGCACTTTCTCTCGTGGCATCCACAGGAAAAACGTTAAAAATAAAATGGTCCTCATCTGTGGGTTATATTACTGTGTGCTTATCTGTGTGTGCAGTTTTAAGAACTCTGTGATGTTAAAAATATGTAGTTATTTAATGATTTCAGCCCCACCCTCGTTTTGCTTAAATAGGTTTTTATTCTGCTGTTATGCTCGGTCACTCCCTGTATTAGCAGCTGATACATTTTAACATTGGGCAAACGTGTACATTTTAATTAACTGTTTTCCAGGTGACAAACTAAACTGAGAGGGGAAAATCGTTTCAATTGAAAATATCGATTTTTATTGGCTTAATGCATGACCATCAGCTTGGGACATTGGGAGAGAATTTAAAATGCCAGCTTTAAAAATGCCCAGGATTCCTACAACTAACTAATGGAATTTTACGCTTAAACATTCCCATAAATCAGCCAGAGAATATAATTAGCCAAGTGCATGCTGTTGGTAATAAATAGTTGTTATGAGGGGACAGTGGACTTGATGTTAATGCACCCCATAAAAATAGCCCTGCTCATGTTTGTCACCCGCTTACCAAGTTAGAGGCTCACAGCCCCCCCCCCCCCCAGTGTCATACGGAGCAGCAGGTGAGACGCTGAGGTTACTTAGTCTTCCATCATTAAAACAGTCCTTAGCTTCCCCTTGTTCTCTGTGCTCGGAGGATCAGTCGCCTCAAGCCTTGGGTGTGTCACTCGCTGGCAAAATGGGCTGTGGGGGGCTTTGAAGACATGCCTTTGGAGCCGCGTTCCAGCCCGGCTGTCTGCTCTTCATTAGTTCTGTCTACTGCCTGCTGACGCACATGTAGGCTGTGATTTTTACCTTTCACCTCTCCATAAACAGGGGGTGGTGGTGTTGCCTTCTTTTTTTTTCTTGTTGTCGGGGAAAAATTTCTTGGTCCCCCCTGTTTTTTTTTTTTTTTTTTTTTTTTTTTTTCCCTCATCCCCCTGCAGGAAAAAGGAGAAATTTTAGCAGCCACATTTACACAGTCTTCCTCTGCCCCCCCCCCCCACCACTATCATTTCCCTTTGGTAGTTTCCTGGTCCCGGCGCTGAGAATCAGACCGGCTTAGGGCCCCCACCACATCCTGACAACCTGTCAGTCCCCTTTGTGCAGTGGTAATGGGATCAGATGTTGCCTCTCATGAAGATGTTTTTTTTTTTCCAGAAACAGACATAAAAAGCAGTGTGTGCCTTGCCTGCCTTGATTAACCGCCGCTTTGAGAGCAGGAAATCGATTGGTTTACTCACGCATAGCTGTTATATGTCTACATGAGAGCGGCGGGGAACCATGGACTGCCCTGAAGGGTCATCGTATTTTAGTATGTTTAGGTTTTAATCATTCTCTTCTGTGGGTGTGGGTGCATAGGCTTATGCTGTAAAGGGCTGTTCATTTAGGTGGAGCAATTAGCCAAGTGCTGGTTCTAATGATGCTGCTCCCTATTTTGTCGTCTTGTAAACGCACCTGGAAGGACAGCTTCTGCATTTACAGTTAATGGAGCATCATCAGCTGTGGCAGGCAGGTACTCATGGCGGGCATAGTTGGCTCATGGGAGTTTTATGCAAAAATATTCTGAGGGGAGAACAAAAAATGATTGGCTCAGAGAAAACCAATCAAATTGTATAGGAGGAGTGACCAACTAATCTGGTCATGTACTTGGACCCACCTACTATACAATCTGATTGGTTCAGAGATATAACCAAAGTCATTTTTCATTCTGCCCTCAGAACGTTTTTATACAAGTAAAACTCCCATGAGCGCATAGTTGTTGTATTCACTGTGAACTCTGAAAGTGTTAGACATTAATTTTCAAAATAAACTTGGATCATCTGGTTTCTATTAGTCACATGTATTATTATAATATTAATATCAGCATTTGTGCTCTACAAATTGAGCACCACATGAATATTTGATTATGCAAAGAAGACACAACAGTAATTAGATTCATCAACCACATGGGCCACGTTTAGGAACTGTCCTATCAGAGGCCGGAGCCTCCAGCATGTTGTGGAGAATCTACTAGTTCTGGTCTCTTGGGCTTCATATCTCTATGTCAGTGGTGTAGGAGGCCAGAGGAGGCCGCATCTCTCATATGCCAAGAGCTTGACAGGAGTCTGCTCATTTGATATTTACTGATGTTCAGTTGTCATGTTTTGTTCAGTAGGTTTTGTCTTAGGCTAGGCATGAATCACAGATATGTATGCAAAACATGTCTGTGTTTGCGTAGTTCCTGAAAGTGGGCGTGGATGTCTGTGCTGCCTTCACTACTGGCTTCTGCTCACTTATTTTTAAAATCTGTGTGCGGCTGTGTTTCAAGATCCGATGAACAAACTGCTGTGGGAAATTTGTCTCCCCTAATGAGGTGAGTACAGGCTTTAGTAAGACTGTATTCTGTCCAACTATTAAGCATTATTTTCTTTTGGGTCCCCAGAAAGCGCAAAGAGACCAGGGTAATTATAGCCACATGAAGGAGGTCAGACCTCTGCGTTATGCCCTGTACGCTGTGAAGCACGAGAGACTTAAGGAGCATAATACTCAAAAATAAATAAATACAACAACCCCCCTGGTCCCAGTGTTGCTGGCGTGGACAAATTGCCCATCATCTAATGATCTGACTAGTGGGGAAGACGTCCTTTAAGAGCAGTTAATGACAGTCCTAAATCCAAAACTCTGGCTTGGCATTGAACAGGTTTGTTTGTTTTTCCCTTGTCCACCTTAACCTTTCTTTTAAACTGGTTAGCGGTTTACTGTTTCCTGTGGCCTGTGTGTGGTAAGGTTGCAGTTTATCTGGGGAAGCCACAGAACTCCCCTCTTATCTGCCTGCTAACAAGAACTGGGTGGGGAATGAGGAATGCCGGAAATAAAAGTCAATAATCCTTTAAAGGGCACCTCCAGGTTAAACAGTAACTAGTTTTCTTGCACCATCCATTTGCAGAAAAGAGCCTTATAATGTAGGAGCACAGAGCATATATGCCCGGAACTAGACAAATGTTTCGCTTCCATTATAGCCTTCCAGTGCCAGAAGCCAGAGAAACTGTTTCCTAGGTGTATGGGCCAGCAGCTTGCTGTGGAAGCGATCTGAGGGCACACGGGCAACCATCGGCGGTCCAACAGCCGAAACAATGCCACGTTTTTTGTGTGTGTGTGTGTGTGTGTGTGTGTGTGTGTGTGTGTGTGTGTGAACGAAACTCCCCTATTTCCAGAGGTATCACTGGTAGAGATGCTGTTTGTTTTCATTCAGAGAGTCATTCCATTTTAATTTAAGAAATGGCAATTTTTTAAATTAAATTTGCCATGCGAGTTAACATTTCTGAGCTGTAGAAAGTGTTTTAGAGTTTAGTTTTTGCTGACATGCAGCATCATTTCTACAAAAAAATCTTTTCTAAAGTTTTTTTTTTGGTAATTCAGAGTTTTCTCATGAGCTGCAACTTTTTTTTTTATTATAGCCACATGGCACAGCTATACTTTTCTGGAAAGCTTAAAAAGAGAAAAAGAGTACTTTTTTATGGTAAGATGTGGTATGATTTACCACGCTAATTTGTTCTGATGGCTTGGCCTTACAAAAAGTACCGGAAAAAACTTCATTAAGGTAAATCGAACTTTCTTCCCAATTGAGTGTGAAATTATTTTTTACCCCCACATGCCTTTTTTTGAGGC
This sequence comes from Brevimyrus niger, assembly GCA_015164015.2. Taxonomy (NCBI): domain Eukaryota; kingdom Metazoa; phylum Chordata; class Actinopteri; order Osteoglossiformes; family Mormyridae; genus Brevimyrus; species Brevimyrus niger. Next base: position 13,526,969 of record JAABNY020000063.1, on the reverse strand, counting down.
TCAAAATAACTTTTTTTTTTTTTTGTTTAAAAAACTTTTTACCACTTTTTACCACTTTTGGGCTGCTTATCTCATGGAGGGGAGGTAATGAAGCAGCGGCGTTACACACAAGTAGCACACAAGCATGTGTTTTCCAATTATATATTCCAAGCCATTAACTGTTTTTTTTTTTTGTAATCATCAAATGTAGTCCGCTGCAGTTGAAAAAATGCAGTAAGCCATAGCTGTAATAAAGTTACAGCTGGTAAGAAAACGCTCTGAATTTGCAGTGTAGCAAAAGCACTTCATTTTCCCTGCATGACATTCTGAGCTCTGGAAAGTATGTGTAAATCACCTGGCATATTTAATCAAACTGTGATTTGTTAATCTGTTGAATTAAAATAAAATCTCCCGGAAAATTCAGGCAATGATCAGACCAGATTTTCTACTGTACTTACTGATAAAGGAGACGGACCACAATGTTTTATGGCCTGCTCGACATGACTTGTGCAATCGCAGCAAATAAGTTTACTGTTCTGTTGATGCCCCTCCCCCTGCAGCAATGATGCATATTTGGACATGCTAGTAGATTCACCAGTAGCGACCTCTATGGCATGCGCTCTCTGGCTTGGGCGTTGCAGGCACTGGAAGCAAAAGGCTTGCGTTGCACTTTATGGTGTTTAGTGAGGCCAACAAAATAAAAAATTGCAAATTACGAGCCGGTCCAGCTTTTTAAAAGAGGCGTTTGGTTAATTGAGATATGACATCCATTAGGTCAGCAGAACTTAAGGTAAGTGGGTAGGCAACCCTTAGCGAAAAGTGGATTGCAGGTACAAAGGAAAGTACCCAAGAATATATCCATCTTCTAACCACTGGATGGGATGGGATAGGATGGGGTGGGGGGGGGGCTGGATCCTGTTCCAGGTAGAACTGGGCACAATGCTTGGTGGGTTGATGGCCAATTGCACATCACACATTAAACTGGCATGTAGTGTATGTGCTGATTAATCCTACTAATTCAGGGAATTTTATGGCGTCAATCCATAATAAATCTGCCCCTGTTGTGTTTGTGTTTCTGGGGGCATGATTTTACTTTTATCTCCACTGTTGCCTTTTTCCAGACAGTGGTGACTGGTATGGAAGTGATTTAAGTGCATTTTTAGTTGAAAGCTGTCGTTCACATTCCATGAGTCAGTCTTGTCTCTAGTACAGAACCCTTGAGAAAAGCACCAAATAAATCCAATAAAACATCTATCTCTATGTAAATGAGTAAAGTGTCAGTCTCTGTGTGTAATCCTGCCTGGTAAGGGTTTAAGGGTTTAACCCTTTTAGTGCAAATATATGGGAATGGGAATCTCTTGATATTAAGTGTTTCCTGCAGAACACACCAATGTGTGTATTCACTATTTTATATTGACCATAGTAAAATAGGGAGTTATTAAATATAAAACGTGTTTCTACAGTCCAACCATCTTAGTCCCTCTATAGGGGTGTTATATGTTATGGGAAGCAGAAGTCCCATTCCTCTTTCAAGGAATCGAATACCAGTTTCTTCAAAGCCTTGGGAAATTTTTATGTGAAGTTGTTTTGGGGATGAAGTCTCCTTTAAGGCATCAGCTGACTGGAGACTCCTCCACGATGGTGATACCTGAGACCTAATGTGTGGTCCTGTTGCATGGGCCGTTTCTGCGGAACAAGTAAAGGCAAACTTGCATTGCTCACTGTGCGGGAAGGATAGTCCGATGTGTTGCGTTGACTTTTGATCAAGGCAGTTGTTTTATTTCAGCTCGCTAGAGCTACAGTGCTTTTCACGTTTGGTGTGTGTAGGAATGTCTTTGCAAAGACATGCTTCACTTTGGCAGTGAAAAGGAAAGTCAAAGCCAGTTACTGTTATCCTAGAATCCAGGGCTCTAAAGACTAAAATCCATGTTGGATATCCTAATGTTCAAATGGATTCAGCCTGTCGCCTCAGCTGTGATAGCTAGATGATCATTTTCCAGGCTGGACTTGAAGAGACTTGTGTGTTTACCTCCAGCGTGGTGGGCTTCTGTTACAGATGTTTGTCTGGTCTCCCCAAAAACCAAAAAGCCCATTATATAGCTGCAGAGCTTCCATTAAGGTGCTACTAGAATTCTAACAAGGATTAAGTGAAAACAGACAAGTTACTCCAATTCTTAATCCTGTGCACCAGTTTCCTGTTATTTACAGGTTGAATTTTAAAGTGCTGCTGTTTGTGTATAAATTCCTATATCGGTTTGACCCAAAATACATTTCTGATATATGTGGAGAATACAAGCCCAGTCTCCCGTGAGTCTTTAGGAACAAGTCGACCAGTAGAATCATACATAGCAGTGCAGAAGATCTTTGGGCCTTTACACTCTGTTTTGATTAGTTTCTCAGTTTAAGCACTGCACTGCACTTTTATTTATTTTTTCGAATAAATGATCTTTCTTATACCCTAATATATGTACAGAACACCTTGAGTTATCTTTGTGCTTGAAAGGTTCCATGCAAATAATATATTTGCCTTCACTCAGCGGGATTCCTCTTGGGGCTGAAACACAGCCCTAGATAACAGTGGGGAAAACAATGCATTCTTTGGAAAAGTTGTGGCCATTTTCCTACATTCCTGCTGCTTAACGCACAGCTAAAAATAGAGTGAGTCCCATGTTTGAGAAGGAAGGGTTGTGTTGGCATAGTGATTTCCATGGTGATTGAGGTGCCCATGACATAGCGATTTCCATGGTGATGGCAGGATCAAAGGTACCTGGGCATTCTGGTAGAGCTAGGAGTAGTAGCACATCATGACATTTTCCTTTTTATCATCTTATTTGCTTCCTTGATTTGCAAGTGGAAAATTGCTAGCAACAAATGGCTGCACACTGTTGTTTTTTTTAGACTGAGTGGTTTGGTCTGGTTTGGCTGGTCGGCATCCACAGATCAGGGATCACTGCAGCATTTGTTGCCAGCTGCTAGCCCGGAGTGAGCGCTCTCCTGGGGAGCATGGCCAGGGTGTCTGCTGCTGCTAAGCCCTGGGAGGCTGGATGCATGGCTGGGAGGGTAAAGGGATTCCCCAGACCATGACGCTTTATTGCCATACTGAGTCAAGCTGTGGAAGAGCTGACCTCACCATAAGGGCGGCATTGGCCGGGGCTGTGGCCTGTGGTCTTGTTAGCGACTGCAGCAAAGCTGTCGGAACTTCTCTGCGGCCGCCCTTTCGGACGTCTGGAAAGCATGCCTGTGTTCCATTAAATAGTAGCCCTCAGCTGAAATGCGCACCCCCTCCCCCCCCCCCCATACCCACCCACGTCTGCATAAATAACCCTATTACATGAATAGATTAAACGCTCTCTCTTCTCTGTAATTTCTGCAGCAGTGAGCTTTCATGTGATAGAAGTGGGGGCCGGGGCATGATTGTGGAGGAGGGGGGGAGAGGGGGCTCCACAGCAACCCAACATTTCAGCTGTCATTGGGGCGTCCCCGGGATTTCCCCACAGCGCTGCCGGAGATTCCGTGATGATGTGAGCTGAGGAAAGACCTGCAATTTCATTCTGAACGGTGTTTGTGCTGAAAGCGGTGCGGCTCTCTCTGTCCATCTGGGAGCTGGACGGGGGGCCCAGGCAGGCGTGCGGCCGTCCGGAGTCACGTTCCCCGACCTCCCCGTGGCAAAGATGAGCAAATGTGGCGCTGGGGTTGCTGTGGTAACACACCGGTACATAGACCTTTTTCATCCACAGAATTCTTTTCTCTCATGCTCCCTCTCTCTCATCATCCTTTCAGTCTTTCTATTAGGATTGCATGAAATAGACTTTATTTGCTAAATGAAAGCGCAGCTGTAGAAGTGGAAAAGAAAGCATCGTTATTCCTGTTGGATGCCGGCCGTCCCGCGGAGTCGTCGCTTTGGGCAACTTCCACACAGCTGCAGAAACTGACATCTGTAAGATAATCACCTGACGTTGTTAAACATCGGTGATAAGTAATACAGCGTTTGGCTAAATATGCTTACGGGGCTACTTTAGTACAGTGATGCCTGGCTGTTCCTCGGGCTGAGACAGCGCCTCACACTGGTTGAAAGACAAAATACTAATTGGTTGTGAGCTGCCGTTTATTCATGATGGTGGTTGTTGAGCTATATGAGATCCACATTGTCTTTGCCGGGCCTTTTGATTTGCTCACACGTCGTGAATCCCGCTACCCGAGTCCCCGCCAGTGCTGTCGGCTTTGTGCTCTTTGGATGGTTATCAGGAAGCCATGTCTGTTCTGAGATGCTCAATGCTTTACTGTACACACACTTGTGGATATGTTTGCTTATGTGCGGGAGGCTTGCGTGGGCTCTGCTGGTGATGGTGTTTATTAGGCAAGAAGTCTCTGCCAGAGAGAGTGTGTGTGTGTGTGTGTGTGTGAGAGGGAGAGAGGGCGAGAAGAGGAAGATGGCTGAGGGTTTTTGCTTGATGTGCGAAACCTCAGAGATGCTGTCCTTCTCGTAAATGATTGTGACCCCGGTCGACGGTTAGCCCTGTGCACTTACTGGGGGCCCGGGCACTCCAGAACGGAGAGCTTGCTGGCCGTCTGTTGCCGTGTTATTTTGTGTCAACGCAGCACCATTGGCCTGCCTCCAGGTGGCGCTCTTTCAGGCCCTTTTAAGCAGTGAGCCCTCCAGCTCCCTGATAGCTTTACTTATTGTATTTTTTTTGCCGCTCATCCAGCTGAATAGTATCTCCATTTTCCACTTGGCTTCCCCTATAGAGCCCCCCCCCCTCCCTGCCCGTGCCTCTGTGTCCAGAACTGTAGTGATGCTCCATGACTGAGCCTCCTTTTCTGGCATTTAAAAATGGAAGCTCTCGGGTGATGGCAGTGTATTCAGGGTATGACGGCGCAGGTGTGTGCCATCCAAGCAAGGCAATGTAACGAGTCCTTTCAGCAAAGCCGTAGGTCTGCGCTTTGAGGGCAGAGACACTGTGCTATATAGTGTCGTCCCTCAGGCGGCAGACTCCAGGGAGGGGCGGGAGAGGGGCTCGGCGCTGAGGTTTGTCCTTCCGTCTGAGTCGCGGAGCGTGCAGAGCAGCCGGGCTGCGTGCCGCAGCTCTTGGGGAACAAGGCCTGCCCCTGGCGTGTGGAGTGTCCCTTCGGCCGGCGGGCCAGCTTCAACCGTCACGCTTTCACACACGCGTGCTAGGGGAGCTGACACACTTTCATGTACGTGTGTGCCGCTCTATGTTTGTATCTCTCTTTTTTTTATTAATTAATTTTTTTAGAGTTGCTATTTATACCCAGAAGTAAACACACACCCCAATATACAGTGCCGTCAAGCCTGAGCAGAATCACTGTGAGCTTGGAACAACGGGCTCACACTAAAATCTCCGTCCATCGATTTGTGTATTTATAAATATAATCCGCTGCAGTGTAATACACTGCATGTAGCATTATACAAATTGAAATATTCTAAATATAATTAAAGCATTCATGTTTGTGCAGAGTGCATATACCCATTCACACACAGCGTTCTGTAATGCAGACACATACCGTTCTGTTAGCACTGTGTATAAATATATGCTAGACTAAGGTCTGCAGTGTGGGAGTCGGAGGTGGAGACGGGGAGAGGTAGAAAAGAGAAACTGATCACAGGAGACACGTGCCCAGATATGGCATGGGAGGCAGGCCTTCAGACAGGCCCTTCTCTGTGAGGAGAGGCGATTTATGGGTTTGGGTTTATATTTAGTGTTATTACGCACACACGCTGGCACCCATGTGCGGTGGAGGGTAAAACGGACTGGAGCCTCACAGGCCTGGATTTTCCAGGAGCTGGGGGTTCCCTAGAAAATGTCACTCTCCCGCCACCAGATTTTACATATTCAAGGGCCCCTATCGAGTGCTGTCCCCCCTAAATCTGCCAGGGTATCCGTGCCCCTCCCATGTCTCCGCCCAGGAGACTTTGTCAGCGTTGACCGACACCGTGGCTGTGAGTCACGCCGTCTCTCCACTTGCCGTATGCACCTTTATCTGTTCGTTAAGGTGTAATAGTACATCGTGTCAGTGTTTGTGACGCATACACTGTGCGCTTCCTGTATGACTTATAGCCCATAGTCTCCTGCCATCTATCGTGTCATTTCATACCCTCTGCCAGCCTTGCCAGACGTCTGTGGGCACCAGGCCCATACTCTTGATCTCAGACCTTCAGGATAACATATACCCTCCTTCCCATTACTGTCCTCACACCCCCCCCCCCCCAAAAAAGACACACACATTCCTTTTCGGTGAATGAAAGATTAGCAGAGCAAACAAAGTTTACAGTTTGAAGCATGATGAAATCCTTTGCTGATCCCACACCCTTCGCAGCCAGTTTGCTGTTTGTGTGGATTGATGGTGTGACATCATGCCTCCCTCTTTGTCTGTGACTGGATATGCGTGGAGTGAATATGCATGTTATATATTGAATATGTCCAAGCCACCCTGATCACAAGAAGCAGTTATGAGTTAGATACTGAATGTGTGCCAGTGTGGGTATAGACGTGTGCGGAGTCCTTTTTTAAAAAAAAAAAAAAAAATCCTCCCTTTTCCCCTCTTCTCTCGTCTCCAAAGGCCTCTGACACCACATCAGTATGCTTACCTTCACTTCACAGCACACTGGCCGTCTTTCCCGAACTGTGTGTCTGCGTAAGATTTGGCAACACAGTGTCAGAGCTGCATGCGCACGCATGTCTGTCGGTGGGCAGTCTGTCTCTCTGTGCACATCTCATTCTCTTTGTGTTTAGTAATGCTAGCTTACATACCCTCACTCATTGCACTAATACCATGCCACCATGATGCCTGTCAGTCAGCAAGCAGTTCTGCGTGGTTAAAAAAATGATCATCTGCTTTACTACCCAGCATTAGCGGTAGTGTTCAGCATGCACCTTCTGAGCTCTGAAGAGGGTGGTTCCTCAGATTTCATACGCTCGTCCTCTTCCTCTGTTCAGACGGGCCGCAGCCACTACATCCCCCTAACCCCCACCCC
>JAABNY020000063.1:13502694-13519819 GCA_015164015.2 Brevimyrus niger | reverse complement strand
AGGTCCTCCCAAGCAATAATGATCTCCTCCTCCATACAACCTGAAGCCACAGTGCTCCCAAGCCTGTTAGCGAGAGTCACGTTTATCCTATTTCCTTCTTGAGCCGGGCTTCCCCTGTAAAGGACTGGCCCCAATGCTCCCCCCCCCCAGGGATTTTTGTAGCCAGGGAAACCAGAAAAAAAATTGTGTAGAAGTGAATAATGGCAGGGAATGGCCTTGTATTTGCGTACTGGCTGTGGAAAACCCCAAGAAATGGAGGGGGGGGGGCTATGATGCCCAAATCCCCTCTGAGGCTTTAGAGCACTGTGCTGAATGTTAGCTTTGAGCCCCAAACATTTAGCAAGGAGTAGGTAAAGAATGTTAGCATAGAGCTCGGAACGTCTCATGAGCGATAGGTAAAGGATGTTAGCATGGAGCCCGGAAAGTTTAGCAAGCGATAATTAAACCTGTGCCTCAGGAAATGTTAAGGTACATATGCTGGCAGGAGGCTTTGATGATCAGAAGCATCAGGGACATTGGTGCATGATCAGCAGCTCTCAGGAAATCCTAGTGTTCCTTGCTCAAATGGCAAGAGTCTTGCAGTGGGGATCCTCCAAACCTTGCATGGTCAGCTGCATCAGCCCCTCCTCACAGCAGATGGTTGTCGGCCACCGTTCACTCTGTCACCAGCCTTCAGTGACCATTGTTTCATAGTAATAATTTATTCAAACGTGCGAGGCTTGACAGATGCTAATGGCCGCTAATCGATTTCCATTTTCCTCATGACCTCGGTTACCACTGCAGGTTTAGATTGGGTTAGCAGCCTGGAGGGAGCCTCTGACTTCTTGCCAGTTTCCTCTTTATCTGTGGGAGATGTACTGCATCTTGGTCAAATATAAATACAGACCTCAGTTCTTACCCACAATACCTCTGGCCAGGCAGAACACGGTGAATGTGCCACTCCTGGAAGACTTATTTGATTCTAAAGCAAGCAGGCTGTTTTTGGAAAAGGATGTGTGTCGTTCAGTTTGGCTGGCTGTCGTGAGGGGAAAAAAGCTGTCCTTCCTGCTTCCATTTTGGCTCGATTTGCGTAGCTGCTCTTGGCTCAGCTGAGTCATGTCATGTAAAAGCTTAGAACAAGGACGTTTTACCATGAGGTTGATGGCTTGGCCCGCTCTAGGTGCCATGCTGGTGAACTTTTAGGCCAGCTGCTTAACCTGGATTATTTCAGTAGATATCCATTGCTAAAATGGTGTTTTGTTTAAACTCCAAGGTGCCATTCTATATTTAGAAAGGGAGAGTCCTCGTTCAGTCCTCTGAGCGCCGCATGGACCACCCTCCTGTGCACATGTCCAGCTGATGCAGTGGGCCTGGCTCAGGCACAGGCAACAGCTAAACCATGAACATGATCTTAAAGGTGCGCCTTTTCCTGTTTTTTTCCCTCCTTGAAGTAGGGGTGGGCGATTTAATTCGAATTTACAGTTCAGGAAAATGCGTTTTTATGAAAATCAATTTTATTGCGGATTTTACACGCTGGCGCCAAAAGCGGAACTAATGCGACGCACCGTTCCTCACGGGTAAATTAGCGTGGCGCCCAAACACTGTAGCGGATTCACAAACAACACGGCAATGGTTCGGTTTTGCACCGTCGGCCACAGACCAAACAAGTTCCCCTTGCAAAGTCTGTTTAAAAACTGTTGCAACCAAAGGAAGCGGCAGGAAAAAATTATTCCTGCAGCTAAAGCAGAGACACACCGCAGAGTGGGAGAAGTGCAGCTCCCAGTGAAATGGAAATACACACAGCACTAGCACAACATCCAAAGTTAAGCAACCGTCCCTCATACGTTTTGGAACTGTGTGCCATATGATAAGAATGGGGCATGGTGGAAGGCGATAACAAACGCTGTCGCGATGTATATTCATTACAGTCCCCAGGCTAGGGTTGGACATGGTCTTGCAAAAGACATGGTGCCCATGCATACTGTGGAAAATCCGTGATTTATTAACATGCTAAAAGTTTCTAGAAGTGTTTACAATGGCGTGGTCTACCATCTCACTTAAGCATCTTTTTTGGCCTGACTCTTACTTGTTTTGAACCATTTATTTGGTATCTGTAGTTTGATTTTGAGTATGTGAGAGGAAAATCGATTAAAATTGAAAAATCGAATTTGTATTGGAAAAAAATCTGACTTTATTTTTAGGCCATATCGCCCAGCTCTACCTTGAAGACACTCTTTTGTTTCTTCCATTATAGAGAACCAGAAATGAGTCTGGTGTTTTGAATCACTCCTTAAGCAGAAGGGGCATTTTCCCACCCAACAGCTCAGTCACTGGGTGAAAGATTTTAGGAACCACCGGTCTGTGGAGTCCCTTTCAGACTTGTGACTTCCCAACCAATCAAGATGAGCTGCAGGGGCAGAGAAGCTGTGCCGGCCTGTAGTCACAGCACGCCTGGCCCGGGGAGAGCCGTGGGAGTGAAAAGATTTTGACAGTTGTGTGGTAATGTGCAATATTATGACACAGCTGCGTTTTACAGCGTGCTAATGCAGTCTTCATACACGTTAATGGAATCCGACGAGCGTCATGTTTGTGCGAGTATGTGAATGTGGGTTATGTATAAGTTACATGTGGTCCCCATAATGTGATAAAAGCCAGTTATTTTGGCATTACGGGCATCATTGTTTTTGTCTCCACAAGGGGAAATGGAACTTTCTAAAAGTCAGTGACTGCAACCAAATCACTAAAAATGTCAAAAGTGTTCTTTGGTCACTTATGATTAAGGTTAGTGCTGGGTAGGGGTTAAGGGAGGGCCTGAGGACTGCATTGAGAACCACTGACACGGATAAAGTGTGAAATTAACCTGCGCAGGTTATACTGAATGGAAGCATCTAGTAAATACCTACACATAAGACGATGGTCAAGATGATCATGATGATGGTAGTCATCTAAACTAATTATTTTTGTTGGTTCTTTGCTTTGTGTTGATATGTAATGATGAGAAATCATTACCCAGTTTCAATTCAATGGGTGAAAAATATAATGGTCAATTTCTCATTATCCATAAAATGTTTAGTTAAATAAATTGTACTAAAACTATATAGTTTATTTATTTATTTTGAACTTTATAGTTGTTTTACAATGTTGCTCTGTACATTTTTTATGTTTTTAGCTGCCTCTGGTTTTTTAGAACAGTATTATGACCTTTGACCTGCCGACATGCGACTGCTAGCCTGTGTAGTTAGGGAGCTGAGGGCCCGCTGCCATGGTCACCGGGGAGTAGTTTGATCGTTGCCGTGACATCGCTTAGGTAGAGGCCACCTGTGGAGGCCAGCAGACTGGAAACCAGCATGCCCAGTCAGGATGCTGCTGTGAAACATCCTGCAAGACGAAGCCCACATCTTGCTTACATGACTACTTTCCCTACCAGTAACCGCAACAACATGTAATGCTTAGTGATTTGAAGCCCCGGTGACACTGTCCACACCATGACCCCCCCCCCCCACCCCATGTCGTTCCTGTCCATCTGGCCTGTGTCATGTTTGACAGGCTCAGCTATGCATGAATGGAGAAGCAGCGCGCTGCCCCCCCCCCCTTCTTTTGCTGAACAGTCAGTCTGTTTTATGCGGAAAGACGTTTCCTGAGCTTTTTGTTAGTCTCCTGTCGCCTGTTACTCCGGCCTCCTGGGCCTGTAAGACAGGCGGGCCCGGGTACTTTGGCCCAGTGCCACTGTAAACTCAGGTCTTTCCGGGTTCTTCTATGCAGGGCTTGTATGGCACGTTTTAATTTGCCAGCAAGGAGATCCCATGAACTCCTGTTGATTGATGGGTGGCGGGGAAACCTTTCGGTTGTGTGATTTCCAGATGGGAGGGGCTGGGGAAAGGAGGGGCAGAGCTGAAGAGCTTTCAGTGTAATACGTAGTATTAAAAGATTATTAACTTTATTGTTCCATTCCCGATGAGTTCCATTTCTTCTTGAATGTAATTGGCCATTAGTCATTGTGGTGTACAGTCTTAATAGAGAACCTAAATGATAACATGGTTTACCAACTCATTGCGAATAGACCATCTCCCTACGCCGATTCTGTCTGCTTGGCTTCCTTTGTAAACGTGTTGATAAGCAGCTGTGGATATTTGGGGTCTCCTTATAGTCCCATCAGGTCAGCATGGATTAGGGGTGCATGATTCTGGGTAAAGCATTAGTCATAGTTTTTTTTCTTCACTCAAATTCAAAATTGTGATTTTTCTCTCATGATTCTGGAAAAATATACTTCTCTCTTGTATTTTGCATTGTGCTTTTATGAAGATGTAACAAGCAATATGTAGAGAGGCACAATATGTCAGTTAACATGGGGGTTTCCCAGCCATAGCCATGTGATGTTAGCCAACCAGTCTGTATTGCACTTGCATCACAAACTTTTTTCAGATGTGAACGTGCAAAAGTGACGGGATGAAAAGAGAAAATACATTGTTTAATTTTGGCAATTGACAAACCCCGTTGCAAAACCCTGAACGTTCTGCAGAGCAGGGGTTGGGAAACTCTAGGTCAGGGGTTGGCAAATCAATTGAGAAGATGATTTAAAAAAAATAACTGAAACCCATTGGACGTAAAACAGGTGGACCTTGACTTTGATAGAACATTCTTTAACATATTCAGCATTGGTGAAGGGCTTTCCGTCTTGTATAATTTCCCATGATGCCACAAAACTGGCAGCAACTGTCCTCAACTCTGAAGTCATCTGAGCAATGAAATGTAAAAGCAGATTGTCTTTGTATAGTCCAAACATCAGAAAGTTATCTAAAGATACAGGCAGAAAAATCCCAGTGACCTGGTCATTTACAGGTTTTATGTTTGCAGCTGTGGTCAAGCAGGCATATTGCATTTTAGGTAACCACAATATTTAAGTGTACAATATATTGCCATATTTGCATTATAATTTTTTTACTCCTGGAATATGCCTCTGTCCATTCATGTCTAAATTTTCCATTTTCATCTTTTATGTTTTTTTTTTTTTTTCTTACATTTTGAGAACTGTTTTTAGCTGCCTCGTGGCACAATTTAGCTTTGTTTCAATACTTTTTCTGTTTTAGGCTACTATTAAAAACATTTACTAGTTTAAAAATTAAAGTGATCCACACTGGATCAATATTATTCAATCAAGCTAATCTACCAAGATGAACGTCACAAGCCACCAATAATCGATGTGTAATGTTCATGAAAGCTTCTTCAGATTTTCTGAGGTGTAGCCTCTGAAATGTTCTTGTAGGTATTTTCGAAACCACATACTGTACCTTGCTGTATTTCATTAACATTACAGTGTAGTACATATGCATGATAGTCCTCTTTGGAGCCGCCTGTTGACAGCCAAGGAGCCTCGGGCTGCTGACCCTTGCCCAAGGTTAACATACCGATCTTTATCACTATTCAAAGTTAGCAGCATCACCACTAATGACAACTGCTGAAGTAAGGGAGATAATTGCATTGGACCCTAGATCGATCTTTCGTTTTCTACAGAAAACCATGTGATGTTATTCCGCTAATCTGAGCCTCCAGTTTCCCCTGCTTAGCAGGTGGCTCACTTAGCTGGTTATCCGTATCATCGCCATTAGGCAAAAATAAATCAGTTATCGTATCAATCATAATTTCCACATGGGTGCACCGTGTCAGCTTTTTAGAACAGACTGGGCATATTCCTGGGTTTGAATAAACCACTAATGGCACTTTTGTACCACACCACATACCTTATTTTTGATACAGTAATTTCAGTACTTTTTCCATTGACTTCTAGACGGGTACAAGTACCAAAACCCGCTTCGCGAAGTGCTGTTATTCAGCGACAATGCTAAACATGAACTTAAATCTCAACCGCGCTTTATTATAACACCTCTTTTTCTGCCGCCTCTTCCTCCCTCATGGTGTAACGCAGTTCTGTCATTTATGGATACAGCTTAGGGGGGAAAGGGGAGCGCTTGGTTTGATGCAGTGGATCTTCCTGCTAATGCAAACACAGCATAGCCAGTGTCTTTTAAGAATGAGGTCTCATGGGGGTATGGATCAATATCGCAATTTAAAACGAATAATTGTACCGCCCTAGAATGAGATCTCATAGAGGTATGAATCAAGATCACGATTTAAAACTATTAATCATGCAGCACTGCTATCTATTATATCAGAGGTGGCTCGTGTCAGATGCTGCTGTCTTGGCGCAGTGACATATGATTAGTACCTTTGTCACGTAAAATTGTAGCTCCAGGAAACGCCAGCAGTAATGGATTATATTTGGTTTTTTCCCTCTCTGTTATGAGCCTAGCAGGTTGGGGTTTGTGATTAGGGTCAATTTTACTGGAGATACTTCTGGAACACAAGTGTGACATTGAATGAATGTGACCCTTGCATAGTGCTGAATGTTACTGGAAAAAAATCATATCGCGATATTTTGCAATTATTTTTGCAATATTTCTAAAACAATAAAAAAAAAGAAATTTACCTGGAATAAACTATAGCCAAATACAACTTATCTGACGTACTCTGCAATAGCATTAAATTATCTTCCAGTCGAGTTCACGCAAAACAGTGGGTAGTAAGTCTAATCAGATTTTTTTGACATATAGCCTTATCTGTGAAATGATCCTTAAAATGCTGGTGTAACGGTCTTATCCTAGCTGTCGCAGTCCTTGCAATGCATATACAATTATACAATGCATATACAATTGCAAGTGTATATTAAATGTATTAGACCAGCACAATTTGCAATAATATCAAAGATTTTGATTGATAGTTCACTGCATTGAGAGCCTGCACTAGTTAAGTTACAAACCCTTAAGATGGAGTAAATGTATATCAGAAAGACTTCTTGTAGATTTGTCATGTAAAATGAGAACCATACAAGTTTTTCTTTTGTAGTAAGGCGCTAAAATGTTGCACGACATGTCTAATTTGCCTTACTTGACAATGCACATCCTGCGATTTGATGAATACATTCTCACTCTGTGATGCTGAAACACTATATCGTTCCGCTGTACCCTTGCAGGTTCCTTTGATACGTTTGCATGACCGGTGACCTTGAGGGAGACCTGGGTGCCAGTGTGTTTTTGGGTGGTCTGGATGGGGGGGACTCTGGAGTGTTTTGGCCCTTAAAATGAATTGGCCCTTAATTGCCTTTCAAGCGCAGCATGCCCGTCACCCTAGGGACTGGACATGCCCTTTCAGTTTGGGCTTCTCAGCCACTTTGATGGTCTTTGGCAGAATTTCTCTTATGCTTCTACGTTGAATAGCCAGACCTCTTATCTGATCTCCATCTCTTTCGACATCACCATCTGCTGTGGCCTGTGCAGGGTCCCTGAAAACCAGTATCACCACCAAATTTCCCTCTATTTCTTGTTTCTGTTGGCCAATTCATAACTAATGTCTCTGCGATTAAATGTGTTGATGCCTAATGAGCTTTTTTTTTTCCTGGTGTAACTTGGTCTCCAGGCATACAAAGATTAAGCACTGATGTCACGTGTAGAAACTGTCAAGCAGCCTGATACTGTTCTACCACCTCATTGTTAAAGTTACAGGGTCGTTGGCAGCAGGTTAGCAGGTAATGAATCGTTGACAAGTACGAAGTGGGCAAGGATCAAATGACGCGTGGGGCTAGAGTTTCCCCTAATACAAACAGTGTGTCAAGTACATGTGACCTAGCAGTATCATTTTCTGGGACAGCAGCACTAACAGAAGACACTACTACTTAATGACATGCAAATTTAGTCTTTTTCCTGTTTAATATGGGTCCACTTTACATTGATATTTGGTCCCTTTTTTAATGAAACCTAGCAGTGGTGCAGTGCATTATGGGAAAGGCCCACAGGAAAAGACAAACGGCACCACGTCAGAGTGGTGACGTGTTTCATCGTGCCTCTTCAGATAGCCAGCATTTCCTGTTCCTCGTATGTTGTGAGCTTCAAACATGCAGCAGTTTAGCAACATCTCTGTGTGCAGTAAACAGCTGAAGCATTAAACGGGCTCGCTCACACTTGAAACGTTTTTCCGATTTATTTTCGGCAGATGTGCAAAAAGTTTGTTTTGGTTTTTATTTTCCTTATTTCTGGTGTCAGGAATTCTCTGTAAACTATGAGTTCAACTCATTGACTTTTTTCCCCTCTGCTGATCCAGGCTCATACAGCAGATATAGGGTACGATCTCTGTATTTATGCATTCATATGACCCCCCCCCCCCCTCCAAGAGTAAGGGGAGAAACCCCAGAGTTAACATTGTATGCCAGAGTCCTGTCTAACTGCCTCTCTTCCTGCAGGAGGCGCTGTCTCTCCCCCTCGCCCATCAGTCTCCTAGGAGAACGCATGGCCTGCGACCCAGAGCTTCCCTTTTTCCCGCTTCCTCCAGCCCCATGTCAGCCCAGGTGAGCACATGGCCACACTCTGTGTGTTTTTTTCGTTTTCTCGTGCATGTGAGAGGAGCCGCTGATCTGTGGTCAGTACTCTCAGCCCTTAGACGCCATGCCATATCATGGAGACATTTTCCTCTACAGAATATTGGTAACGGCCCTGACCTTCTCACTCGGTGGCGGCGGCCTCGCCCTTCCCGAGGTCCCTGCCTGGCGTCGGGTGTGCCCGTCTGGGTGCTTGTCCTTTGCCCGCCTCCCTGCCCTCCCCACGTCTACAGCGCCTGTTAACGGTATCGATTGGGCTTGGTTAAATCTTTGAGCTGTCCGTGTCCTACGTCCGTCTACAGTTCCTGCCCATTTGTTACAAAGTTTCTAAGCCACTTTTACTTGCCTATAAATAGTTGCCACTCATTTCCTATTGGCCCTTTGCTTTCATATGGCAGTTTTCTGTCCCTCTCCACTCTTCATGTACTGACATTTTGTCTGAACATCAGAGGATCAAGGGAACATGTTCCAGACAGGTTGCCCTGAAACAGGTTATCACTTTTAATCAATAGAACAGGTTGTATGAACAGTATTCAAGGAGGCGTTAGTGTGCCTTTGGGTGTAGCAATCTGATGTCAAATGGTGTGCGGTTTGAATATCCTCATTACTGAGATATGACTGTTTGCGTTCAGTTGGAGAGGAGTCTTCTGAAGTGCCGTCTCTCCCCTTCTCAGTTACGCACGCAGACACCCGCACCTCTGGGCGGGCCCACACATACACGCGCACAGGAAGGAAGGGCCGTTTGCAAGGACACGCCGGCACAACTCTGGGTGTGTGTCTCAGTGACGCGTGACGTGCCCTGTGGGCGGGGGACATGGAATGACCCGAGGAGCAAGTGAAAACGTGTATCACGTTTTTGTTTGAGGGGAAGGGTGAGGAACGGGCAGGGCTGGAAGAAAGACGGACCAGTTTGCAAGAGCCCCACTGTGTGTAAAACCACCTCATTCTAAATCCCTGCTGGAGGCGTGAAAAACTGTCCTGAAAGACAGAAGGTGTTGGAGATCCTGGATCCAGCTCTCCTGCATTCCTGGAGTCTGCCGTCACTGCTAGGCTTCTGAATTGCTGTAGGGCTGCATCTTTCTTTCTGTCTTTCTTTCAAGCTTAAGCTGAATTTACCAGCATCATAGAAACTGCGTGTTTAGCTTTTTGTCTTTCCCTTTTGCCTCGCTGCCCCTCTCCCTACCTGCCTTTATCCCTCAGTTGCATTGTCCTGACTGGTATCCATGACGGCCCCCAGTTACTGTGGCCTGAGCCATCGATCGGCTGGAGCTGCAGCTGGCAGACGGTCTGAGAGGGACTCTGAGGGACGTTTACAGTTAGGTGGAGCCGGGCACCCGGCAATGGGGTAGGCAGAGAGAAGGGGGTAGAGATGGGGGGAGGGAAGAAGATGGGTCAGGGGTTGCACATATTCCGAGGGGACAGCCAGTCTCGAATGCACTCCAGTGTTGATGGATGTCATCTGTTCACTTAAATTACTGGGCAGCAGCCCCTACTAACTGTCATGAATCATAGTAACCATGCATGTTTTCCCAGCTAATTAGATGCATCATGGTTTTGCCGATTAAAGTAATTAGTAGGACGGTAACAAATGGTCATGATAGATGGAGGTAGTTGTCACCTCCTCAATTATTCAGCGTGATATGTGATTATACTACTTTTGTTTTGATTACTTAGGTACTGCTCTTCACAGTGTTGGTTATATTTTGGTTATATGTTCATGGGAGTTTCACTTGCACAAACATTTTTGAACGAAAAATGGATAATCAGTCAAATTGTAGTGGGGGCGGGTTTAAGCAACTAGTTGTGCTCGAAAAACTCCCATGAGCTTATATCCTCAAACGATGAAACGTGATACATATGTTTTTTTTGCCCATCAGTGTGGTCATTATTAAGCAATATATCCAAATACAAATGTTTTATCTTTAGTGTTATTTTGGTGTTATATAGGGGTAACATTATCAGAGTGTTTTGCAAGACTTTATATATAAAGGAAGACAGTAACACATTTCAAGAAAAATAGTCTTCTGTGCTGGGAGAGTAATATACACACGGTCCTCTCCAGACATGACAGTCTGTGTGTCTCATTACATCCATAATTGAAAACAATGGAGTGGCTCTTCTGCATAACTGTACATAACTGCAGGCATGCTGCCTTAAGCCTTCATAAGGTCCCTGCCTCCATGCCGTTTTACAATGGAATCTGCACCCGAGGGGAACTCGTGCCACTTTCTTCCACAACGGCTGCAGCTCAGTAGCTCTGCCAGGAAGTGATAGCGGTTAGATGGTGGCTTGTGAGGTGAACCTTTTCAAAAGGTCACAGAGGTGGTGTTGGTGTTGTATGCAGCGGCTGTGCAGCCCCCCTTTTAAATGTGTTGTGGAATGCCTGCCGGTGTTTATACTATAATACAGTCTGATGCTGCAGTATATAGACTTGGCCTGGTTAGTGCCCCCACCACCCAGACGGGCTTTCCTCGCCCTCGGGTTCCTTTGCTGGAGGTGCTGTTCTCTGCTCTTCATCCCGTGATTAGATCGACTGCCCTCCTTGGAGCGAGTGGAGCCTTTTGCCAGTGTCCCCCGGGCATCGCCAGGCTCCGCCGAGAACAGCGGTGCCAGTACTTTGCAGAGAATAGGAGCCCTGAGGGCGCGAGGTGCCTCTGCCAGCCTCCAGTTTAATCGTTTAATTAACACGCGTGTTGGTTTGTAGTTCTCCCAGCCCTGCAGCCCAAGCCCATGCATGTAATTACGTGTCAGGTGT
The DNA here is from genome assembly GCA_015164015.2 of Brevimyrus niger. Classification (NCBI taxonomy): domain Eukaryota; kingdom Metazoa; phylum Chordata; class Actinopteri; order Osteoglossiformes; family Mormyridae; genus Brevimyrus; species Brevimyrus niger. Next base: position 13,508,660 of record JAABNY020000063.1, on the reverse strand, counting down.
GCGGTGTGTGTGAAAGACGCCCAATGGCAGGGACAGAAGGCGGAGCCTCACTGATCTGCCAAAGGTTTTGAAGTTATCACTGGATCTGCTGAGGTTCAGCTGCAGTGTCCTATCTGGCATTTATATTCACGACACAGCTGTTGTCATAATAGTATTGAGAAATTGTTTGGAAGATGTTGATCGGTCCATTCTGTATGTTGTAGACTGTGCAGTAGGCGTTTGCTCAATGATCAGATCGGGGCCGGTAGCTACTGTTGTTGGCCACCCTGTGTCAGTCACACTTCCTGCAGAGCCTCCATAGCAATGCCTGAAATTCTGGCTCATTGTGTGTCGTTATTTTACTACCGGTGCCTGACTGGCTTCCTCATTCCCACTCTTAGCTGTCTGCACTAACAGGGATGGACACCCACTCCCTGTCTGCTGAAGTGCCTGATTTCTCAGTTTGAGCGCTAGCGGGGCTGTGTGTGTGTGTGTGTGTGTGTGTGTGTGTGTGTGTGTGTGTGGGGGGGTATTTTCATCAAACCTACTTTTCTGTTGTTAAAAAATAAGGTTTCTTTTATGTTTCAGGATTCATCATGACATGTATTTAATGTAGGAGACCATATGCCTGAACTGCCCTGTCTTGTGACTGTCTGGAAAAGACCAGGAAATGGTGCTTTTCGGACCCAGTCACTCGATTTCCTCCAGCCTCAGATGCCCTTTAGTAAAATCTTCCGTCATTAATGCTCGGACGCACGAGCGGTGGGAGCCGGTGGCAGCTTTCTGCTCCCGCGAGACCGACACGTCTGGAGGGAGAGAGCGAGGCGCTTCTAACACGGGTCTCCCACTGTATATCGCAAACGTCACGTGCTCCCCTGGGTGTTCCCTGGTCTCTCTCTCAGTTCACTCTCTCCCTCTCTCTCACACACACACACTCTCTCCCTCTCCCTCTCCCTCTCCCTCTCCCTCTCCCTCTCTCTCTCTCTCTCTCTCTCTCTCTCTCTCTCTCTGTCACCTGCTTGGTGTGAGGGCTGTCCTTGGCTTGTATAAGGTGAGGGAAAAGGGCAAGACTCCAGTACCCAACCCCAAATGATGGAGAAATGTTCTTGTTCACCAGCTGTACAAGAGAGCTGAAGCACAGATTCGGAGTACAGTACTCCACTGGGAGGACTTTCTGTATTTCATTGCTTCTGAGAGTTGAGCCTGGTTCCTCTTATACAGATATATTTAGATTATGCTTCAAGATGTATTTATCTGATCACAGAAGAAACTATTTACTTTAATGAGGCATTCCTGCATCAGTATAGTGAAGTAAGCATCTTATAATACAATCAGGGTATGCAGCTTGTGCGCACTGGGAGTAGTTAAACGGGGGCCTGCTCAGCAGAGAAGGCAGCCCTCCCCAGATTACTCTCCCTCCAGCCGTACCGTCTTCACCCCTCTTGGCTTTCCCACAGTCAGCTCATTTTGCCGTTGCACTGCTTATGACCCCCGGTGATCTCAGTGCACGTTCACCTTCACGGCTGCCCTCCTTCCAATCAGCGCAGGATAATGTGATCTCGCTGTCAGCCGCATCTTTCCTCAGGACAGAATGTGGCTTTTTGATAGCTTTTCTGAATGTATGAATGAGAGTCGGAAGATGGCTTTTTACCCTGACTGGCTGCGGCAGAACAGGACGACCCGCATGTGGACCTTGAAACTGTCGCTGAAAAGCAGGGAGTGAAGCGTTGCATGATTTACCTCCGATCCAGCATGTTTGAGAGCTGCTGTTCGCTCTGGGGGATGTGCAGGCAGGTTTGCTGCTGCCCAGCATCTGATCCATCGTGTTTGACATTGTGTTTCGGGTCAGTAGACAAACGTGCCTGTTGTGAGCACGGGGATGCCGATGCAGACTAACCACTGGTTTCGGGAAAGCACTGCTGCTCACATGCAACGGCAACTTTGCTCATGCACACGGGCGTCTCCCAGGTAACGGCAGGCAACTAGAAGATGTCTGTCAGACTCAGGTTAGCTGCAAGTGGGAACAACTCACAGGAGGAATCCCGGATAGTGGGCGGAAGCCACATCTGGAGAATGGCACTTGGTGACCAGTTTCCTTGGTGACACACATGCATACCCAGAAACAAACACCTTGGTACCAAATAGAGAGGAATATATAGCGTATAACCCAAAGGGTCAGCCAGCCACTACCCACCAAGTACGATCACACTACAACCCACACAGAGAGGCAGATAGTCTCACTCCGGGCCTCTCTCCCCAGTAGTGTGCCCTAAATAGGTATCCGGCAGCAATCAGTCCTTCATCTTAGCGTGCAGAAACAATCGGAGCCTAATCACTCACAGCAGCACCTTCAATTAGTCAGGAAGTGTCCATTACCAGCTCGGTTATTCAGCCTGTGGGCTCCCCTGACAGCTTTCAGTCTGACTGCGGTGCGTGGGCGGGTCTCTCCTTACTTACCGTTAGCTGCCAGAATGCTAGCAAACCGCCCCCCATGTCGCGTTTGGGGGCACTACGTAAAGTAGCTGTGATCAAGGCAAAGCGTCATCTGCAGCGGGACGGAGCGAGGGGTAGCTGTCAAGACAAGTTATCTCAAGAAGCGTGTCAATTCTGAGGCTTATTTCAGCTGTTAGATGTGCTTTCTCTGAACGCAGCAAACGCCTGGTGCTTGCCTTCGTTCTGTCAGGAGAGCTGCCCGTCTGAAAGGGCACTCTGCCCCGCCTGCAAAGGCGCCAGCGCTGTCAGGAGAGCCGCTGATGAAATGAGTAACATACAGTATACTGCCCAAAATCAAGATCACAGTATGCCGAGATTTCACTTCAGTTGATGAGAGCAGGAAGTCGGATTGTACTACACTGGTCCTTATGGTCCTTGTGCTGAGTTTCTGCTCTGTTTGTGTGACTGTTATGCATCCTTTGTCATGTGTCTGACACGCTGGTTCGACATGGGGGTATTCCGGAGTCACAGGGGCTGATTTAGCATAGAATCATTTTTTTCTGTAAAATCCCATGCCAGGGGGAGAGTTTCAGATAGTGTGTCAGGGTTTGGTTATAGTAAGATGACCCTTCTTTCCTGAAGTAGCCACATTGGCATTCAGACCGGCTCTGACATTCTTGTCCTTGGAGGTGAACCTAAAGAACGGGATCTGTTCCATTCTCCATGTTCCCCTGAGGTTGCCCTCTCCTATTTCCATTTGTAGTCCAGTTTGTGAAGCTCCTCCCATCCACAAGGTGTGGGGTCAGAGGGATGGGTGCGAAAGTCAAGAGATCGGGGGGGCTCTATAGCGGCAGGGTGAACGTGGCCGCCACCCGCCTGTGCCATCTGTCTATGTGCGCAATCGAGCAGCCTCACGCTGTGCAGGCAGGCTGTCCTGCATGATTACGCGCTCACGGCTTTCCACGGCACCGACCTTGGCGCCCTAACCCTCCACGAATGCCCCCGCTGACTGCTAACATCTGGGTGCATGTGCCTCGATAGCTGTTGCCTTCCTGGAGGTTCTCAAGGCATTCATGGAGAGCTGGGTGAACCCCATGCACTGCTAATCTAGGCTCCCTTATGGGTTATCCTGAGTTTATTGGCTGGGGATGCTAAAATGAACCTCCTCCCCAACAGCTTTAGAGCCTCATAAAGGAGATATCTTGGGTGATCTACTTATCAGTAACACTTGACCTCACAGCCTAAAACGTATGGAAATTGCCATGGTCTCATTAGTAGGGGGTTAGACATGCAGTAAATGAGCACTGTGGTGTTGCAGGCAGGGATGTGCAGCAGAAGGTAGTTTGTTTTGCGTGGTGTGGCGTTTCTGGGGGGAAAATGCATTGTGTAAGGGCGGTAAGTGCATGAGGCGTTCTGGTTCATACTTGACACATCTGCTTTTGTTTCAGGAACACATACAGTGCAGGTTGGTCTCCTCATGCTCACTGCAGCGCGTGCCTCATAATGCCTTATTGTGCATTACATAAGCAGTGTGGTGTTTCATGACTTTGAAGTATCCAGACCTCGTCTGCTGTGGTTATCAGAACTATTAGAAATGGCTTTAGCCTGAGAAGTTCCTCATTAGGATTGTCATGAGCAGCTTTTATAAGGTATTTTATCTGTTATTCGGCTGTAATAAATTAACATTATCAAGTGCTGTTAAAAATTCATTTGAAATATAAGTCCATTTTTAGTCTAGAATAGAGACGTTTGAAACGTGCTGCCAGCCTTAATCGACTCGCCTCTTGTCATTTCAAAACTTCACTAACTTCCTAAGTTTGTTAATCGAACAAAAGCATAACGTTTCCTAGCGATTACCTTTTAGCATGAATTATATTAACCCTAATGCAGGTCTGACATATTGACAGGGCAAATACAAAGCTGCTGTTCTGAAGTCAGTTTATCCCGAAGCTCCATTTGGTTTGAAATCAGATTGGGGGGGGGGGGGTCTATAGTTACACAAGCTGAACCGAAACATGAGTTTTTTTGTGCGATCGTCAGATTGGTTGTAATCAGTAACTGTTCCCTTAAATAGTGCATGGCAGTATGCTCCATACATGGGTGAGGACTATTGAACCTGATGACCTGATGAAGCCGCCTTTTTTTTGCTTTGCCTCTTTCAGCTAAATTTTGTTCTTTTGCATATCTGCCTTCTGCTCTTTCTGCTCCACTTGCTCCTCTCCTTCCTCCCCATGCACTCGTCTGATACTCATCTTCCTCCTCTCCTGTCTATTGCTGTCCCACCTTCTCATTTTTCTCAACCGTTCCCTTTGTTTTTCCGCAGTCCTCTGCTCTCCTCCTTTCCCTCCATGTGCCCCCCCCCCCCCCAGACTCTCCGGGGGTCTGTCTGAAGCGTATCTTTGCAGCCCATGCGCCGCTCCCCCCTCGCCAATTGCCCCCGTCTTAGCTCTTCATTCACAGAATAGCTCTTATAGGTGTGCCAGTCATGCTGCATTGGCCTGTTGCCCCCCAGCCAGTTTTGCATCCCTTTGGCTCACAAGGACTGAAGCTCTACAGTGTGGGCGGCGGCTGGAGAGTCCGCTGTCTAGGCGACAAGGTGGCTCTGCTCTCGCACTGCCTTGGTGCGCATGGCTGTTCTGGTTCATTCATACCGACCAGTGATTGGTTTGGGCGTGCTCTTTAGAAAATTCGCCCTCCAGTTCTTTTCCAAACCTCTGACACTCTCCATCGTCCCTGCGTGGCCCCCACGCCGCAGTCCGCAAGGGCAGCATGCACGAGGACACCGATTGAGTAAGCATTACACCCCCACCCACCCCTGCCCACAAATTGCAGTGTCATTGTGTGTGGATGGTGACTTTTGGGGGTGGTTGTTGGAATCTAGGGGGGAACCGCTAGAGGGCCAGAAGCAGGTGAACGTACGGGGCGATTTTAATAAAGGCACCATTCTGAATGTGCATCTTAAAGCATTAATATCAGCTTGGCAGGCTGTCAGTTCGTGTCTGGTTTGTGTGTGTGTGTCTGAGATGTGTGTGAGCAACAGGCACAATCAGTACACACTCGGACACACAAGGAGTGCATGGGTCTGGGGTGGTTTCTCCGCACCGCAGAATCAGTGCAGGAGGGGAATACAGAGAAAATGAAATAGGGAGAGACTCTGAGAGGGAGGGAGGGAGGGAGGGAGGGAGGGAGTGGGAGAGAGAGCGAGGGAGCGAGAGTGTGACGAATGAGACAGTGGGGCAACCCCCCTCTCTAGACTAGGGATTCCTTTGCTGCAGCGATCAGCAGTTTCTCTCTCTTAACGCCCCCCCCCCTCTCCAACACAGAACTGGGTGGGATCCAGAGCCCTCATGTAGCCAACAGGTCACGATGTGATGATACCTACACGCACGCACACACACACACACACACTCACACCCTTTTGAAAGCTGATAATAGTCTTAGTGGCTAAAGTGTGGAATCTCTGACTGGTTTTTATCCCTTCTCCCTGGCCCTCATTCTGCTCTCCATCACTCCCCCCCCCCCCCCCGCCCCCCCCCCCCCCCCCCACCCCCACC
>JAABNY020000063.1:13475956-13491754 GCA_015164015.2 Brevimyrus niger | reverse complement strand
GTGGTGCAGATAGAAATGCTTCTCATTGAGGTTTTATTTCCCTGTATGCATGAATGTGTGTGTGTGTGTGTGTGTGTTTAGGCATTAAGTGGTAGATGTCATGAAAGGGTTAACACCCTGGAGATGAATCAGTGGCGTGTCCCTCGCTGACTGTAAACCCCCAGGCTGGGCGTCCACAGGCAGCGATGGGAGGCACTCGGCCCTCAGTGCCGACTTGCTGCAGGGCTTCTCTTTCTCCTGTTCAACTGCCTCTCAGTTGTTCACTTTTTCTGACTTTTCGGACAGGAGGGAATGTTCTCACCCATTTTCACATCCAGAGCTACACACATAACCCAGTTTTATATTCATAAATTCTATGGACCCCTGGACATTCTCCAAATCCTAATAGACAAGAATATTCTTTCAGTCATAGGTTGGCCTATCAAATGTTCATGGATTTTTCCCCCCTTCATTTTAAAAGGCTCCCCTGTCTCTCAGTGAAATGATGTCGCTTATGAGGAGGGGGACTTAAACTCTGTACTTTTATGCAGAGCTATTCTCCCTGAGCTTTAGCTTTTGCGCTTATCTGACAGGCTCCTGTTACTCTATTTCCTTCCAATGCTCTTCCTGGCTTTTTCCTGGGATGAATCTGTAGCAGATTTTCTTTTCTTTGAAATCCTCGGCCCGATTAGACCTTTCCTATTGGGTATGTCTAAGGATTTGTTCAGACTGCAATTTGTACAGCTGATCCAGAGCTTGGTACCACTGACAGGCATCCATCTCCGTCATTTTGAAACACATGACGCTCTTTCTGTGCTGCTGGGTGTTGCCCATTCTTCTCCATCACCTGAACTGGTATGTGGCCCTTTCTCTGGCTACACAAATATTTCAAGTGGGAAATTTATTCTGTATTAAAGCGGTTTGGATTTCATGGTGAAAGTAAATATGAGATTTTCATATTTAGATGAAATATTTTCGAGTGTGTGTGTGTGTGTGTGTCAGTCAGTGAGTATGTATGTATGCTGGCTCACGTTTGCACCTCCTCTTAGTCTTTGCAATTAGCCTCTTTCAGCTGTGTCTGATGCCTTCATTTAGATGAATTAGGACATAGCCAGTGAATTACCGGCTCTCGTTTCACACTGCTCACTCACTCCTTTACCAGCCGGCTGCTCTCATGCTCTGTGCTTTCTGGAAACACAGAATGAGCACCCAAAAGAGTGAATGCTTTCCTGTCAATGTACCAGGCCTGCCACATTCATTCATATACTTATGTCAGGAGTGTCCCACTGCAGTCATGGGGGGCCACGGTCCTGCACATTTTGGGGTTTTCCTTTATTTTACACACCTGTGCAGCTGTGACATGTATATTGCAACCCCATTGGCTATTTCCGCATTAAAAAATTTAGTTTATAAACCAGACATTTATTAATCAGTCAAACTCACTTTTCAGTGGTAAATTCAACTAAAGATGTGAAGAACGTGACCATTTTTAGGAAATGTCCTAATGTAAGTTATGTACCAAGTTAATTCTCCATTGGTCAGATGTGTTCAGATGGTTTCATATTTGAAAGTATTTTTTTTTCACCATACACTACCTCATTTGGCTCCTTGAATATACTCCTAGTCATAAAATGTGTAATCTGTTGTTTTTAGCATGTTAAAGGGAAGCTAATTGTGAGCTCTTTGTTTCTGTAATGGATACTCCTCTGTATCAATTCAGGCCAGAGTAAGAGAGAAGATGTCATTTTCAGTTGTGTTGTTCAGCATTAACTGTGGTCATCCTTATTCATTTTAAGGCTTTTCTCGGGGTTCAGTTTGACAAAGTTCTTCCCAGATCTCCCTGTCGGGCATTTTCGTCCTGCCATAAATTGATAAGACTTTGGAAGTCCTTCTTGGTACAGCTTTACTGCCTTAATTGCTCCCTCTGTTTCTTTGCTGACATCAGTGGCGGGTAAGGACCCAATGAATAGCAAAGGCTGTCTTTTACCGTGTTGCTGAAGACGAAACGGTTTCATTGTGAGAGAATTGGAGGAGCTGTGATTTCCAGAGTGGTATGGCCTGTAGGGTAGTGGTATAATATGGCCTGTAGGGTAGTGGTATAATATGGCCTGTAGGATAGTGGTATCGTATGGCCTGTAGCATAGTGGTATCGTATGGCCTGTAGCATAGTGGTATCGTATGGCCTGTAGCATAGTGGTATCGTATGGCCTGTGGTATAGTATGGCTCTTTGTATAGTGGTATAGTACGGCTCGTCGTATAGTGCAATAGTTTGGCCTGTCATATAGGGCTATAGTATGACCTCTGGTATAGTATGGCCCATCGTATAGTGCTATAGTATGGCCTCTGGTATAGTATGGCCTGTCGTATAGTGCTATAGTATGGCCTCTGGTATAGTATGGCCCATCGTATAATGCTATAGTATAGCCTCTGGTATAGTATGGCCCATCGTATAGTGCTATAGTATAGCCTCTGGTATAGTATGGCCCATCGTATAGTGCTATAGTATAGCCTCTGGTATAGTATGGCCCATCGTATAATGCTATCGTATGGCCTGTAGTGTACTGAGCAGTTACGCTTTATTGACTGTTGAGTAAATATGGAGTGAGTCACTTTATTGTGTCTAATCTTTCTTTATTATTCTACTCTTCTTCCTCCCTTTTCTTTCTCTCATTCCCCTCTTGTCGTTCTGCTGCTTGACACTCTCTTCATCTTCTCTCACCTCTGCCTCTTTCTACCTTCCTCACATCATCTCCCTTATCTTTTCTCTTCCATCATCCCTCTCACCTCCTCCTCTGTTGTCTCCTCCCACCTATCTTGCCTCTCTTCCTTCACCCCCTCATTTCACCACTCCTTTGCCTCGCCCCCTTTGTCTCTTCTGTCCATCCTCACCCCATCCCTCTCTTTCCCTTTCTCTCTCTCCTCCCTCGCTTTCCTCGTACAGGCGGAGTTGGACCTGAAACGCTTGCGTGACCCCCTCCAGCTACAGCTTCCCATTCAGCAGATCGTGGCCAGCAAGGATTGATGGGAAGGGATCCCTCCCTCCTCTCCCGTATCATTTTTTTTTCTTTCTTTCCCTCTTTTATTATTTCTCACTCTCCCACTTTCCCACCTCTGACATTATTTCAGAATCTAGGGAATTTTTTTTCTTTTTCTTATTTTCTTTGAATTCTACTTTTCAATCTTTTGACTGAAAACAGAATAAAATAAACAACACAGGAAGAGGGGAGGTACCAAAAACAAAAACTGGTCATTTTCTCAGAAGAGGAACACGATACCGATTCACCAAGGAGCCGAAGAGATGGTGTAACTGTTCACGATGTGGCAGAAGAAGACAGGAACAGCATAGCAGCGAGCAGGAGGTCTTGGATCACCGCGGGATGTGATCCATTTGGGCATAGGAGAATGACAGAGCCCCCACCCCCCACAGCTGCGCATGTGATCATATCGTGGGTGTTAAGGGTCCACAATGGCTTCGCACTTGGGGCTGAAAGTGTGGAATGAAGTAGGTGGCTGAACTAACAACTGTTACCCTTGCTACCCGACATGCTCATACGCCCCCTGGGTGGGGTTGAGGATGGATGTGTTATGCTCCTGGCTCTCTCCGCCATCGGGGCGGCGCTATCGACCGCTGCAACACTGACTTCCTGCCTCTGACTTCCTGTACGGACCCTCTCTCAAGCGTGTCCTGAGAGTACTGCCGGAAAACATCACTGTGTGTTTGATTATTCCAAAAAAAATTTTTGGCACTTTTTATTTTAAAAGCCATAATAACTGTAAGAGAATTTATATATCAAAGTAATGAAACACTCATTTTATCCTGGTCGTCTTTTGTTTCTCATTCAGACACGCACAGCGTATCACAGGCTCATCCATCCATCACCGTCAGCATGGCCTTATAAAGGAACCGCCCTGCAAAACAGACTTTTTCAGCGCACATTTTATTATATTAAAAGTTACATTTGCCTATCCTGTCTGCTTCGGTGTGGGCAGTGTTAAGCTTTTTGTTTTCAGGGGTACTGTTAAAATTTCCACCACTCCAAGTTTCATCCAATACCTACAAGTGCTGCTGTCACAGGCTGTTTTGACAATTGCTACTTTAGCTATATTTCCCATAGTGCCTCGCTGCCACCAAATCCGAGGGCGCAGTGTGACAGGCATGTGAAGATGTCACACGCACGCATCAGTGCCATTAGGAATAATAATTTGAGCTGTCAGATTATTGGAAGGGGTGGGGGGCAAGGGGGTGTGTACGTTTCACCCTTCAATTTTACGAGTAAAGGGGCAGCGATGCCTCTGGTCTCTGCCAGCCTTACCTGCACGCCCAACCAGCACGTTTAATTGAAAAAGAGGAACTAGGGAGTGGTGGTCAGCCATGTTTTCTGCATGTTTGTCGCTAACCGGACTAACCGGTCATGTGATATTGAGAACGCAGTGATTCAGATAACAAGGGTCTCTGATGAAATGGAAATCCACCCCAACCCCCCGGTTGTAAAAGTAAAGTTAAATCAACATCAAATTAAAATGCATTAGATTAATCAGAAGGCTTTTGCAAACATATTTTTCGATATTCAGGCGAATTTCGCTCAAAGATGAAGTTATGCATTCATATGCTAAATAGATTTATGAAATTTTAGATTAAATGGGTTTGGGGCTTTTTCATTTAAAATGCACAGAGGAATTTCTGTACTGGCATAATGCGGAATCTGTGATGAGAATTCTGAGTGGCCTTGCTGTCGGTCTTCTGGAAGGGAAGCGGTTCAGCATTCCCTCCTTAACTCAACTTTTAGTGCCGGAGTGGGATCTGCGCTGAACGGAGGGTGTTTGCTGGCGGGTGTCTGCAATGTTGCAAGTTTGGTCCTTGTCTTCATTGTCCCAGTGACACGTTCGCAAGACACCCCGGCAGCTAGAGGGCGCTCCATATTCATTCTGCCTGTTCATATTTCTGTGCATGTCACCAAAGCTCTGTTTTCACCCTGAGGAAGGCTGTCAAATCGGCTTGGCACTGCTTCCGGAATATTTAAGCTCCACCCTCTCTCCCATGTCCCAGTTCATGGGAATGTGGCCTTTAAACGCACAGCAACAAACTCAGCTGGTTTGTCAGAGCCTTTTGTTTCTGTTTGGAAGGAGGTATAAACATGAGGCAGTTTGGGACATATGAGATTGGTCTCTGCAATTATGCGTGGTGGGAGGGAGTACAGGTGCATGTTGTGGGTGTGATGAAGTGTGTGGCCCTTTGTCCTCTTGCTCCTAATACATTCTGAAATTAACCCCTTTTTACTTCAAACAGCTGTCAGTTGGCCCCAGCCTGCTGGGGAGGGCCATTAGCCTGTTCCCATTGGTCAGAGGGAAAACATTTTCCTGCCTCAGTGACATTTCCATCACATATTCATGTTTTCATTCATTTTTCCTTTGTTCTTCCTTTTTCTAAATGAGAATATATCAAAATATAGGGATTTATTCTAAAGCGGGTGTTGCATGAATGTATGTTTACATGGGGAAAAAAAATATTTAGAAAAACCTAATAGAGTTACCAAATGTTGATTTTTAGGAGCATTTCTCTGCAGAAAGATTGACTCGTGTGTGTGTGTGTGTGTGTGTGGGGCATCAACTAGGGCTGCTTCACAATACACCGGCACGGCGTCCCAGACAGAGCTGGCTGCCTCTTGGTAGACATCCTCCACTCTGCATAGCACTTGTTGGGGTAAAGTGGGGCCAGCCTGTCCAGTTCTGTCCTCCCTTCCTTGTTCATCTGTCCATCTGTCTGTGGGCATGGACGCCACTGAATCCTGGGATTCAGACGCGAAGCTCCTTCAGAGAGCATGCAGTACAAACCAAGGTGTGCACGTCCCCCCTGTTTCTTTTACCATCCTTTTATCATTTTCTTAAAGCCCCTTTTAGTTGAGACTTCTTGTTTTAAGCTTTGGTGTGTGCATCGTTTTAAAGTTAAATCCTGTTTACGTGCACAAAGGTGATAAAACGAAAAAGCGAACGAAACGGGATGTAGGCTTTTGATCGTTTGCTTTTTGTTGGGATCCCCGTTCCATTTCTTCTGTTGGCATTGGATGCTGTAATGTTTATTGAGATGAAAAACAAAATTTAAACAATGTAAAATCCTGTATCATTTATGAAATATGTATAAAAGAGAAATGTAATTCAGTTATCAATAAAATACTTATCCAGTTTTTGGAATACTTTGTTGTGTGGTATTTTATTCTGGCACGAACCCTTTAAATTAGAATTAAGTGATCAGTGTCGACACACCACAGCGAAATGTGCTCTCTGCATTTAACCCATATGTGACATGGCAGGGGGCAGTGCTTGGGGACGGTACCTTGCTCAAGCTACCTCAGTGGTGCTTTGCTGGTCTGGGATTCAAACCTGCAATCTTTCAATTACAAGTGCACTTCCCTTCCCGTTAGGTCACCGCTGCCCACATCCCGCTGATGATTTGAGATACCTAACCAAGTATCCCGGTCACAAAGACAGGGTTCCTAGAGCCTGTGCCAGGTGATACAGGGCGTGGGGTGAGAGTACACCCTGGAGAGGATGCCAGTCCATCGCCACAGGGTGGGGATTATTTACAGCCTCTCCATGCCTTCTGCTCGGTTTTGTATGATTGTTGTTTACCTTAATGGTGTTCCAGAGCTCCTGGTTTGGACACTGCTGTCTTGACCTGCTTCTCCAGTCATCCTTGGCCTCTGCTGCTTCCTGTATCTAACCAACATCCTCCTGAGATAGGACCTGTCTGTAGTTCCAGAAAGCCAACTGCCACAGTCCATCTTTAGCCCTACGTTACTCAATTGTTTATCTTCAGGCAGCCTCTCTATCCTTAACGTCACCTCCTCTGTGGCTCTGGTCCCTCACACTGTTAGTTATTGTACTAAGGCCCGCTTATCGACATGGTAGGCGCTGACATCTATTATTTTAATGGCTCGTGGGAGCTCGACAGACACACGTGGTTCGGGGACGTGCCACTGCACGCCTGCACTGCCTTGACAGATAATCTGTCCTGAAATGCCAGGAAAGGTTGTATCCTTTCAGTGTGTTATGTGCCTATTTAAAGCAGGGAAGCTGTTGATAAGCAGCCTCGCTTCCGAGCCGAACCCACGACCTTTCTCTGTAATGCTTTGTCTTTCTAATTGTTCCTTCGTCCACCTTGGCGGTTGATGTGTCAGTTAGTTCCAGTGCTCCCACTGCCACGCCCAGCCTCCAGGTTGGTGTAGGACCCGCCTTTCCCCTACACCCATTGTAAGGAGATGTCGCTAAGCAGTCATATGAATTGTTAGGCCCATTCCGCATTGTTTCGTTTAATGTCCTTTATTGGCTAAGGTAATTAATTTCAATTAAAGTGAAGCTAAATCGGCTGGCACTTTGTTGTGGGCCATAGAAAATTTAAGCCGCAGGGCTTATTAAAATTTATTCTTTATAATAATGAACAAACTTGTTTAAGGAACGTTCATGCCTGACTTGTCCCCCACCGCGGTGGTGAATTCTCCCTGGGGCATCGATAATAGGGCTGTCGTGCTCTGGTTGACCTCCGCTGTGGACAGGCTGTGCTCAGCTGGATCTGCTCTCCATTAGGCGCCCGTGTCCTATATGTGCTGCAACCAGAGAGGGGTAAGTGAAGAAAGGAGGCATTGTGGGGGAAACGGGGTCTCACAATTGAGAGATCAGCATCTTAGAGCTGAGAATTTGGCCGTTTTGGTTGAGGCTTGGGGGACACTGGTAGGATTGATAAAGGATATTAAATCATTCTGGTCATCTCTCATTGCCGTAGAGAGAAAGTCTGGCTGCAGTATCTGGGAATGGTGGCGGAAGTGTCCTACATGGGCTTATTCTGGGATATGTCACCACCAAACAATGGAAGGATGGTCCTGTCAGTGGCTGATGGAGGCGTCCGCATAAATTGGTGCAAGGTGGGGGTTGAAAGTCAAGGCGAGAAATGTCTGTAACCAGACGCCGAACCAAATTAAACACAGTTCCTTCCCCATCCTCATTTTTCCTCACTATCCCAATTGTGCTTTCCTGCTGAGAGATAAGTCTCCCGTTAAAATCCACCCCTCTTCCCTGAGGTGACGCAGAGTCTTCGTAGTAAGTTAAGATATTCTAGCAGTTTCTCTTCCATCTTACACGCAAAACCCCACTGAAGGTAGACGCTGCCCACAGTCCGTCTCGCTCAAAACATGCTGCTTCTATTCCTCTCTCTGCTCCTATGGGATACGCCTCAGGCAGAGGCGGCAGGTGAGTGACTACATTCCACCTCAGAATGCTGGTGAGCAAATGTGGTTCACCTCAGAAAGGAGGGATTAAATCGTTTCAAGAATTTCCCAGTGTTCAGCTATAAGACAGATAGTAGGCACTGGAGTACTGAAGTAAAAATTATGATGTTGGATGCATTTGTCGTATGTTTTGAAAATGTATTGGCTATATTTGAGTGTCAATTTGTTTTTGTAACAATAAGTAATTTCAGATTAATTTATGGGAGGGAACAGGTTCACCCTATAATTACTAACTTTATAACTAACCCTATAGTTACTAACCAGTTTATATTATGTTATACTAACATAATTGTTGATGGTCCAGTAATTCTACTAACTTGGGAGCTGTGAGAATGCAGTTAGCAGTTAGCAGCCCTCTGCTCACCAAAAGGGCTACGACACTGCAGCACACCTATGTCTCCATATCAAAACAGCACAAAAGATGGTCGTTCGGGATTCCGTATGAACAGGAGGATCCAGTCATGAACATTGGGCCCTTGACCTGGACCTCCGGTTGTCCTTCACCTCCAGTTCTTCCTGCATGTCCCTGGAATCCTTCTAAGATAGGATGTCTGCAGACAGGCTCTACATAAACTCTGTGTCGTGAATTTTGTTAGATAAAATGTTTCCTGAATTTCGGCGGCCCACAACTGTATTTAAGGAAAGAGTGAAGACTAGAGTGCTAATCAGTCGCTCTGTCTCTCTCTCTCTCTCTCTCACTCGCTAAGCCAGATGGATTGATGGCTTTCGAGCTCAACTGTCTGTCACAGACATCCTGGCATTGTCACCTCTTTTCAGCCGAAGGACTCATGTCTTTCCTGGCCATGCCACTGACAGTGCGTGATTAACTCTTCCATCCATCTTCTAACTGCTTATCTTGAACGGGGTCGTGGGGGGGCTGCAAGCCTGTGGCAGTCAGCACAGAGTGCATGGTTGGGGTTCACTCTCGGTGGAACGGTAGTCCATCACAGAACTGATTAACTTTTGCTCGTTCCCGTTTTCAGATTGTCCCTCATCCCTGCTAATGCGCCTCTGTGTCTTAATAGTGGCTTAATTTTGCCACTTAGACCGGAGAGTGAGGAGGGGCTGGTCGTGGGGGGCTGTAGATTGTTGTCGGCTGTCTGATGCAGTTTGTTTAATCCTCTTGATACTGGGCTGCCTTTTGCTCTCCCTCTCACTGAATGAGTCCCCATTTTCAGACATGAGGTTGGTACACCAACTCAGACACTTTGGGCATAGGAGACAATTTCATTATATTTAACATCCAGCTTCACAGGACGAAAAAACAAAGTCTGGAAAGTAATGGAAGACATTACACTGAAGAAACCAGCACTCACTCATTCCCGTTGACCATCACAGGACATCTTTAATATTCATTTAAGAATATAATCACCATTTAAGCTGGCAGGTGGATCCAGCATCCCTCTAATGAAGCACCTGAGCAGAATGATGTATGGCGCTTGGTTTTTTGCAGCCGTGGACCCGTGTTCAGCTTACATCAGCCTGAACGAGCCATGGAGGAACACGGACCACCACGTGAACGGCTCCTTGGGCGTGCCACTGTGCGACAACCACATGAACGGGGAGTGGTACCGTTTCACGGGCATGGCGGGTGATGCCATGCCCACTTTCTGCATCACGGAGAACCACTGCGGCACCCACGCACCCATCTGGCTCAACGGCAGCCACCCACTGCCTGGCAGCGGCATCGTCACATTGCCCACCTGTGCCAGCTTCAACGACAATTGCTGCCAATGGAATGCCAGTGTGGATGTCAAGGCCTGCTCCGGCGGGTACTACGTGTACCGCCTGCCACGCCCCACTGTCTGTTTCCATGTCTACTGTGGCCGTGAGTCCCCACCTACCCGCCCTTCTGCCCGCCTCTCTGTATCCAACCATCCATCCATCTGTCTCCTAAGCCCGTACAGGGTCACTTACATTAAAAAAATTTGATCATTTGCTCTGGTTTTATTGTAACATTTTTTTAACTGCTGCAGTATAGATGCATAGATGAAATAAGAAATTTTGTCAGGTGATAACAGAGGCTGAAAGACAATGTTGTTGGTTATACATCAGTTTTGATAAAATACGTAGTTTTGGTGTTTTTGCCTTTTACCTTTGTATGCCAGCATAAACAATGAATGGAAAATTTATAAGGAGGGGGGACAATTAAACATTAAGCGCACAATTCTTCTCGGGATTCTCCCCCTGCTTCCCTATCATATAGGCTAGTGTTTCCCAATCTAGTTCTCGGTGATCGTCAGATCGTCCACATCTTTGCAAACTCCCAACTTGCAGGGAATTGAGAGACCGCAAAAATTTGGCCTGTCAGAGGTCCCCAAGGACCGGTCTGAGAAACACTGCACTAGGTAGTCCTCTTTTTCTATAAAAGTCATTTCACATTACATTTTACACTTCAAATGCATTGAAATATATATATTGAAATACATGATTTCTATCATTTTTCAGTATATTAATATCAACCTTCAATCACATTAGATTGTAATTTATTATTTTCCCTGAAATAAATGTCTTTCAATGCTTGATTCTCCCTCTGTTGCTATATTATTAGATTATTGGCTTTTCCTGCCGATAGAAGAGCGGTACAGTTTGTGTGTATATGTCTTCCTGTTTACTGCTCCATCTTTCTCTGTTACATGCTGTTCAGCAGTCTGGTCTCAGAGGTCCAGTAATGAGTCGTCGTCTGTCTGTCTGCCTTTCCGCCAGATTTCTACGATATCTGTGACGAGGTTGATTGCCAGGGTCCAAACTGTGTGCCGGCTGAATGTCAGTGTCCCAGTGGTACTGCCCTGGGGCTTGATGGTCAGACCTGCCTGGGTGAGCGAGGGCAATGGAGAGTCTGGGTGACAATGCGGGGGGGCGTCCTTGCACCAATTTATGCGGACGCCTCCATCAGCCACTGACAGGACCATCCTTCCATTGTTTGGTGGTGACATATAACAGAAAACTGGAAGGGATTTGAAGATATATCCTAGTATAAGATCGAGTTTTTGCGCATAATGTAGTTGCTAAATTTAATTGACACATTAAATATGAAGTACATTTAGTTGCCTGGATAAATCTTATCCAAAGTAATACATGTGTGGAAAAAAATTAAAAGACCACACTATTTTTTTTTTTTTAAAAATCTGCATTTTAAAATCCTGGTTTAATCTTGGTTCTGCAAACAGAAGACTAGACTCTGAGGCAGGCGGCTTCCAGGCTCAAAGTTTCTTAGACAAGAAAGTCTTAGCAGGACACAAGAACAAGGTGAAGCAGGAGACACTGGCAGTGTGCAAAAACCAGCCAGGTAGAGAGCAGAAGCAACTTATTAATGCCAGAGATGACAGTCAACTTATCCAACAGTGACTGATAAACCGGAGGATGACCTCAAGTGACCTTCAAAAAGAAAGGGAAATGTTAAATGATGTTAAGACCCATTAAGTGAGGAAGAAGCCCTTCATCAGTGAGAAGCAGGGAAGAGCCAGAGTTTGCAAAAAAATGTGTATATTACACAGGCGCATACCCATAAATTGAGAAATAGTGAAACTGGAAATTCTGCTGTGGTCTCTTATTTTTTTAACGAGCTGTATATCACCTGGTGATACACAAGACCATTCCTGAGATTTGGACTCACATCCCACTCATTATGAGACTCTCTGCTAAATTAACTACACCGTATGCTTCCTTGTAAGTGGAGCATTAATTTATTGAGAATGAGTTGCATGATGAGAGACGGTCCTGATTCAGAATATTTCCCCCTCCTGGCCAGACGTGAACGAGTGTGAGAGGAACAATGGCGGCTGTGCAGAGGTGTGTGTAAACACCAAGGGGTCCCACCGCTGTGAATGCGGCCCGGGGAAGGTGCTGGGGAGCGACGGCTGGAGCTGCAGAGGTGAGGGCCCCCCCGCCTGGCCTCGCTGGCCTTCCTCCCAAGGTGGAATGCAGGATCATTTATCACCCCCCCCCCCCTCAGAGATCGAGGGCTGCCACAACAGCAATGGTGGGTGTAGCCATGGCTGCTCCGTGCTGCAGGACTCCTACGTCTGCCAGTGCCCTCGTGGCCTGACACTCGGGGAAGACCAGCGCACCTGCCAGGGTAAGGCAGTAGGGAGCGGGGGAGCGTGTGTGCGCGTGTGTGTGTGTGTGCGCGTGTGTGTGTGTGTGCGTGTGTGCGTGCGTGTGTGTGTATGCATATGTGCATATATGTGTGTGTGTGTGTCTGCCTCTGTGATGGTTTGTATCAGTATAAAACCTGTTACTTTTTAGTTGTTGGGACATTTTTCTGGTCTTCACAATATAATCCTCAATTTTATAAAAAAAAAATATATTTTAATGCACTCAAAAAACTAAAACAGCTAAATCTTTGGTGTGTTTGGTTAATTATGGCTAAGGCTGGGTAGGGGTTAGAGTTATCATAGTTAGGATTAGGGTTATGCCCATAGAAGTAAATGGAGAGTCCCCACAAGAATAGGAATATTTGAACAGCACTTCTCTGTCTGTCTATGTTTTAGTATGTGCTTTTAAGTGTGTGTCTGTGCCAGTTTGTGTCTGTGTGTGTTTGTATGTGTCTGTGTGTATGTCTGTAGGTATGCATCTGTCTGTATGTCTATATGTATGTATGCCTTAAAGGAATGTATGTCTGTGTGTATGTGTCTGTGTGCCCGCACTCATACTCACGACACCATGGCATTTCAGTGCCAGTGCAGTGCCACCCCAGCTCCATACAGGTGTCCGTGCCGAAGAGCCTGGCTGGGGGGCTGGACCTCTTCCTGTCCAACTCGTCCTGTCGCGGCGTCTCTAACGGGACCCACATCAACCTGAGCTTCAGCCTGAAGACCTGTGGGACTGTGGTGGAGGTCAGGACCCAGCTGGCCACCGCGCTCACAACGTTAATAAACCGCCCCCCTAACCCCCCCCATGGCTATGATAATATAATAATGATGATTGACAGTAGCGATAACACCTGCACCACAGGTGATAAACGACAAGATCGTGGGCAGCAACCTGGTGACGGGTCTTCCACGGTCCAGCCCCAGCCCCAGCGGCAGCAGCGACATCATCGTCCGCACCAGCAAGCTGCTGCTGCCCGTCACCTGCGAGTTCCCGCGCCACTACGAGGTGTCGGACGGCTACCAGGCCAGCCTGCACAGCGCCGCCCTGCAGCTAGCCGGCCGCAGCCACGGCATCTTCCCCTTCAGCCTGGAGCTCTTCAAGAGCGCCGACTTCTCCGAGCCATACAGCTCTCCGCCCCGCCTGCACCTGCGAGACGTGCTCTTCTTCGGCGTGGAGCCGCAGGAACGTGTCGCCGGCCTGGCCGCGCTGGTGGAGAGCTGCTTCGCCACGCCGGGCCCTACAGCCAACCAGGCGCTCAAGTATTACCTCATCAAAGACGGGTGAGCCATGCTGGGCTGG
The DNA here is from genome assembly GCA_015164015.2 of Brevimyrus niger. Classification (NCBI taxonomy): domain Eukaryota; kingdom Metazoa; phylum Chordata; class Actinopteri; order Osteoglossiformes; family Mormyridae; genus Brevimyrus; species Brevimyrus niger. Next base: position 13,478,101 of record JAABNY020000063.1, on the reverse strand, counting down.
GCCGGGCCGGGCCGAGCCAGGCCCATGGTGCTGGACTGTGGAAGGAGGCCTTATGGCTGATGGGAGTCGTAGTCCAGCGTGCTCTGTTTATACGCTTTTGTTTTTAAACTGGTTTTTTTAATAGACGTTACAAAACAGCATCTCTAAATTTCCTGTTGTCTGCAAAACCACCCAGGGCCGGCTCGGCGATTCGCAGAAAATGTCTATAACCAAAACATGCAAAATAACCCATTTTAACCATAACTGCAACCGGTCAGGGACGGCCGGGACTCTGTAACTCACACCTTAATAAAGGTTGGAGGGTACTAATATAGACCGAGTGGGGATCACGAGTCTCTGTTATTTTGAGGTCATGGGATGAGAAATTTGGGAGCTCTTCTCCTAGCAAATGTGAGCCTTCATTTTGTGTGGAATGAACCCAGAATGCAGCTGAGTGTGAGGCGTCTGTATGGTGTCGTCCTGTAAGACGATTCACTTCCAACACCGTCACCGTTCACCATCACTGACAGGATTTTGCCATTTGACTTGAAAGTTTGTCAACTTTTCAAGGTTTTTTTGGCTTTGATCTCAAAATGTTTTCTATTTTTTTTTTTCTCCTTTTGAGGGGTCCCTAATACTTTTCCCATACATGTTCCATGTACTGTAACCCTGGTTCTGCCATCAGTATAGCTCTAGTTACTGGCATGACATGTGAACTGGGCCAGCTTACATGTGCTGTGAGCTGATTGGTTGGGGCGAACCTGGTTCTGATCTGCCAGGTGGCCAAAAACCCTTCTTGTGCTCTCACACAACAAAGGATTAGTCTCTGCCTCAGGCCCTAGTGACGTTCTTACTGACAGAAACTGGTGTCTGTATTTCTTAACTCTTGAAAGCTAAAGATAATGATTGACCTGTTAGTAAGCAGGACAGGCAGTAAGTATTAATTGTGCGATACTCCAGCGTGTCTTCTGGGGTGATTATGCCGCATATTGTCCCAGAGGTTATTAAGCAGAGGTGGCTGGCAGGGCAGCATTCCCTAAGATGACAGCAAAGATCAATGCTATGTGGCACATACTTGCAAAGTGCTGCCAATTCACACCTCAGACACTTTAATCCAGGGGTCTCCAACTCCTGTCCTGAAGAGCTACTATCCAGTATGTTTTCTATCCTACTTGGCTTCTGGTGAGCCACACCTGCTCCTGGTATTTACCTGAGAACAGGTGTGGCTCATCAGAAGCCGGGGATGATAGAAAACCTACTTCATAGTAGCTCCCCAGGACCGGAGTTGGAGACCCCTGCTTTAATCTGATCACAGACAGTCTTTTACTCGAATGGACCTGCGAGTCATCCAGCAATACCATGGCAAACTACAGACCTCGCTGAGTACCAGTCTCATGGCAAAATGTTGATTCTAAGGCCAGTGGGCTCAGGGAAGAAGGTGACCCCTATTCTTTTCACTTACTCGCCTACTTTGCTTTCTTGCAGCTGTATTTCAGATGAGTCAGTGAAGCAGTACTCATCTAGAGACCAGCTTTCCAAGCACTTTCAGGTGCCAGTCTTCAAGTTCGTGGGCAAGGACAATGAGGTGAGTGAGAGAGCTTCTTTCAAACGTCCATAATTCATTTGTCTGCCTGTATGGCTATTCTCTCTGTCTGTCTGCCTGTCTGAATGTCTATCCATCCAACTGTCTGTCTGCCTGCCTGCCTGCATGTTTATCTTCCTGTCTGATGTTTGTATGACAATTAGCATGCTTCCTTTACAAACCCACATTCTATTTATTTAACATTTACTTTTTGTATATACATCTTTATTATTTAAATTTTATTAAACATTTACTGTTTGTATATACATCTTTATTATTTTAATTCCCTTCTTTTAACCTACTTGTTAATATCGCCCTTTATTTTTTGTGTTGTGCTCTAAAGCCTTTATGTTGATGTGTTAAATGTGCATGTTGATGTGTAGAAATTACATTAAACTACTAAATATTAAATGAATGCTTATCTGCCTGTCTGTGTATGTATGTCTGCCTGTCTGTGTGTATGTATGCCTGTATATTTGCCTGTCTGTGTGTATGTATTCCTGTATATTTGCCTGCTTTTCTGCCTGTCTCTGTGTATGTTTGCCTGTATATCTGCCTGTCTGTGTGTATGTATGCCTGTATAT
>JAABNY020000063.1:13455395-13475856 GCA_015164015.2 Brevimyrus niger | reverse complement strand
GTCTCTGTGTATGTTTGCCTGTATATCTGCCTGTCTGTGTGTATGTATGCCTGTATATTTGCCTGCTTTTCTGCCCGTCTCTGTGTATGTTTGCCTGTATATCTGCCTGTCTCTGTGTATGTTTGCCTGTATATCTGCCTGTCTGTGTGTGCCTATTTTGACAGGAGGTTTTCCTGCACTGCCGAGTGCTGGTCTGCGGCCAAAGGGAAGATGGCTCCCGCTGCTCACAAGGTTGTCGTAGACGGATACGGCGGCAGCTATGGACTGAGGAGCACCTGGACCAGCGTATCCTGACGGGCGGCCCGATCCGGATCCTGCCGGACCTGTGATAGAGCCTGATGTCTCTGTCCTGGCTAAGCCAAGCACTGAGATCTGTCAGACTCTGGCTCTTACGCATGTTCAAGCTTTGGCATTTCACACCTCAGTACTAAGACATGCACAGAGAACGTCACACATATGTGCCTTTCACACAGTGATACATTTGAAGGGTTTCCCAAAACCACCAAAAATTCAGAAACTAAAGAAAATTTCCACAATCTTTTGCTTTTTTTTAAAGACATTAATCTGGAGTGGTGTGTCCCCACAATGTTTGTGTTTTCAAGTTTGCTACGATGTCCTTTAACATTATCTCCCCCCCCTGTCTCTAAAACCTGACAGTTACATACAGTTATTCTGTCTTTCTGTTTTCTGTTTAAAATCTTAAGCGTTCTGTATATCGGCACATTCTACCTACAGCAGCCATTTGGAGATAGTGGTTCTCTTGCTGATTGCTCTTTTTCTAAGTAGTTTTAATGTAGTTTGTAAAAAAAACTATATCAGTACTTACATTTATTATAAATGTTAACGTCTTTTCTGTGTAATCACATATTAAATATAGCCATTAAAAAATATATGCATAAAATTTCACTGTGGGAGAAAAAGAGCAAGTCTTTTGCATTAGTCTTTTCGTAAGATTTCACTAGCATTTCTGGACACATTAACCCCTGATTTTTTTAATGAATAGCTGATCAATACAGGAATAATGAAAAGGTCTAGTGGGTTTGGTGAAGCCTGTACAAGGTGCTGAAAAATCATTCACTCCTTCAGTTAAACAAGCAGTCTGACAGATGTGATGCTTTTATTTCATTCCGAAGCTTTGTGGGGGACTCTGGGTGTTTCTCAAGAGGGAAAATCATTATAAAAACTGGCGATTTAAAAATTCACTTTTGCTGGGTACCAGATTGCAACGTGATTGCAATGTGCTCTGACTAGTTATTTTTTTGCAGAACATGAAAAAATGGCAGAAAATGGCTGGTATTTTCACCACAACATAGTATAATTTTGTCTGAAAAACATCAGTGGTGTTGTTTTCAGTTTCAGACTTTTTAATATCGTTGAATATGAACTCGTATAACTTAACCATAATCATAATTGTATTCACACACAGAGAAAAGCACACAATAATTAGATAAAATAATACTGCTTTCTAAAACTGTTGAGTAGAGGAATACAGTCTTATATATTTTAATATGCTATAGAAATATTTCTGTGTATTATACAGAATAAACTGCTATATATGTTCTTAATATAAACTAATCCACTTAAGGATTTTGGACTTTATATGCGACATTTAAAACTTACAATAGCAAAAAAATATATAATTTGCATTATTTAGCCTGTAAATGCTGTCAACTTAAATAAACTAATTTAAGACCCCCTTCTCCCCTCCCCACCCCCCACCCCCCCCCCCCCCCCCCCACACACACACACACACTCTGTAATTTGACATTATATGTTTTTCTGCTTCAGCACATTGAATGTGCCCAAAATATGGCCCATCCTTAAATCTCTCTGAATTAGGCTGGTTTTAAATGCTACTTCCGGAAGAAGCCTAGTGAGACCACTTTGTCAGTGACCAGCAGTTTAGTCTATACTGTAACCATCTGTTCCCTCGGTGATGAAAGCAGCCATATTGATTGGTCCCCAAATGAACCAAAGCCATTTCTTCAGCTGTCAGATCGAAGTTCTTAAAAAAAAAAAAAATAATTGGTTTGATGCGATCCTCATTCTCTGCAGTCTCATACACTGCCTGCAGGACATGTTGGTCTGGGCTGTGAGCTGTGTTGTCCTACAGCATGTCATGTGGCACCTGCGTCATCCATGGTTTGGTTCTCCTGAGCTTCTCTGAGCACTGAGGACCCGTTGGGAATCGATCTACAGCTCATCCTTCTCCTCCCCTTCACAGTAGCACGCTGCCCTCTGGCTGTTCATGTAGGGTCTGCAGCCAAGCGTCCACACCGTGTTATACAGGGTGTCAGCCACCGTCTCGCAGGCTGCATGTAGATAAAAGTGACACGAGTGGACTTTGGTTAAATGCCCCAGTGTGACACGTATGCTTCATCTCCACCATATGTGGTCCAGTGCATGTACATCTACAACAATGAGGTACTGAGTCACCGGGACGACGGCTGACCTTCGACCTTGGACACGAAGCCCAGGCTTCTTTTGAGGTCGGAACAGATTCCATGAAGGCACCACCGGAACTTGGAGTCGCAGCGGTACTTATTGGAGCCGCAGATGTCGTAGCATAGGTCCAGCTGGTTGCAGCACTTCGTCATGGCTGGGATTCCTACGTCCAACTGGGTAATCAGGGAGATGCTGGGTTACATACACCATGGCAGAAGGAGGTCAGCACTGTCTCCATGGGTGTTGAATTGGTGGATTAGTGTGCAAAGCTTTGCCCATTTTCTGGTAGCTGCAGGAGGCCAAAGGGTGTAGGTTTGGTTTCAACACTAGAAGAAACCAAATCAGCCCTGAACCCCCCACCCCACTAAACACACACACCAATATTGGTAGGAACACCTTCACACAGTCCCCAAAGCTACACCCTTGAGCCGCTCTGTCATTCGCTCTGTCATATCACAGATACACCATGTTTAAAGGTATAGATATTGTGTTAGTGTCAGCACTTGCTTGGGTTAGCTGGTTACATACACTATCTGGTACCTGGAAACCAAGCAGTGATGAGCTACACCCATTGGGTTCGGGGGTCTTGTAATCCGGCCGTGGCAGAGGAGCTTTACCTGAAGTACAAAACACTTCTCATTATCCCAGCGTATTAGTGGAAGATTCTGTCATCAGTTTGTCCAGCACAGTTGGGCTGAATGATTCCTGGACTGACTAATGGTAGGTACATTAGCCATTTCGGTACAGTAGCTTTATTAGAGTTCCTCTAAAACAGGGAAAAATTTTATATTCAGACCAAAGTGCCATTCTTTTTTTGATAATAATGTTTGAAATTTTGTAGAATCAGCATTATTGGTTGTTTATGTGTGACCATAGGGGTGCCATGGTGGTGCATTGGTTAGCACTGTTGCCTCACAGCTCTGGGACCTGGCTTCAAGTCTCCACCTGGGTCACATGTGTGTGGAGTTTGCATGTTGTTGTCCCCCCACAGTCCAAAGATACACTGAGGCTAATTGGAGTTGCTAAATTGCCCATAGGTGTGCATGTTTGAGTGAATAGTGTGTGAGTGTGCCCTGTCATGTTCCCTGCCTTTTGCCCATTGCTTCTGAGATAGGCTCCAAACCCCCCACAACCCAGTAGGAGTTGGAAAATGGATGGATATTTGTGACCATGTAATTTTGAAACGGTATTTTAGCCCCAAAATTGCTAATGACAGTAATAACTAGTAAGAGTGTACACTTTCTAGATGTATCCACTAGATATATTCTGTGTCAATACCAATCACTTTAATGCTCATGTCATTGACCATGACCTCTGGCATGTATATACATAGCAGGTCCATGGGTACCAACAGGCCGACCAATAAGGTGTCTTAGTGCGGAATAAATGCACAGCGCTTTTGTTTAGTCAAGTACAGAACATAATCAAAAGAAAACCATATTCTAACCAATAGATAAAATGTAATGTCTTCATTTTGAGTTTAAATTGGTGGTTGATTATAATAACTTTATGTACTGATTGCAGGTTAATAGCTACTGCTATTGTTCTTGCTGCAGTTATTTCATTGAATTTGCAGTCAGCAGCTTCTTTGCTGAAGTGCTGGTGGAACGTTAAACTCACACCGGCAGCAAACTCCTATTTTGAGAAGAGATGACAGAAAACTTATGTACACAGTTGCAGTTGCAGTTGCTGTGTTGATCAGAGTGTATATTCCTGGCCTGCCTGCTCCTATTTGTTCTTGCGCGGCTGCCCTTATGGCGTGATCCTCGGTGTGGGGTCTCCAGCTACACCCTCCGCAGCCATTGGCTCCCCTAACACCTCCGATCTCCCGCTGATGGAGCCCCGTCCACTGCAGCTTTTCCCCGAGAGGGAATTCATACTGTGAGTTCAAACTTTTTATGTATGAATAAAAGGAGAGCTCACTGTCATCTGGAACTGTGTGATTTATTCTGACGGATGCTAGAGAAATATCTGTTTCTTTAGTTCTTACACTCTTCCCAGCATTGTAAATGAAAGGAATTCAGGAAGAAGAAGAACTTAGTGATCAGTGTTAACACACCACAGCAAAGCACACAGTGCGCAACAACGAATTGTGTCCTCTGCATTTAACTCATATGTGACTTTCATGACATAGCAGGGGGCAGCTAATTCAGTGCCCAGGGAGCACTGCTTGGAGACAGTACCTTGCTCTGGGTACTTCCATGGTGACTTGTTGGTGGGGGATTCAAACCTGCAATCTTTCGATTACAAGTGCGCTTCCCTAACCATCAAGCCACCACTGCCCACAAACAACAATGACAACGTCATTGTGTTGCGAACTGTATTGCAATGTGCATCCTGTTAATTGGTTAGTGATACACATCATTGATTATGCAAGCAGGCTGTTGTTTGTCTTTTTTTTTATGGACCCTCTAGGTGTGTGTATTATAACTATATGAACAGGGCTTTGGCAAAAACAACACACTGTACATAACTGTACACTGTCCCAGTGAAATTCCAGAATCATATTATTAGCTGGAATCATACGATAATTTTGACTTCACTAGTACTGATGCTTTTAGTGCTGCCTTATGTACTCCTGGCCTAAAAGAGTAGCGTTTTGGAGACCTGACTGATTTTCTTACGCAGTTGGTTTTTGTATGTTTTAATACATTAGCGACACCCCTGCTTCCCATTTTCCTACCGTATCGACAGCGGTACTGGCACACGCCATTGTGACCTCCCATCAGCTCCACCATCGAATCAAAGTAGCTGTTGACTGCCTGGAAGCTCTGGCGGATGGCGTTTAGCCCCCAGCCGGATTCTTGGGGCTCCTGCTGAGGGGTGACGGGCATCTGGGTGGGCGCCTGGCGGGCATCAGCCTCCTGGCTAAGGATCACCACCGGCCCAAGGGAAAGGCAAAACAGAAGGGAGACGCAGGTTCCGGACGGCATGGCCCAAACGAAGGGTGAGGTGCTGGATTTGCTGATGTCGGAGTGACACTGGCAGGAGAAGCACAGCAGCGGGGAGACAAGTAAGCAGCCTTGTCAGCGGAGGACAGAGGTAAGGAGTCACTCAGACACGTGCAGAAATGATATAGACTCCCAGCGCTGTTGCTCAGACTTTGACCAGTGACTGCAGCAAGCAAACAAAAGGGCTTGGTGCAGTAGAGGAGCAAAGGTCACGTCTTATCTCTGGCAGACTAGGGATTGCCATCACCCACTGCCTTTCAGTCCTTTTTTGTCATGCTTTTTTTCCCTATTTTCTATCCTCTATCCTTCACCACTACCTGTTGACCTCCTCTGCTTTTGCTAAAATCTGAACTCCATCCATCATGGGTTCTGCTACTTGTCTCATAAAACAGCAATTTGCAGACAGATGCTACTCTGATCCAGTCTCTGATGAGCTTAACTCGTCACTGCCAGTGGCAAAACATCCTGTGACCTGCCCTGGTATGTGCTACAAGTCTTACGATTGGGATTAATCAATGGTGGACCCCGCCCCCCTGTTAGTGTACCCCTCACACAATCTGTCAGCTGTTGCCATTGATAACCATCCTCCTTGTGAGCTACTCGTATAGCTAGAGTTGCATTCCTAAGTGCCCCCCACCCCTGCAGCCAGTCACTCAGCCTCTAAGTACTCTCTCTTCTGTGTGTAGATGCTGTCATTCAAGTATTTGTTGTGTAACAGCAATAACTGACCACAGTGGGGCAGCCCCCACACCCCGAAGAGAACTGTGAGAGAAACTTTGTTCCTTTTCATTGATAAGAATGTTTGATTTCTAGTCTTATGATGAGAATGACCAATGTTCACCTGCCCATGTAATCATCCCTCTTTCTTAATAACAGTTAGGAAAAAACTAAAGACAGTATAGTTACTCTTGTCTGTGTTATGCCAATGCAGTTGGCAAGGTTTCACTGAACCTTAATAATCAGAAGTGTGTTCTTTAGTTACAGAAGTCATCAATGTTCATCTAAATCCAAAGCACATTCACAATTTGACAAATTAAGAGTCAGAGCGGCTGGCGACAGTTGTTTTATTATTATTATTATTTTATAAATTTAATTGACATTCATTCCAGAGAATTTACAGCAGAAGGCAGGACTACAACGTATGTGTGCTTTGTGGAACTGGAACCAACAAGTACTGCATTGTTAGTACAATGCTTAATCTACTGAACTACAGGTGCACTGCTGACACTGCTAAATCTGGCTTTAGTTTAATGTGCCCATAAAATACTAACTTACACTTACAATCATGCAGTCAGAAAATACAGGACAAATCTTGTACCATATTGGTTTATTTTTCAATATGGGGTAATTGTACAATATTTAGTTTAGTTAATTGCACAGGACAGTTAACAGATTCTAATCATCACATTATTTAAAAGACAATTTCATGACTACACTGATATGTTTCTTTTGAACAATAAACAAATTAATAAAATCAACAGGATTAGCTACAATTAACAAGATCACTTTTTACAAAATGTGTAAGTACAAATTAGCTTGCTTGATGGCTGAATTCATGTTCTGAAAGGTTAAGTTTCGTTAAATGGCACCAGGTGTGGATCTTCATCCAAATAGTGTTTTTGCAAAGCAGTAAAAAGATCCATGAAATACTTTTTGTCTTATCACATTCACAAGGTCAAATGTCATCTGCTTTCACTCTTCCCTTTTGCCACTAAGCAGCGTTGCTTCAATTTTAGAGCACTTTGTCTTAAAATGTAATCAGCTCCAGTTTGGCACTGTGGAAGTTGAAATACCCAAGATGAGGGAAAAAAGCAACATAGTGCAATTTCACTTTTTAATTTTATTTTAATTATTTTGATTGCTTAAAGGTAAAGCCCACCTGAGTCCTGGGAACAGCCCTTCTTACCCAACAAGACTCTTCTAACAGTTATCACTTAGCCAATCAGGAAGTCATGATTCATTGGTTAGTCCGCAGGCAATGTGACATACCCCTAACACACCTCCATCTGACACACACAATCTGATTGGTTCATCTTCCTTAGGTGTCAACTCAGCATCCACCCAATGCCGACCCATTACTTCCTTGACTACAGTATAGCAATGTTTTGTAACCCACAATTCTTATTTTTTGTTAATCAACTACTTCCTTTCACATGGTGCCAACTCTAGTCCATTCATCAAAACCATCCTATCTCCCATGTCCTCCACAATTGGGTAGTGAATAGTTGATGCCACCTGCTGCACCTTAGGCAGCTGTCACCACCTGCTATCATGATACTTCAGTAACACAATAAGGCCACTTCTCTGCCTTTGTCAACATTACATTTCCCAGCATAAATGGAGCAAATGTCAAGCTAAAAGAATAAATTATATAAATGGAAGAAATATTAAAAGTAAATGCAACCTCAAACCCCTCAACTTACTGAAACTCATATGAAACTCCTAGTTCCATTAAGGACCACAACAGAGTTAATTTTTTTCTCTTAAAGCACCCATAACATGCCATCCATCAAATAGTTTTTGAGTTGTATTGTTAATGGGATCAAGTGTCAAAATGCCTTTATTTTTGCTATCACTATACAGCACTGACTCAGTTTTGGGGTGATCTATGTCAACATTTAATTAATTTTAGTTTTTCACCCATACATTGCCTCTGCAAAGTTTGAACAAGATCAGTCAAACAGTTTTTGAGTTATCATCTTAACAACAAAGTGTCTGCGGCGGTAGACCAATACCAAAATCATAAGTATTCCTGGAGTAATTTAAAATGGTCTGCCTCAGTCAGGTGAAAGTAAAGATGAAAGAAATTTGAAGAGTAGAGTAGCATTAGTAGGTGAACACCAACCAAAAATCATCTAAGCTTTATGCTGTCAACCCTTGGGCCAGCCCTGCTGAATGTGCTATCTGAACAATGTTCTGGGGAAAGATCAGAAAATATTATTTTTTTATTCACATATGTAAGTAATGTTCTTTGTTCTTCTTGAGAAAAAACAAAGAACATACATCAAGATGGTCCAGAAAAGGAAGCCAAGAGGTTCAACCTGAAGGCTGCATCCTATGACATGTGCTCCTGAAATGTAGACTCTGTATTGTCTTCAATATGATCTGAAGGAGACTGGGTTCCTCATGCAAGCTTTGTAGTGGCCATTCCTCCATTTTGCATCTGGGACCACTTCATTTGATTGTGGTGTGGAGACTAGACCACTGCACTGGAGCTGCACAGAGACAGATCAGCAACTCATTTCAGACCAACCATTAACTGACTCTTATATACTTTATAACTATTATGATTGCTGTTCATTTGGTTTTTATTTGTGCCTTAAGATTTTTAAAGTGAAAAGTGGTTGTAAAGGGGCTTAGATTAGACAGCTAGTCTAATAAATAAAAAATAAATATCCTTATGGTCTCTGTGTTTGTCCAGTCGAGCATGAGATCATTAATTTTGTTTTACATTCTGGCGATGCTGAGAAGTCTTACTGTAGAACACAGCCACCTAGTGAACAGAAGCATTAACCAATGAAATCAGCTGGATTATGAACTATAGCCTGATAGCCAAGGTTGGATTGGCCATCAACATTTTTTTCAATGGGCCAATGGGTTTGTGGGCCAGCAAAAAATAATATATGTATTGTGGGGGACCCTCACCATCACCGTGGGGACTGATTTTTAATCCCAGTCCAGCCCTGCCTAAAGCCCTGTCTATACTGGATTGCGGTCGCAAGAAGGATGGATCAAATTTATATCTCCTGTGATTCTTAATATAGGGCACCAAGAATACACACAGGGTATATTTATTAGGAAATTTAAATTCATAGAGCTGGAACTCCAATAATAAGATAATTGTGGGGTGTATAAGATTATCCTAATTATTATGGGATAGGGGTCATTGCCTGTGTTAAGATGGTTATGGATTCAAATCCCATGTTCCAGCAAAGTGATTAATGGCAAGATCATTAACCCCAACTGCTGAGCAGAAATATGCATAAGTGCCTTTCATGGTGTGTAAGATGGGGTGTGTGACAAGCAAAAAATTCCTGTATGTGCTACTAAAAATATTGTAAATATTTATATTTTATGCCATGTTGTTTAATCATAGCAGGCTTTTTCGGTAGTTCACTGGTTGACACTTTCACTGGCTGTGTCGTCACCGTGTCTCAGGACAGCCCATATCTTGTCCCACAGCTGTCTGAAATGAGATCCCCATCAGTGACGTGCTCCACACCACAAATGAATTTCAGGAGCAGTGATCATCATGGCTGCACCACCTACTGCTTCATGTTATCAGTGACTTTGGCCCTTTGGAAAACTGCACCGATGCTGCCTTCGAAATCCTTTAAATGAAGACAAACATTTTCTTAATCATTTTGTCTGCACTTTTTTGAGTTGGCCATCATCACACTGTACCGGCAGTATTTATTCCGGGTGTAATCCCACGTAAAAATAAGCAATGCTCTAAACATGACATCATCTTGGCTGCATGTAACTGTGCAGCTTTTCATGGCTTACCTTGTTGCTATTTCGGAGATGCTCATTTGACGCCAGAAGCCTTATTATTTCGGGCTGTAGGCAATTAATGAAGAGGGTCACTAATTTGTTGAGTGCTGCCACGTTAAGAGCTGGTAATGGACACTGACACATTTCTGCATATCTGCAGTGTTCCTTAATGGAAGGCGAGAGGCTGAGAGCTGCATGCTTGGTGAGCACAGCCTCGCTGAAGCACACGTTAAATGCTACAGGGCAGAATACCCCTGTTTCAGTGCTGGGGGTGGGGCACAGTTCACTAACTGTCCTGCTAATGTTCTCAGACAAAGACCCAGTGAATAAAAAGGACAAGCAGGAAACCTTGCTGTTCTTACACTTATAAAATAAAATGGTTCTGCTGCTACAGTGGCACTAACGTCACACTTTCTTAGTTAAAGTACTGAGCTTGCTGACTTAATACTGCCCCCTGTGACATTTCCCCAGATTAAAACAATAAATTCCTAGAAGTAACTGCTACCTTCTTTGATGTTTACTTCCAGTGTTCCCTGATGAGTCTGTTTGATTCCAAGTAGGAACACAGTAGAACCTGCATTACAAGTGAAACTTCACTCATTATACCTTTGCATATCCCATGCTGTGCTTTGCCACGTCAGTGTCAGTGGAAACTCTACTTTCTCTGCTCTCCCTCTCTAGCTTCTGGACCTCTTCTTCTGCATTACACGCTTGTTGGCTCTTGAGCTGAAGCTGGTCTGCAGAGGAGCTTGAACCCTCCCCCAGCTTCTGTTCCTCCACCTGCTGGGTCACATCTGTCATTGAAGAACGGGTCAACAAAGTGTAGAGACGAAGTGTAGAGAAGTGGCCTTCTGTGAATTGAAATTCACCCATGGTTCTATACATCTATTGCACTTTCTGCTTTTGTTCTATGCAAACCATTCAGCAGGAAGCATCAGTTACCAACCAACCCAACAAACAAAACTTTACTGCAGGCAACACAGATTCCGATACATAGGAGATGTCAAGTACAGGACTACTGCAAGGAGCATTTAAGGTTCTTCCACTGTAGCAAACTTACCTTCATCTTTGGGGGGCTGATCCAGCACTGTCTTCAGCTCACACCTGACTCTGGGGGACAGATTTACAGGCCAAAGACAAATCACATTACTGGGGGACACCAGAGTTCATTCATTTCATATACTGGGATTCATGGGCATGTCCATTCAGTGGTCACTCACCTTTCGTTCTCCTCCAGGGCCTCCCAGGCCTTCTTCTCCAGCCTTGACACCTCCACCCTGGCCTCCTCCAAATCTTGTGTTCCCATGATGCTGCTGCAAACCCCATCTTGGAAGAACTCAATCGGCTGCACGCAGGCACGAAATGCACAGTGTCAGCAGCTTTAAACCACATTCGTTTGCAACAAAAGAACCAAAAAATAAAACATTTTTCCATCCATAATATATATCTTCCGGAAAAATTCTAAAGAAGGTCAACATAACCATGCCTAGAAGCTTACTGCACAGCCTTTTGTCTGAGATCTTGTAAAATTACTCTTTATCCTTACTCCTGAAGCAACATAGCCTCACATCACAGAAGCGTGAGATACATGGAGAAGTGTTCTCTCTTTGATCACGAATTCAAAAAGCAGATTTATTACCACATTATGAAAATCTTCCTGGGATTCGAGGATAGAGTTCAAATAAAGGTCATACTCCATCTGTTAAAGAAACCACAAGAGAGGAGCTGAAGTGGCAGCTTGTTCCCTTGTTCTCCATCACCACATTCTATGTTTTATATAACAATGACCTTCCAATAATTGTTTCTTCCAAATGTATATTTCAGATTTCAATGTTCACAATGCATTTCAGTGTTAACTGTAAGATTCTTCCACAAACAGGAACACTGACCTTTCAACCTCATTATATCTAGGAAACTGTTGCATCAACTCCTACTTTTCAGCTACAGGCATTCGGCTGTTTCATGAAGAGTAACATTTTCTTACACACCTTGATTTCTTTTAGAATGCCACCCAAGACCTGGGACCCCTGACAGAGGTCGTCAAAAACATGGCTGAATATGCAGAGGCGCCCTCTGCTGGGCACATTGTCCAAAGACAGCTTCCTTAGCTCCTGGGAAAGATACAAACATAGGCAATGATAGTAATCTAAAGCTAGTCTGAGTTTTAATCATAAATTCCTAAAGCGATTGGCCTCCTGCCCAGGGTGTACCCTTGCCTTGTGCTGCCTGGAATAGGCTGCAGGACCCCCTAAAACCCAGAACAGGATAAGAGGTTGGAAGATGGGTAGATAGTATGCTACCCTCTAGTGGATTGTAATGTAATTGCATAGACCAAAGGCACACGTCCCTGTTCCCTTGGGCTGTACATCTGCATGATTAATTAAGGAGTTCGCTGTCATTTAACACTTGATTTACACCTAAGATAGCAGATGGCTCACTGTGTGTGTAATGAGTTCAGTTAAGCAGTTTAGAGTGGAAAACTAACAATACCTGCAGCCCTTAAAGACTAATTTCCCACCCCTGCAAGGAATGTTTTATCCATCTGTCTTCTAAGCACTTATCCTAGTCAGGGTGACTGGTGGCTTGGAGCCTATATAAGGCAGCACAGAACACAAATCAGTGGTGCAGCCTAGATGGGATGAGAAAATCTCATCATATCTTCCAATTGCAAAGATAAGGATTAGTGTCCCTAGTAAAATATTTATGTGATTCTATTGTGCTGTGACCCATTTATGATATTTATTGTACAGTTAATTCACCACTCATATTATATATGATCTTTTTACAATTTGTGTGATGCATATTCATATTCTATGCATCTTTAAGGCTGTCTTACTAGGATTTAAGGGTTTTATTTGTCACATGCAAGGTACCCAGTCCGACTGTAACCTGCAGTAAAGTGCAAGGTGGTTAGCTCCGCCATCAGAATAAGAAAAAGTAGTAAGAAAGTTAGAGTAACAAAAAAAGAAACAGTAAAGTGTTACAGGTGACAAGAGAAAAGAGAAAACGGATACATGCAACAAATATCTCCAAAGGTGCATGGTGCATGAGTAGGGAACGAATATTTAATTCCACTGTGAATTAGTGTTAAGTGGTCTGAAGGCCTGGTGGTAGAAGCCCCTTCTGAGCCACTCAGTTCTCACTGGGACACTGCAGAAGCGCCTTCCTGCCCTCAGCTTAGTGAAGAAGTAGCTGTTTGGGTGAGTTGTGTCCCTGCTTGTTTTGGCTGCTCTGCTCCTGCCGAGTCTGAGGTAAATTTCCTGCAGGGATGGCAGGTCAGCCTTCCTGGTGCATTTGGCTGAATGTACCACCTTCTACAGGGCTTTATGGTCCAGCACAGAGCTGTTACCAAATTGGGCTGTAATTCCCTCAGTGAGGATGCTCTCTAGCACTCCAGAGTAGAAGGCTCTAAGAACAGTGGTGGACCTATTAGGGTGGCAGGCAAATTAAAGCGGATCAGTGTTCACCAAGAAGATGGAATAGATATAATTGTTAATCAGCCTCTCTAAACACCTCTCTAATTAACAGTCACATCCTTATGTACTGCCCTACCTTCACACCCTTATGCACTGTCCCACCTGCACATCCTTATGCACTGTCCTACCTGCACATCCTTATGCACTGTCCCACCTGCACATCCTTATGCACTGCCCGACCTGCACATCCTTATGCTCTGTCCTACCTGCACATCCTTATGCACTGTCCTACCTGCACATCGTTATGCACTGTCCCACCTGCACATCCTTATGCACTGTCCCACCTACACATCCTTATGCACTGTCCCACCTGCAGCCCACTGTCATGGAATTATGGGTAAGCACTCATGTCTGCGGCGTCTCCCTGCACCTGATCCAGCTTCCTCTCATGCCTTCCTGCTGCCTTGTTCCTCTCCCTCAGATCCTGTTTCCTCAGGACAAGCCGCTCGAATTCCCTCATCATCTTCAGCTGTTCTCTTCGGGTCAGGCCCGTCTGGCGGGACCACTTAAGCCAGCGATGGTCCCCGTCCTCCCTGGGTTCGACGGGTGGCTGCTCCTTCTCTGGGTGGCCCATGGACAGGGAGTCTGCCTGGTTGGCCCACTGTCCGGGTCCCACCTCACTCCTGCTTCCCCACGCTGATTCCATGCTGAAGTTAAAAAGGTCACCTCCATCTCTCACCTTCTCCACAGTGCATAAGGGCTCACAGGTACTGATCTGCACACTATAATGTCGGCTTTTTCTGCTTCCTCCTGGCTCACGAGCTGCACGCATCACTAGCTAGGAAATAAAAAGTATATATTTAAAAACCCAGTTTTGAACCCCAGTATATCTTCACATACATCTTCTAACCATTTATCTTTACACATGGGCTGCAAGGCCGGCCCTGGGTGTTTTGGTGCCCTGGACAAGATTCTACTGAGCGGCACCCACTCCCACCAAAGCAGCAGAATAATTTTATCGATTCATTTATAATGAAAACGTTACAGAACCACACATTTTCTGGCTGTTAAATTAAGTGACTAACAGTTTCAATCTCACAAAAAAAGTAGAGATATACTAATATCAGTCATGTAATGCAACAACAGGCATTTCTTCTGATTTTTTTATGCTCTTATTTGCAGTATGTTCCCTAATCAATCAGTGCCCTTGGCGATCACTCTGATGGGCTGTACACATTACTGGCTATGAGTGGGGTTGCAAAGGGGCGTAAAATTTTCAGAAAGTTTCCTTGGAAATTATAACAAACGGAATTTTGGAGATTATTAATGCAATGCTGCATAGATGACTAGTGGTCATCTTCCAGAAGGCAGTATTATAGCTATTTTTGGTTTCTAATTCTGTTTGCATGTGCATATGTTTGAGTAACACCAGATGAAGAGAAAGGCTGAGCTGTGGTAAGTTCATATTTTTGTTATTGTTTAGAATATAAAATTAAACTGTAAAAGTGGTTATACAGTGTTATGTTAAAAAAACTAATCAACTTCCCCCCAAGTAATCCATGTTTCAAACAGGCTAATGTATGAGATAAAATAATTTAGCTAGCTAGCCAACTAGGTAGCAATCTTGTTAGTTTATTGATGTCACTGATGTTTTAGTAAAGTTTATTCTGTGATAATATAACTTGGCAACATCCTGGTAGAAGGATCTTTGCTCATCCAAGGCCCTCAGTTTGCAACAATAATCTTACAAATCCTTCCAACATCAGCTGCCTCTGAGGGTTACTGGTCTTTTTTGGCAATACACTCAGAAAACATCCACAACAGGCTCACAAATGCACCGGTCGAGAAACTGGCAGTAATTCAGGCAAACCTGAGGCTCATTGAGACTGACCCCCACCCATGGAACACCTCTGCAGTGGACCGTGAATCCGAGGGTGTGGATTATGATTCTGTGTGACAGCTCCACATCGAGCAGACTCTGACTTTCAACATCAAGTCTTGTGCTTCACCTCATGTGTTTGCATTCAATAATGCAAACAAAGGAAATGTGTTTGTGTTCAAAAAAGTATTATATCTAGATGCCTTTGACAACTATACATACACAGATAAATCTAAATTCCCCAATAATTCCCATAAATTCCCAAAAACTCGCATGCAAAGTTTCCTTCACTGAAATTTTTCAGAATTTGCATCCCTAGCTTGAATCAACTATGTCTGGGTCATGTATAGAATACATCATGGAGACCAAACATCCCAAATATCTCCTGTTGTTTTGGTGTTGGTTCTTTTCCATCCCCACAAAGGGAATCTCAATTTAATAACTTTAAAAAATTGATTACAATCAAAAATCTAAAAATGCCAAAACTCTTCTATTTTGTTTGGCGATTTGTGGTTACGGTTGGGTGGGGTAGGGGTTGTTATTTTTGGGATTAAGGTTTTGCCCCTTAGGAATGAACGAACGGTCCCCACAATGATATGAATTCAAACATTCGTGTGCACGCGCATGAGTGTGTGTGTTTATTCGTTTATTCTTTATTCGTTAATCGTTAAGGAATGCAAACATACAAGAATGCGTATAAACTCTTAATGAACATCTGTTTCATTATTGAAAAGGTTTAACGTTATGTATAGTACCTAATTTATACAAGCAATTACGTCACACTTGAATTAAATTACAGGTTACAGGAGTAACAGGTTGACTGAAAACATTTGTAGAAGTGAATTATTTCTAAAGAAACGTACGAAAAAGCATTTGAAATTTGCATTTTGTTGATTAATATAATAACGTCGTTCACTCCTCACCGAAATCCGAAAGACATCCAGCACCGAGTCACCCTCGGTCGTCGTCAAGGGTTACTGCGTCAACAAAGTCCCCCCCCCTTTCTATCGTACTGCGTTTGTTTTTATTGAAATTGATTTTTACTTAAAAAAAAAAAAAAATCTGTGCTCTTCTTTGTTTCGGAGAGTTGCAAACATTTAAATTAGCTGTGTTGCTCAATAAATAACAAACCATGCAGCCAAATAGACCGGTTGTGTGGGAATAATTTCTTTAATTCCATGAACAAAAACATACTCGAAAAGGTACGCAAACCAAAAAATACTTAAGGAACGTAGTGGTCAAAAACTGCGTTTCCCCTACACCTTTCCCATCACAAATTTCTTTCTTCTATATGTCTACCTCTTTACAGTGACGTGTGTTACGTTCCTGACACATCTATAAATAATAACATAGGTCTATAATAATAGAAACAAGGGTAGATAGCATTTGATATATTCATTTTGATAAACATTTAATATATTTAATATAAATTATATTTCATTGTACAGAATTCAAAAATATTCATAGTCATATTAATCCATATGAACAAAATCTATATTATGGCTACAACACCAGCAAATGTTAGTTTTCTATTTCTTGGTATTCGCCGCAAAAAAATCACAGTGCTAAATATAGAAAACCACAGCCTGTATCCACTAAGTATTTTGAAACTCAGATGTATCATTACCTTGTGTACAAAGCAGTGACATGTTTAATTATACGGCCCACTGGTTCATATTGTAAGTTGTGTTTTAATACTACCTGAGGTCTTTTACTAGATGTCGAGCTACATATTGCCAATAAATGTTTTTAAATAATAAAGACATCACATTAAATTCTATTTGGTCATTCACACGCAGGATGTGTAAAGGACAGTGCTCTCTGCATTACCACTGTGCATGTTGCCTTGCAATGCATATTAAACTCAGGAGCCTATTCAGCACTTGGCCATTGCAGTGTTTCTGCATTTAATGTAGGGCTGTTGCGATAATCGCTATATTGCAATAGCTTGATATTGACATGCCAACAGCAGGACACTCCATCCTGGGTTGTTCCCTGCCTTGTGCCCATAGGCTGCAGACCTCCAACCCTAAATATAATACAGTAGGCCAGGGGTCTCCAAATCTAGTCCTGGGGAGCTACTGTCCAGCAGGTTTTCTATCCTATCTGGCTTCTGACCGGAGACCCCACCCATTCATTTATGTCCATTGTAGTGGACATTTAATTTTTATCTTTTCACTGATGCTAGGAAATGTATTTATTCCTGTTGTACACTAAGAGATTAAAAATAAAAATAAAATTGAAAACTTCTAAATTGTAAGATGTCTTATTTCCTCCAAAGACAAATAACCTAAATTGAAGGACAATGCTTGTGCCATATCATGGACGTCCGCACCACAGCGGAGCACCTCCACAGAGTGCGGCCTTCATGATATATGATAAATCCTTTACTTTTCATTTTCATAAGTACAGGAACATTGGAATTCTTCCCTTCACCTACCCCATCTCTCTCTCCATAGGTTGGGGGTCACAGCACATGATCAGCCAACATGCAGAGGCCCTGGAGCTGAGTGTTGATGGGCCCAAGGGTCACTGCATGTTGGCTGATCATGTGCCCAACCCCCCATCACTAGAGTACCTGAGTCACCTGTGCAACGAAGCATGGCCCATGCTGCTGGTGAGCCTGAAGAAGAATGAGGAGGATAAGCAGCGCTGTGGAGGAGTTTATGCTGTGCTGTCGGTGAGTCCCTGCAGCGCTATAGGTGAGTCCATGCAGCGCTATCGGTGAGTCTATGCAGCGCTATAGGTGAGTCTATGTAGCGCTGTAGGGGAGTCTATGCAGCGCAGTAGGGTAGTCTATGCAGTGCTGTACATGAGTCTATGAGCATGTGGGAGTGGCAGCTGTGCCGCTGGCAGGTACTTCATGCTGCACAAACTGAAGAGGCTGAGTTTCCTGCACGGCAGATGGGTCACTGATTGTGAGTGGGCAGAGACTCTACTCTCACTATACCCCATGTGTCTTGGCCGGGAATGTGCTGCTTTGCCTAGAGGCCTACTGGACAGCATAAGCCACAAAGGTGTCTGCGGCACGAAGACTTGCCTCCGAGGTACCGGCTCAGGAAGAGCAGTCCATCAGTACACAGAACCCATGAGGTTATTATTGCAGATCCATGCGGTCAACCAGTGCTCATATACACAGTTACATGCTTTTAATTCAGATAAATATATGTATTAATTACAAAATGTGGATAGTTTTCAAATGTAGGTTATTCTTTCATTTGCATTTGTGCATTTCACTCTTATAGTGTATTTTTTGTGTTTTACGTGTGACTAATCTTATTTTTATATATTTTTGGATAGTGGCAGTTTCTGTTCTTAATACGCATTCTGACCCTAACCCTGATTAGAGAAGAAAATAAAAATAAATCATGAGCTATGGGTAATGACCGAAAGAATGAGATTGCCAACACAGGTGGTCGAAATGAGGTTTCTCTGCAGTGTCTGGGCTCTCCCTTAGGGATAGGGTGAGAAGTTCAGATATTCAGAAGGGCCTCAGAGTAGAACCGCTACTTCTCCACGTTGAGAGGAGCCAGTTGAGGTGGTTTGGACATCCAGGACTCACTGGAGGGATTATATCTCTCGGCTGGCTTGGGAACACCTCGGCGTCCTCCCCGAGAAGCTGGTAGAGGTTGTTGGGGAGAGGGAGGTCTGGGTCTTGGTTACCCAGGACTGGGAAGTGCAATCGTACTTCATTCGACACATCGAGGTATCAGCGCTGGGATTTTCTTCCCTGTCATTTGCGTTCAGGGCCAGACTGGGAGGCTCGTGATGCTAGTTTACAACGGGACACACTGTAGCTTTTTATTTTCCAAAACAGGACGATTCTGTAATATAGCACACCGAAATTTTTAGTTGAGATCAATTTAAGGTGAAAATTGTTTATACACTGATATTTAATTTAATTAGCTGTTTAGCTAAATTATGCATGGTGCTTTATTTATCTACCAGGAGTCGAGAGGCACGGTGTGGGAACGTACTGCATGAGGATTTGCACTAAATGGCCTAGCTTATTTCACCAACTGAATATTTAAAGGTTTGCTCTGAACGGCAGTCTGGGCCACTTACTCACGATGGCCAGTCTGGGCATGAATGCCTTTGTTAGAAAGAGGCTCACAGATGATAGGAACTTGGTTTTTTTCCAGGTTTCCAGCTGGGTGCTGTCTGCAGATCCCTTTTTGCTGTTAGAGTCTTGGGGGAAGCTGGCACATGTGGACTATTCACATTACATTTATTTAGCAAAGGCTTTTGTGTGGATAGGCCATGCTTAAGGACTGGTGAAATCTGCCAACCACACAGAAGAAACCTGACCATTTCTGGGCTGCAGGTAAGTATCTGACTGTCCTTAAGCGAGATATGAAATACAGCGAGTTTCAAATTATTGTGCAGATGCTGTTTTTGGTTTATTGTAAAAGCAGTCAACTCTCTTTGTGAACTTTCCTTATTGCCAACAATGCCTTTTGATGTAAACAATAGCATATCTGAAACACAAAACCCAGTGTTCCAAAAGATGATGCCATTTTAGAACATTCAGTATGCAATAAATCACTCAAAATAGAAATCTGTTGCATTTCACAAAAATATTATTCTTAAAAACAATGATGTTTAAGCCCTTACTTGAAATTACTTTTAAAATCTCTCTCATCCATTGTTTTGAGGTGCATGGGAATGGGCAAAGCAGTATTACTGTGAATATCATGGTAATCCGTGGGAATGGGGGAGAAGATAAAAATATTCCCACAGTAACAGCGGAAATGGAGATAGTCTTGGGTAATACCAGGGTAATGGTGATGAAATAGCTTATATATGCATATAATTTCATATATGCACCTAATATCACCTACTTTCATTAAAAGTGCTACTGTTCCGTTAAGTGATTTGTTCTCACCAACACCAGCTGGGAGCAGCTGTACAGGGCTGCTAAATAACAGTCCGTCTAAATACAGGAGAATCCATGCGCTTCTCTCTCAAACATGGAAAAGGCGCAAGAAAAGTTCTTTAGTAATTTCAGATGAGTTCTAAGTTTTCTTTTTCAGAATAAAAATGTTTGGATAATTAGGTCTGAATAATGCAAAATAAATGTTTGGAGGAAAAGTGCCAAGTAAGTAATTTAGTAAGATATTTAAGGGCAAATATGGAGATGTTTAATTTTACACTGTATTGCTGGTCTGTTGGTGTACACAAGCAGGGCCGTGCAGAGATGTTTAAAGGGGCGGGTGCTCAAAGTTAAAAAAGATAGAACAGGCTGAATAACAACAACTCACATTCATGACGAATCT
>JAABNY020000063.1:13441701-13455295 GCA_015164015.2 Brevimyrus niger | reverse complement strand
CTGTTGCCTCACACCTCTGGGACCTGGGTTCGAGTCTCTGCCTGGGTTGCATGTGTGTGGAGTTTGCATGTTCTCCCCGTGCCGTCGTGGGGTTTCCTCCAGGTGGGAACGTCATCTTCAACAACAGTTAAGACCCCCATCTTCATCCCTTTTCTGTGAGTGTCTTCTGGGTCTGTGTCCTGAAATAAAAAGCAGCATAAAAACAGAATTAAAAAACATTTTTTAAATTGACTGAATTCTGCTGGACCACAACAAGCTTTTTATATTGTTGATATAGGTCACACACAAAAATCACACATGCAGTAATTTTCCATTGTTTTCTTGTTGAATTTGTGCTGTCAGACTTATCACTGAGAAGCATTCAACTAAGATGATTCAATAAATACATTTTCGCCAACACTGTGTATCCTCCTTTCTATTCTTTCCCCTGCCATTGGTTTATAAAACAGTTAGCAGATTGGTTTTGGACACCAGGCAAAACTCTTTTCTATTTACAAGATATGGTTAGTACCTCAGATGAGTGTATATGCTGATAACAGACTGATAACACTTACCAGACAAGTTTTCAGGAAGTTTCCAGACTTTTTCCATCATAAACAAAAGTAGACCTTTGAGAGCTGTAGCCTTCCTTTGAGCACATCAGAAGCCTGAAAGACACAGAACAAGTCATATGCATGATATATTCAACCAGAAGCTTAAGGCTTACCTTTAAAGGGCCACTATTATGCTCATTCACAGGTTACACATTTCACAATATATTTACATCATTTAACACTGAATAATTACTTCATTTGATTATTTCATACTTGATAGTACCGGAGCCTGTAGTGTTTCAAGAGGACGTCTCTGCTACTGTGGGCAAATTTGCAAATCTTACACTGCATTCCAAACCTATGAAAAGAGAAACAACAACAGTTTGACATGTGCAGGGTTACATTCCAACTAAATTGACATTAATTGTTTAAAACACAACATAACAAATAAATATTAGAATATTAGATGAATAACATTCAATACAAAATAATAATGCCAAATTACATTTAACTAGTAAAATCGTGCAAAGAAGAGCTATGTTAAAAAAAAACCTAAGCTCCTGAAATACTACACATTTGCTGATAACTCAACATGATTATATTTTCAATGTTTTATACCGGATGTTATGTAAAGCACGTACTTCTATAATATTAGAAACAACGGTTAACAAGGTTAAGAATGCCCTAAAATTTACTTAAAAGTAAAATGCATTTTTTCCCCCTCTATTTAATAATTCTAACCTCCCTTGCCGATCGTGTAACGTTATTCACTCAGGCAGATTACATTATTTTCCAAGTTGTGTTCTGTTTTGTGGCGTGACTGGATGAACAATAATCACTTTTTTTTTGCATTAGCCAAAACTGATTTGTGGAAATCAAAACGAGAACGGGAAAATGGAACTGACCAGCCGGCAGAGAATTCTGCTTGGTCTTAAAGGCTTGCTCGATAACGATTTGTCCAAAAAGAAAGATTAATTCTCAATTTAGCATTTGTAAATTGCATTAGGATGATTAGGCGTATGACTACGTAAACGTGAAAAAATTAGCTGTATGGCTTTCGTATGCTTCTTTGATTACCTAAATACTCAATTCACAACACAATCCACTTAAATACAGTTTACTGTAATAACTTTACACACTAAAATTGTGTATTTTGATACATTTAATTCAAATTTTACAAAATAAACTTAACATGGCCTTCAATGAAGCACGTGAAGTGAACTACAAGATCGCAAAGTAGCTGTCTGCGCTCGTTGTAAAACATCATCACATTCCTTAGAATAGCCTTTTCGAAAGACAACGTTTCATGTTAAATATTTGTTTATTATATTTAGGTTATTTTCGATAATTAAAATAGAGCAAAGCTTACCTAAACCGGACGACATCCAGCCCCTTCTAAAATGCAGTTGATGAGGGGAAACCCTGTGCAAAATGCCGCGGAAACAGACTGCGCATGCGCAATGACAGGAAGTGTAACGGTCAAACAAGAAAATCAAAATATCACGTTTACCCAACTTAACTATTTGTTTACATTGGACAAAATAGTGGTAAACATTAAGTTAAATCCTTTTTATAAGTAAACTCAACACTATGCTCGAAAAATTGTTGGTGACAGATTGGTGACAATGCTTGGAACCATAAGGCAACAGATTAAAAAAACTGGGAAATAAACTGAAACCAGGATATTAGTAGTACAAAAGACAGGGTCATGGTAGGGTGAGAATGTATTTTAAAAAATCTATACAGACAGTGTGTGTGTGTGTGTCCTGTTAGCACCTTCTAAACATCACACAGCTCAGAACATCACAGCATCAACTTTAAATGGGAGGGATTAGATTGTAAAACTGTAAAATCTTCTTTCTTTCTTTCTTTCTTTCTTTCTATTTCTTTCATTCAAATTTTAAAATACAACATTAAAAAAATAAACCAACAGGAGGATAAATCAAACATTTTATTAATCAGAAAACAGAAACGGAGCGAGACGAGAGACCTTTTTCCAGGTCCGTCGCTCTTTTATGGCATCAAGGTGTAATTTAATTTCACTGTCATACTTGCTGAACAACTCAACTAACTCTAAGAAATTTCCTCGATTTTGACTTGACAAGGTCTCATCATCTCCCCTGAAAGGCATACCCTGTCTTGCTAGGTAAAGAGTGATAACTATCAAATGAGACAAAATTTCTCTGTTTCTCTCTCTTTCTTTGTCTTTTGCAGCTTGGGACACTTGGTCAGCTACTTCAAAAGCTGCCTCCAAGGTTTTTTGTTTTATATGAGTTTCACCTCACCATACCGCACATGTGAGACTCAGGCACTGTGCTCTTTAATCCTTTCAAAAGCCCTTCCCCACTGCCTGAACCCTTCCGTTTTCCAGGTTTTGTGACTTGTGTACTTTTCATCATTTAAGAAAAGACAACAGCTGAAACAAAACATAGCATCAGCACTTGGAAAATACTCTAACCATGGATTATTCTCATACCACTTTTTTTGAAACGATCGCCCCTCTTCATTCTTTGGATATGATGACAGTACTGGTTAGCAGAGTCCAATATTATCACACATTTGAATAAAGGCCTCGTCATACTGTATATGGAATTGTATGACATAGGCAGGATCAGTTGGGTGTGCAAGTCCAAGTAGGTTTGCGAATGTCCTCTCTATGGCTTCATTGGCTTCACTCTCCTGCTCTCTGGGCTCTGTCTCACTCTCTGACTTTCTCACTCCAGTCTCTTTCTCCTGGCTTGCCCTTTCCTCTACATTCTCTCTAGGCTCTGCCTGTGACTCAGTCTTTGCCTCGCTTCCTCCTCCCATCTACTCATCTGAACTATCACCATCCACTTGCTGTTTATCTGAGAACAATCCACAATTTAATATTGCATTAATCTATTATATAATGATCTACACTTAACAACTTTTGCACCTAGTCCATGATAAAGTAATGATAGAAAATGTTATAGAACCAAAACATTGCAACTATTTTATTATTGTTTTTATCCTTGAATACCTCTACAATGCAACAACTGGTACATATGTTAATGTTACCTGTGCTCTTTGTAATCCAGCTGGCGAGGGATCCACTGCCTTTAGCAGCCTCACACAGCTCCTTTTGTAGCTGTTTCTTCCTCCTCTCCTTATGAAGCATGTCTGGAATATTTGTTATATTATTAGTAATGATTTTTTAAAATCTATACAGATAAAACACACAAACATGCACATGCAGTGCTTATTAAATGTTTAAACTGTAGAGATACAATAATGTTACTGCTGTAAAATCAGCATTTTATCTAATTTGAAATATAAACCTAATATCATCTGTTACTTAATATATTTTCTTTAAAAACAGTGTTTTTTTTAATACCATACATATAATAATCCATAATTATGTGGATATCCATATTAGATCGTTTTTAGTGAAATAAAAGCCCTCCAGAAAATGATCTAGCAGTTAATGACCTCCACTACTTGTGCAGTTCATAAAAGGACAGGTAATGTTTGTCATGCTGTCGCACAAACAGCACACTCGTTTATTTCAGTTCATTTGTTGTTATAGACTATAGTGCGCGCTGTTTACTGTTTACTGTTACCCTATTTACTGTTTACTGTTTACCCTATTTACTGTGTTGTTGCAGTCTGCACCTTCCAGTTAATTCGTCTGCTTCCCCTCCAGCTCCGCACTACTCACCCTGCAGAAAATGCGCGTGCACTTTGCGAACTCATACTCGGCTCGTAACGAACGCACTCTACCCTCAAGGGCGAGCATTGGTTAATGGCAGTCATGTGACTGATGCAAGCCAGATCCTTTAATTTAGCAAAATTGAGATTAATAGTTACACTTTATTGTTGAGGGGTAAAGACAGGGCTCCATGCGCACATACACATAAAACAAAAAACAGCAACAACAACAACAACAACAACAAAACCCAAGAAAAGGGCACTTGAGGCATCCTGCAGGAAAGGGGTGGGTGCTCAACCACCCCCCCCCCCACACACACAGACACACTTCCCTAAGTTCCCAGTATAGTCAAGGTGTGATGGTGACCAAACCATGAGTAGATCGATGGTTTGCCCATAGCCTCCTGCTTAGACAGAGGAGCCTCAGATATGTTTTTAATGGCGCTTTTTCACTGGCGTACAGGATCCGAGCCGTACCATGAACACAGACTAGTTACAGCACGGTTACAGCTTGTTTTGGTTTTTCACTGCAAGCGGGTTGGCTCGTTACATTACCGAGCTTACTGATGTAAAATATTGCCCCCTGTGGCAGTTCCCAAGATCAAAACGGTCAAAAAACATAGAAGGCTGAAAAACCAACTGTGGTCTTCTGTGAATAGTTCTCTATTGCTCTTTTTGTTCCATACCAACCTTTCAGCAGAAACCATCCATATCCAACAGAATCAACAAACAAGAATTTACAGCAGGCAACATGCATTCTGATACTTAGGAAATATCAAGTACAGGACTACTGCAAAGAGCACTTAAGGTTCTTCCACTGTAGTAAACTTACCATCATCTTTGGGGGGTTGAATCGGTACTGTCTGCAGCTCACACCGGACTGTGGGGTGCAGATTTACAGGCCAAAGACAGATCACATTACTGGGGGCCACCAAAGTTCATTGATTTCAGCTACTGGGATTCATGTAACTATTTTTTTTCCTTTAATATAGCATGTCCTAAGATGTAACAATGATGATTATTTACAAATGTAGCAAAAAGCTACAATATATAACAATGTGATATGTATTCTTATTTACAGTAGAATGCAATGTCATGATAGGTTTCATGCAGTCACGAAGTTTGGTGTTTTCTGTTATGCCTCTCAGGCTTTGACACCTCCACCCTGGCCACCTCTAGGTCTTGTGTTCCCATGATGTACCCTTGCCTCTATATATACTTATATATCTCCCTCTAGTGGATGATTATGTAATTGCACAGACCAAAAGGCACGCGATCCCTGTGCTCCAGGACTGCGCACCTGCAGGTTTCAGTAGTTAGCTGTCATTTAGCACCTGATTTACACCAAAGATGCCAGATGGCTCCGTGTGCGCATAATGAGTTCAGTAAAGCAGTTAAAAGCCCAGATAGAGAACTAACACTCCCCGCAGCCCTTAAAGACTAATTTTCCACCCTTGCAGGAAATCCATCCATCTACAAACCACAGGTATGTGTTGCAAGGAGGCGTGTCCCAGGCAGCACAGAGCAGAGAAACGTCACCACAGCATGCAAGTGGAAAGATGAATAATTAGTGTTTTTTTTTTTTTAATTTTGAAACATTTCTTTCTGTTGTACAGTTGCTTCACCATTCATATTAAATATAATCCTTCTAGAAAATTTGTGATGAAAGAAGTTATTTTTAAATAATGTATTATTATTATTATTATTATTATTATTATTATTATTACTATTTAAGTCGCTCGAATTCCCTCATCATCTTCAGCTGCTCTCTCCGGGTCAGGCCCGTCTGGCGGGACCACTTAAGCCAGCGACGGTCCCCGTCCTCCCCGGGTTCGACAGGTGGCTCCTTCCCTGGGTGGCCCATGGACAGGGAGTCTACCTGGTCGGCCCACTGTCCGGGATCCCACCTCACTCCTGCTTCCCAACGCAGATTCCATACTGAAATGTCAGCTTTTTATGCTCCCCCCAGTCTTCACTGCAGAGCCAGATACTACCTCCTGACACAAGAGCATATTGACTTTGGCTCTTAAGCTTTGCTAGCTATGAGAAACACGTACAAAGTGTTTTACAGCCAGTGTCAAAACAAATCTGACGACCAGGCCCAACAATTTCAAGAGTGGTTATGGTACAGTGAAGTGCAACGAAAGGAAGCATGAGCATTTACATTTACATTTATAGCATTTGGCAGACGCCCTTAGCCAGAGCGACTTACATAAGTGCTTTGAGACTCTACAATGAATTTTTCCCGATACTAGCTCAATAAAACCAAGGCTATGAATACCATACTCTGTTAGGAAAGTACAGGTTTTTTTGTTTTTTAAGAAAAAGAGCTCACAGTATAATACCAGAAGTGCTAATTTAGGTATTTCTGGAAAAGGTGTGTTTTAAGTCTTTGTTTGAAGACATTCAGTGACTCAGCTGTTTGGATATCTAGAGGGAGTTCATTTCACCAACTTGGTGCCAGAACAGAGAAGAGCAGAGAGGTGTCTTCCTTGTGCCTTGAAGTGTGGTGGGACCAGTCGAGCAGTGCTGGAGGATCGGAGAGATCGTGGTTTAGTGCGGGATGTGATGAGGTCTTTTAGGTAGTATGGTGCCAGATCATTTTTGGCTTTGTATGCGAGCATCAGTGTTTTGAATCTGATGCGGGCAGCCACAGGAAGCCAGTGTAGAGAGCGCAGCAAAGGAGTGATTTGGGAGAACTTGGGAAGGTTGAAAACAAGTCAATCAGCTGCATTCTGAATCGGTTGAAGGGGGCGAATGGCGCTAGAGGTAAACCCGCTAGAAGCAAGTTGCAGTAGTCAAGGCAGGAGATGACGAGGGACTGAATGAGTATCTGGATAGCCTGGGTGGAAAGGAATGGATGTATTCTTCTGATATTAAACAGGAGAAACCGACAAGAGCGGGAAAGGTTGGCGATATGTGAGGAAAAGGACAGACGATTGTCCATAGTAATCCCAAGGTTGCAAGTAGTAACCAAAGGACGGATCAGGGAGTTGTCGAGGGAGATCGCAAGGTCCAGGAGTGGGGATGAGTCAGCAGGGATGTAAAGCAGTTTCGTTTTACTAGGGTTGAGTTTCAGTTGGTGAGCGGCTATCCAAGATGTCTGAAGGAGGGAAGGAGAGAATGAGTTGAGTGTCATCTGCGTAGCAGTGGTAAGAGAAGCCATGAGAGGATATGACTGAAAGATTTTGTATAGAGGGAGAACAAGACTGGGCCAGGAACCAAGCTCTGAGGGACACCGGTGAAGAGATTATGTGGGGTAGATGTGGATCCTTTTCATGTCACTTGGTATGATCGACCTTCGAGGTAGGATGCAAGCCATCGCCAGGCCAAGCCACCAATGCCAAGACTCCTAAGTATGGACAGGAGAGTCTTGTGGTTGACCGTGTCAAATGCTCCTGATAGGTCAAGAAGAATGAAGACAGATGACACTTTGGCTGACCTAGCAGCATGTAGCTTCTCAGTGACTGCTAAGAGGGCAGTCTCTGTAGAGTGAGCTGCTATGTAGTCAGACTGATTAGGATCCTGGAGGTTGTTCTGAGAGAGGTAAAGAGAGAGCTGGTTGTAGACTGTGCATTCAAGGATTTTTGAAAGGAAGGAAAGAAGCAATATTTGTTGGTAGTTGCAAGTGTCCGAGGGATTTAGAGTTGGTTTTTTCAAGATGGGAATGACCCTGGCTATTTTGAATGCTGTTGGTACATGACAGGAAGTTATGGAGCCATTAATGATAGTGGTGATGAAGGGGAGAAGATCCAGAGAGATTGTCTGAAGCAATGTGGAAGGGATTGGATCCAATGAACAGGTAGGATTGGAAGATGAAATAACTTTCATGATCTCATCAGCCGTAAGACTGGAAAACTGGGTTAGTGTAGGGGAAGGGAAATCCTGGGTGTGTAGTGTAGTGGATGGGGAGGGAGAGAATGTCTGGCAGATTTTGCCAATCTTTTTGTCAAAAAAGTTGACAAAATCTTCAGCAGTCAGGGAGGATGGAGCAGTAGGAGTTGGAGGGTTGAGTAGTGATGATAAGATATTATGGAGTTTGCGGAGATCATATGAGGATAGCTCTAATCTCTATTCTCTATAATCCCTATTTTCCTTATAAAAGGCAGTTTTAGCTGCAGTCACATCCGAAGAGAATTTGGGTAGCAGAGAGGACATGGAAGAAATGTCCTCTCTGCTACCCACAATTCTCTTCGGTTGCTGCGTAATGCAGCTGAAAGTCAAGGAGCAGGGCGAGTTTTCCTGGGGTTGAAAGACAGTGGGCAGCGGTGGTCCATGGATGTGGAAAGTGAGGAGAGGAGAGTATCAGTTTGCAGGCTCCAGTGCAACGGAGGAAAAGGAGGAAGGTAGGACAGCTGTTGTCCTAGGGTGCAGGAAGTAACAGATGAAAGGGAGACAGAGTGGGGATTTGGTCTAGTGGGCGAGAAATGTTGAAAGCCAAGATTGGGCAAGACGGGTAAAGTGATGGTAAAAGATACTAAGTGGCAGCGCATGTGAGCGGAGCAGAGCGAGGAGCAGAGCGGGCGGAATTTGGTCAGAGCGCGGAGCGGTTTTTTAATTAAGGCTGGAGCAATCGCTTTGTCTCGCTTCAATTTCGCTCCGATACCGCTCACACTATGACACTACGTAAATTCTACCCTAAATTCATCTGTACAATTATCAGGACTGTTAAACAAATTGGCCGAGATGGAATACAAGTGTACTATTCTTATCAAAGGTATAGATGACAATAACGTACAGCAAAAGCAGCAATGTGGTGAAACTCTTTCAGTGAGTAAAGATTCACTTTGCAATCACTTTTCTCAGAAACATGAGAGTGTGCTACGCGAACAGGCGGAAGCCAGAGCTAAACGCGAAAAGTTTTATATGGTTGTAGTATATCAAGTCTATAAAGTGAATTAAAGTATAAAAGCCTATAAAGTATATATTAGTAATCAAATAAATTCGTTTTGTCATTAAAAGTAGATCTAATAGCATATTTTTTTAATTTCACATATCGCTTTAGGAAATTTTATTTTAGAGACGCAGCAGCAGCATCAACAGAAAAAAAAATTGAGGAATTTAAAACGTGCCTGTATATTCTTTAGGCTATTAAGCCCAGCGATTCCTTTATTTTTAAGTCTATTTTTGTGTGGAATGCTATTTCCAAACCTGTCCGTTGTTTAAGTTGCTTAAAAATAAATATTTTCTGAGTAGCAATGTTGCCGCTGCTCATATTTCTCTCATATTTCTTTATGATATAAGGCTTCGGTTTAAGGTGACATTTGTTAAACATGCAGATTATTTGACCCTCTTTTAAATCGGAGCGAGCGTGAAGCGATTTGACTGGAGCGGGAATTAGAGAGGAAGGGTGGGCGGAGCCAACAGTCTCATGAGTGAGGAGCGGAAATTCTCACCTTTCCGCTCCGCTCACATGCTCTGCTAAGTGGTGATCAGAAATGTGAAGAGGGGTAGTAGTCATGTCGGTGGCTGGTGAGGGGCGGCTGAAAACCAGGTCGAGAACATTACCTCCTTTGTCTGTGGGAGAGCAGTGGTTGGATGTCAGAGAAAAGGAATAGAGAAGAGGGAGGAGACCAGAAGAAAGGAGCTTGTCATGGGGGAGATTGAAGTCACCAAGGAGAATGAGAGAGGAGCTGTCAGTGGGGAAGAGACTGAGGAGAGTATCCAGCTCCTCTAGAAAGTGGCCTAGAGGAGAGCGATAGACAACAATGATAAGAATATTGAATGGAGAGGAAACTGCAACTCCATGGAATTCAAAGGATGAAATGTTGAGGTGTGGAAGAGAGAGGGGTGTGAATCATTCTTTTTTAAGCATCTTATTTTTTTTGAAGGGGGACACAGGTACCCACCTCTAAAATTAACACCTAAAATGGTTGTATATGAAATCTATACAGTGGTACCTTCTGTTCTCGAACTTAATCCGACTCCGGACCGAATCCTAAAAAGTTCGAGTTCTGATCGAAAAAATAATGGAAAACCAATTAATTGGTTCCCGATCCCCAAACTTTCACCTAATTTTGTTTTTTTTTAGCATTTAAACACAAAACGAACAGGATAAAACAAGAATAACATTTTTATTATTGGCTTCCAAAACGATAAAGATCTTGTCCCAACGTTACCCCTGTCCTGCCCCGATTGTCCGCTCCTTCCGTGTGCCACGCCCCCCCGTTAACCTCGTGTGGGATCCCCATGTGATCAGCTGTTTCTAGTTGTTGTCATTAGTCCTCTGTATCAAGTCCAGGTTTCAGTTTGTTTCCCCAGTCCGGTCATTGGATGCCTTCAACTTGCTTACAGCTCTGGCTTAATGCAACGCATTTTGATCCTGACGCAATGTATTACGGTTAGATGCATTGCGACCTCTCACTCGGCTGCACAAACTGGAACCGCCTCCGTGACGACACTACTTTGCCCTTATTGGCTGAAGAGTTTAGTTACAAGCATAATGTTTGTATTCCGGGCAGTTTCGATGCATAATCTGCTATTTCTCCCGAATATCACGTAAAACAGTGAGAACTGGTTTTCAGTTAATTTACCTGGTAAAATAAACAAAGCTTAAAAGTTTAAATAAAAAACATAAATGCTCTAATAGTACACGTAAGTTAGTGGTTTATTTATTGTTAGTTACTGTAATGTTGCGCTGCTTTGTTTGGTTAATAGTCCAGTCTCTGTGAAGAAGGCATTCACGTAAAAATTGCATTGTAGTATGACTCATTTTCTGGCGCATACAATTTATATTAGTTCATGGTTCGACTTCTGATATTTAGATCGAGTTCTAGGTCAAACCGGTTTGTTGGACTTTCAAGAAATTCGAGTTCTAGTTCGAGAACCGAGGTACCACTGTATATA
Source organism: Brevimyrus niger (assembly GCA_015164015.2). NCBI lineage: Eukaryota > Metazoa > Chordata > Actinopteri > Osteoglossiformes > Mormyridae > Brevimyrus > Brevimyrus niger. The sequence continues at coordinate 13,444,247 of JAABNY020000063.1, read as the reverse complement.
CAAAAAAAAGTTAAGCACCCAGACAGAGTGGTGGAAATGAAATCTGCACGTCGTGAAAGGTCATGTGACTGTATAGCAATGATTATAATATCAGATCCAATGGACAGCAGAGTTGGAAGTATGGGCACAGTGCTGGTCCCATGTTAGTAGAGAGTGGTACACCCCCCGGGCCAGGATACACGTGCCAATACAGTGCAGAAGGGTGTCGTATGGCCATTGCATCCTTTTCTGCGGCTAATCGGCCCGCAGCTGTTGTAACTGGCTCTCGGGATTCTGCAGCTGACACCTGACCTGATCTTACACAAGTTTGATTGGGGAAAGATCAGGGCATCTGGCTGGCATGAGTATGGACCTCAATGTGGTGCAGGCAGTCCATAGACACATGTGCTGTGTGTGGATGGGCGTTGTCTCAAGAGGGGAAAGACAAGCGGATGCAGAATGTCACTTACGTAGTGCTGTGCTGTCAGGGTCCTCTGATTCACTACCTCAGATGACCTGAAATCATACCCGATGGCTCCCCAGACCATGATGTCATACACGAGGGCTCCCCACACCATGATGTCATATCCTACAGCTCCCCACACCATGACGTCATATCCTACGGCTCCCCACACCATGACGTCATATCCTACGGCTCCCCACACCATGACGTCATATCCTACGGCTCCCCACACCATGATGCCAGGACTAACGCCAGTGTCTCTCTCCACAGCATTGGCGGGACTGCTCCTCTACCCTCGGCGCCGCCATACACACGACAGTCATCCGCAGTGATGCAGAACCGAGATTCATTGCTTTAACACAGTACAACGCCACTCGTCATCAGTCCATGCCTCTTGGTTACAGCACCATGCCAAATGCAGCAGTCTCTGCGCTGATGTTATCGGCAGCCTATTCATGGGACGGTGAACCCATAGTCCGGCTGATGCCAGTCGTTGAGACATGGTAAGGGATGACATGGGGTGATGTAGAGAGTCCAGTACCTGTGTCCGGATGGCAGGTGCAGATGTCATGGGGTTCTGTAATGCTTGGCGCACAACACGACAATCCTCCCTTAGTGCATTCCATCTTTGGCGACCGGAACCTTCACAATGTGTATGGGTGCCCTCACATGCCTATTGGTTCCAACATTGGCAGACTGTAACTTCTGCATGCCCCACATGCCAGGCAATTGTACGATATGACCACCCAGCCTCATGCAAACCCGCAACGTGACCCCTATCAAACTCCGTCAAGGGCCGTTATTCCTGTCTAATGCGTCAAGGCGTCCTCTGTGTCTGGTGATTACACATGCCAGCTCCTTGCAAATCAAATCATTTACATACCCATCGCTGGTCTGCATGTGTACCAAATTACATCCAAATCAGACCATTATTTTTGGGTGCTTAACGTTTTTTATCACGGAGTGTATAACTTGAAAATGTGCAACGTTATCTGACGACCATTTTTGATGCCCCACTAGGGGGCAGCATTTGTCTAATTAAGGAGAAAAATTCAGCGGCATGAGAAACACAAGGTAAGATTATAAATAAGGTGCTCCATGGAAGTATCTGCTAGAAATGACACACTTAAATTATTCACAGGCCCTGTAGTGTAGTACAGGATGGCGGGAAAGTACAATAAAACAAACAGGAAACAGTTTTCAGAAATATTTAATAAAAGTACTTGATGTTCTTACATTTACAGTGGAGACTCCATGTTGGAATAGGGTATGCAATAAGTCTCTGACTATTTTGTTTCTTGTATTGTACACTTTGTACAGACAAAAAGGCCAACATTTCTCTTTGTATAAAAAATATAAGTTAATTTAAATTTAAATCCTAATTAAGAAAATAACATTAATAATTATAATAATCATTATATTAATAATAGTAATAATAAGCTAAATGTAGTGCAGATGGTTGAAGAAAATGGGTGCCAAATGGGAAAATTTCACCAGGACAAGGGGGGTGCTTGTAATGATGAGAGAATCTCAGTTATAGGGCAGTGTACGATTGGGGGAGGGGGGTGGGGTGGGGTGGGTGTGATTATAAATTAAAAATGGGAAAAACACTGTCAGTAAGTGCAAGACTGTCATCCTAATTTAGCACCAGTGTACTACAGTACAGTCTGCTTTTTCTATACTGAACCGCAGCAAAAGAGAACAGAAAATGACTGTATATATGTGTATGTATGTGTATATACACACAGTTCATATTGTATATATATGCACACACATACAAGTGTGTGGGGAATGACTTTACCAGTCAAGACAACAGAATAAAGATTTCAGTTGCTGGAAGCTGTACTTCAAAGAAATGAGGAAAGAGTGAGGAACTGTGAAACCACTTTGTTACCTCATGACCCATAATGCATCTGCAGCCATTTTGTAAAAACAACATTCATTACAGTGTACATTCGCACCTCAGGCACTGGCAAGGTTAACATACTTGGGGGGGGGGGGGGGGGGGGGGAGAGCGCTACCATTTCTGCAAACCTTTCTCTGCTGTGGCCCCGACTTTGGCTGGTTGAAAAGGAAACCAGTCCCACTTTTCCACCTAAAACAA
>JAABNY020000063.1:13421180-13438241 GCA_015164015.2 Brevimyrus niger | reverse complement strand
AGGGCCGGGTTGGGTGGTGATTGGGGGGGGGGGGTAAGGGGGGCGAGAGGAGAAGATGGTGTTCTGGTAGAGGTGATGTGCACTTCACATTGATGACTTACTTGTTGACCCCTTATGTGCGCAGTACATGTCGTCCCACAACCGATGGAAACCCACATTTTAAGCTGCCAGAAGCCCGCAACCCTTAAAGGCTGCTAAAGATTAAAGACTATCAGGGGCTCATGGGTCTGAAATTTAAGGAACGTCCACTCTGGGGAGTGTATATAAGCCAAGTTTGGTCTGCTGTATGCCACCAAGTGTTTCCCATCATTAAGTAAAAAAATAATAATTACTGTGGCTGTAAAACCAAAATAGAAAAACATACATAAACAAAATTAATGAGTTCTGGGTTCAGTGGTGGTTCCGACAGCCGTGCCCAAAACGAACCTGCATGCCCTCAGAAGAGGAGTAGCCGGAGGAAAGAGCTGAGTTAGAGTGGTGTAGCAGGGGACGGCCACAGCATTGTAGAAGCCCACCTGGGGGGGAAGAGAGAGAAGGGGGCATTGATGAAAAGATGGGTTTTAATTTTATTAGCTTTCTAGCCTGCAGGCCAGAGAAAGAGAACAACATACAAAATGACGACATTCTTTATGTTTTGTTTTTGCAAATTATCGCCTTTTTGATAAAGATCCTGCGGCTATCCTCGAAATGAAATCCAGCCTGCCTGAACTTTGCAAAACCCTTCTGTGGAGTTCAGCTGCTTCTCATGGGATGTTGGGACACTTCCTGGGAGAGTTACTCCAACCTCTTTGGATTCCCAACCACATATGCTGTATTGGTTGTGGTCTGGGAATCCTGACGTTGAGGCCAGAATGTCGCTTTTGTGTTCACTTAACCACATCCGTGTAGAAACGCTCAAGTCTGGACATAAATGGTCATTCCAGTCCAACAAAGTCAAAAACGTTCATCTGTTCTATTGAAGGATTTAAGTTTTCAATCAAAAGAAGCCTAACAGGTCTGAGTTTATTTTCCCCTTGATTTTACCAGAACAAGCACTTTGCAAAACAACACTAGCATTCACACAGTATGTCACAAGGGGAAGGACATTCTCTTCAACAATGAGCTTAGCTTTTTTGGTGCCAAACATTTAACTGGTGAAAATGCAAGATGAGCTCTAGTGCTGACGGACCACAGAAATCGCCCTCCAGTATCGTCTGATGAGTCTGCCAAGATTAATCCTGCTCCTCTTTCTCTGCCATGTTTTTGGAAGTAGCATCATGCCAGATTTGAGTAAACTTTTTTCAAATATTGAAGAGTACTAGCATTTGTTCCAGCTGGGCCTTAACATTTTTCTTCTAAATCATTTTGTCAGAGCAGTACTGGCTACGAGTCACTTCGTACCTCTCAGTGCCAGAATGAGGCTGTCCCGCAGGTCACATGACCGACATCCCCTTACCTGTCCCTGAGGCACCTCGTCTTTCTTGTCCCTGTCCATCATGGGAATGGGCTGCATCCCAATCTTCTTCATTTCATCACCCTGCAGACACAGAGATATATGGTAATACAGTAAATTGATAATCAACAAATATAAAGGAAATGTTTTTGAAAGATACTGAAAAACAACCTCGAATACACTGCCTTACATTTATCCATCTAGGTTCACACTATGACTTGCTCTCATTCTTTAAACATGCCTAAAAACAATTTTTGAAAACCATGAAGGCAGGTACTGTTTACAAAGAGCTGGAGGCTGTGTCTACTCTTCAGGACAAATGTATTGCCATTGTAAAGAACTTGGAATACTCCTGGAGAATGCCCTGTTGTGCTCAAGAGCATTGGGAATTTTTTTTGGGTACATACAATGTTTCCCTTCCAAGCTAGAAAAATATAATAAGTTACATTCAACGTAAAATTCATTTTGCATACTGGAAAAAAATAAAATAACAAACAGACAAAAAAAATACATGCCAAATTTATTCTCATGAGGAAAAAAGAAGCAACATAATGCAGGTTGGAGGATATAAAAGAAAAATGGAAATCTGTGTCAGAATGCAATTTATTTTCGAAATTCTTTTTGATACCAACATACAGATGCACTCAAGTTTCCTTTTGCAGAATAGGGTTTACTCCATCTCTTAATCAGAATGTTCCGTGACTCCCCCCCCCTCCCCCCTCTGAGGATGTGTTTCACGGGATAGCTTCTACATCTTACATTTTCCACTGTCAAATCTTTAAACAAGAATCAATCCTCAAGTTTCGACTCAACCGGAACTGAACCGGAAACGTTTCATACCTCAGCCCAGAACTCCGCATAAATATCATTCGCCGTGAGTCGCGTGACAGGCCACAGCTTGGTGACAGAACAGAGGTCACACGCTGTCATCATCAACCCAATCACGCGATCTCTGAAGAGCAACACAGAGAGAGCTGGTCAAGTAATACATAGTCATCACTAAACAACACCTGAAATTTCTCCTCTCATAAGCTACAACCGGGGTACGGCAGCCCTGATCTTGCAGTGCCAGTATCCAGCAGCTTTTCTATCCTACCTGATGAGTTACTATCTGCCTGAGATCAGGTGTGGTTCATCAGAGACCAGGTAGGATGGAAAACATGCTGGATACCGGCATTCCAGTATCAGGGCTGCTGACCCCTGGCCTACAATATTAAGTGTGAGCATCTCCATAACTTCTTCGTAGATAATCTATTTGGACTTTGAGAAGCTCTGTAGAAGCCTCCTCACTTATTAGACAGTTTTTATTATGGCCCTTTTCCACAAGAATCAAGCCAAACCCATGTTGACATGGCCCTGTAAGAAGCAGGGTAGGAAGTGTGACCTAACTCGGCTTGTTACATCACCATCATCTAATTGGCTGAAATGCAAGGACAGTGTTCTGTGTCTATATGCATGGATTATCCTAAGAAAAAAATGGCATATCCATCATTAGTAGTATCGCACATCACGATGTACTGATGCATTCCTGAAAACTCGGAATCTGAAAATGTCCAACCATCTACCTAAAAAGTACTAGAACAGCTGAATGGAATGAATTCATAATGCAAATTGAAGCAAGTGAACGCTAGTTCCGCTAGCATTGGTGCCAACATAACATGGCGATTCTCACAGACCTGCTACTGGAAATGATCACATGGTGAATCATGATGCACACCATGTAAAAAGTAAATAGGCGCCTCTCCTATTTTACATTAAGGTCGCTCTCCAAACCCAACAACGCCTGTACTGAGCCGACCCTTCTGCAACGGAAAACCAACGCAAGCTGGAACCACGCTGTGACTAGTGTCTCTGAAGTACAGCTCGGTTCATATACGCCATGGGAATAGTGCTATTAGAGAGACGTGACCTACCCCCCGCGGCTCCTCACCTGTGAGCATGGTTGTTGAGGTCCAATGCGCCTGTGGTCAGCAGCTCTTCCAATTGCTTCCGGTTACCAAAGTACAGGGCTAAGTCAGTTGCTATGATGGCCTTACGGATGATCTCTAGCACCTGCTCATACTCACTGGAAGTCAGGTTGGAGAAAATATTGTGCCCTTCCAGCTATGGAAAAGAAAGAGATCAATAAAAAAGCAAAAGCTCCGCTTATGAGACGTTCTGCTCGGCTGGACTGAAGCTAAAATGCTGATATTTTTCAACACCCAAGAAGTAGTTTTTGAGGAAGACTCTAGAACATCACTGTGTGTACTCTAATCACACATGTAACCAATCGTAAATCGGGCAACTTACCATGACATCACTTCTTATAAAATATCACTGAAATCTTGCTGGTGGGAGTTTTACTTTCACAAAAATGTTCTGAGGGCAGATGGATAATCAATCAGAATATGGAGAGTTCAAGCAACTAGAGAAGGTGGGACCAAGTCATCTCTTTGAGCCAATCATTTTTCCTTCTACCCTTAAAACATTTTTGTGTAAAACTCCCATGAGCTGAAAGCTCTCCACATCTGAATAGCTAGACTTAGCCTTTATTGTGGGATAGCAGTGAGCAAAAAAGAAGGCATGTCAATCTGTAAAATTGCATTAACTAAAGTGAGTGCTCCCAGGAAAAACGTCATCAGGAGGCATGACTCAATGGCAGTAGCCAGGGGTGTACATATCTTGCTGTGTGACTGTGTCTCACCTGCTAACTGCTAAAAATCCTTCAGGATATTTACGAAGGAAACGTATACACTGACACTGAGGCCTTAGAGAAGAGTCTTGTGACAGGGGAACAAAATATGTGAATCCAAAATGAAACTGGAGAAATCTGGATTAGATAGTAAGTAATGGGGCACTAAAGTCAAGTACAGTGGTACCTTAGTACTCAAACTCATTAGAACTTGAATTTCTTAACCTTCTGGAGTCGTATCTTTCTCATGTATTTCAGTTCATAACTTATTATAGAAACATGAATAAATGCTGACTAAATGCATAATCTGTTTGCTTTTCAAAACGTCTACTGTCGGAAGTATTAAAGTTTTTAAAATTAGCTTAAATCGGCAAAAAGTAAGGCATGTCATCTTACTTTGTTTTACCTGTATCGGAGGCGTGTAGTACCGCTCTCACCCGAAGATCGGTATTGACATTATAAATAGCTGCATTACCACGTATTCAAATCGCATTCGCATGGTAATTTGATGAACAAAGCAACGGCGAAACGCAATCCAGAAACATCCCTATCAGCGCCATAAAAGAGGGGTAGAGACATGGCCAGGCCACAGTGGCTCATTCATAGACATTAAAGTTGCTACATATTCAATGTACTTTTTTAATGTTTCTGCAAGTTTTCCAAACTGCATTTTGCAATGTCTATACTTTGATGTCAAATTACAAACTTCACATAAATTTTACATACTTACAAAGTACACTAAGATTAAGATGAGTTTGATGCCAAAAGAAATATATAAGAAATAATTTACTTGCCATGAATTAAGTTTATGATATTGAATGAAATGTGTGATCAGTCAGTGAAAGTGTGTTCCCTACTCCTAGAACTAGGAGGGTTAAAAGTCAAACCAACCAGTTCAGGAAAAAATTCTCGAACCCGATCTAAATCTCAGAAATTGAACCGTGAACGCTGACCTAAGATAACAAATATGTGGGGAAATCAGTCACGCGACATGTCTATCAGCGGAAAAAAAGGGTAACGCTTCAGTCTTAGTCTCCCATTTACTGTGATATTATCGTTTGTTGGTGATAATGCTTTTTTGTTGAAGATATCAGGAAATACACTGTACTTTATATCATTTTGGTAGCCATTGCTCACCAAAAAGTTACCCAATAGTTGTACAAATGTTACAACCTAAAAGTTTGCGATTTACAAACAAATTAACGAATACAGAGTAATAATTAAAAAAAACAATGGACCGCATGGCATAGTCTAGTGTTGGGGCATGGTTTGGGGTAGTGTTGGGGTACATTCTTTATCGTTTTGGGAGCCATTAAAGAAAAAATGTTACGCACAGCATACAGTGTTGGCGCACAGCGCTTTTAACTCTACACATCGTTTGGATACATTTATTTTCTTACTTTTACTGTTTTACCAATTTTATAAATGTGCTTAGATGTGTTTAGTATATAGTATATGTTTTCTCTCATTTTATGTTTAAATGCTAAAGAAAAAAAAACATTAGGTGTAATTTTTTGGGGCCGGGAACCAATTAATTGGTTTTCCATGATTTCTTATGTGGAAAATTTGTTCACAACTCGAACTTTATAGGATTCGAACCAGAGTTTTGAATGGATTAAGAACAAGTTCTGAGGTACCACTGAAAAGGCCTGATTGGGAACCCCTAAGGAATGTGGAGGAGTAAATAATGGTGTTACTAAAATGGAGGCTGTGTGGGATCTGAGACGGTTTGATGGGATTATTCGGTGTGGCGAGATTGCCGGGTATGGCAAGATCGCTGGGTGTGGCGAGATTTCTACGTCGAAATCGCTGGGTGTGGCGAGATCTCTACCTGCAGGATGGACACCGTCTGGGAGAAGTGATGCTGCTCCATGGTGGAGGTGGAGTACAGGGCCGCCAGGGGGTGGTCAAACTTCTGCAGGTAGCTGTTGCTGTATCCACGGTGATCGAGGTCGTGACACAAGCAGGCAACTAGGAGACCCTTCCTCTATGAGGGAGAGATCACAGCAACTGCAATGAGCTGGTCTGTTGAATAAAAATATCTTCATATTTTTGTGTCATTGCTTCCTGGCTGCAAGGTTAACTGAAGACTCAGCTAATAAATTACGGCTCCTGAGCAGACAATACATGTAACTAATACCAGAGACTTGATTACTCTGCAGGCTGGCTTTGGCAAGGGTCTGATTTCCTTGCTATATAAATGAAACCCTCTGGAGAAACAGTTCCAACCTCCTGGTATCACTGTGCTGATGGTGAGAAAACATAATCCCATGTTTAACGTTAGCTAAAAAAAAAAATCATTGGTTGGGATAAACCTTTGATCCTACAATGTACAGTGACTGCTTTGCTGCTAACATTAATGTATTATTAAGAATCAGTGCACTTATTTAACTACTCATGCATTTATTCACTTTCAATCCATCTTCCACTTCCTTAGACTCTCTTCCTTTCAGCAGTAACTGTCCAGCATCCCATGGGCCCCCGCTCTAGCAGATTAAATTGATTAAACTGATTATGAACAGATCCCCTTTCAATAAGTTCTCACTGAACGTTGACCCTTGGGTGTTATTGTTTCGGCCACTGCCCAAAAAAAATGTGTACACGCCCCCCCTCCGCATCTGACACAGGAATGCACAAAGACAGATGGCTAGCTTGGCCCATCCCCAAGGCCTGACCTCCAGCTCAGTGAAGATTCCGGAGTTCTTCTGCAGTATGGCGTACATGCAGTGTGCCACCGTCACTGCATGCTTCCAGTTGTGGTAGGGGACGCGCCGGTAATTCTTTCGCACAGACATTGTGAAGCGGCAGAGTTTCTCCAGCTCAAAACTAAAGTCAGAAAGACAGATGTCATTTGTTAAACAACCGTGCAGGGTATATTCTCAGCCAGCGAATACGGATTGAACATAGTTAAGAAAAAAAAAAAGATTACTTTCTCAGTGGTTGCTTTACCTAATTCTGGGATTAAAAACGTAAAACACAGTTCATCCTCGAAAGACTACATGGGGGGGTGCAGTGTCGATTGCTCCAAAAATCCATTGTTCTCGATGTTCCATATATTTACATGCAGAGGTACCCTCAGTGGCCTGTTTATTAGGCACACATGCATATTAACCCAAACAGCCTGTTCTACCAAACAGCAAATCATGGGGCTGCAACTGAATACACACAGCATGCAGACAGGATCAAGAGGTTTGTGTACTGTTTGGCTAAGCATTAGAACAGCTAGGATGGGTGATCCAAGTGATTCTGAACACTATATTATTGCTGGTGCCATACGTGGCGATTCCAGCTTCTCAGAAAGAGGCACCTACCCAGGATTTTCCGCACACTACGGCTCACAGAGAATGCTCTGCTGAACAAAAAACATCCGGTCATCTGTGGCCAAAACCCCTTAATAATGAGAGAGGTCAGAGGCGAATGGCCTAACTTGTTAAAGCTGACAGGAAGTGGAAGAACAGCGCGGTAGAACAGAAATTTGCAGAAAATCCTTCTCCAAACACACCTGCTTAACTTGGAGATGTTCTGGAGGCAAAAATTGGTTCCAGTAAACTGGCCACTGAGTGAGAGTGTGTGTGTGTGTGCGTGCACGCATTTTTGAAATACATACTGTAGTTCTGTTTAATTTCTTAATTGTACACTTCTTGTATTGTATTTTTTTCATGTGATCATTTTTTCTTTTCATTTCCAAAATCCATCATTCAGCGGATGGACCGCATTTGTAAAAAACGGATGGGTTTCCATGCCAACCTCTGTGGATTGCGTTGTACCTGTTCTTCCCACAGGAGCTGTGCACCATGTACACGAAGACAGCTGGCCAGAGCTCTTCAAAGGGACTGATGTCGAAGTGGAAGCTAAGTGGGACAGGGGATACAACAGGACAAACGGTCCGTTTATCGCTGCTGAAGTGCATCAGGCTATAAAGGTATAGGGCTAATTGATTTGATGCAGTGTTTCCAAATCCAGTTCTCAGCATCCATGTTTTTGCTCCCTCCGAGCTCCCTGCCAAGCAGTCCACAATTACTGGGAGCTGGGAGGGAGCAAAAACATGGACTGGCTGTGGGTCCCTGAGGACCGGACTGGGAAACTCTGATTTAATTAAATAAGTGATTCCTCTGTGGTCAGAATTAGACTCTCATGAACCCCCCCCCCTTAACTACTTAGGGTTTTTAGATACTTAATTTACAAAAAGATTAAACATTTTAAAAAACACTAAGTCACATGTCACATGCCTGTAAACATGGGCTAAACCAGGGGTAGGGAACCTGTTCCATTGAGAGCCAGTGTGGGTGTGGGTTTTGGGATAGCCTCTCAATAAACCAATAATAACACAGTAGTTCTCAACTCCAGTCCTGGAACCCACTGTTATTGGCTAACAGAGGCTATCCCAAAAACCCGCATCCACACCGGCCCTCCATGGAACAGGATCCTCCCCCCTGGACTAAATAGATATGCAAGTGTGTGAGTGTTGAGGTCATGTAGCAGCCATGCTGTGTGTAGGGCCTAGTCAGGTTAGTATGCCCCTAATGGAGACTGAGCTAGGATCAGTACCGGCACTCAGCTCCGTGTTGAAGAAGGTAAGCACACTGGTCACAAATCAGCTACTCACAGCTCGATCTCTTTGTACATGGGCGTGGGCAGCGACAGCTGTGTGAGGGTCTTCCACTCCTCCGAGGTGCAAATGCTATGGTAGGACAGCTTCTCCATGGTCACTCTGTAGATGCACTCGGAATGCCTGATCCGGTGATACATCTGCAGATGGAGAGACAGGCAGGCTGAGGAGACCAAGGAGGATCCAAGGCAGAAGGTCAACCACAAAATTACCGTACAGATGATATGAACTGTCTTTATACTTCTGTGAAAACGCTGTGAGCAGCAAGGCCTGGATGATTGGTCTGAATGACTAAATTCTGTGTGGGATAATGTGCCTGACGATGAAACCTAATTCATCTATTTAACCTGACACATCCAGCTGTATACACTGGCTAAATAGTGGAAAAAGTTAATTTCACTAGTAATAACTCAATCCAAAAAAGTGATTGTGGAGGGGAAAAAAAATTATGACTTTCCAGTTGCTTAAGTTCTCTAAAACAAGAAAAATAATAAACTTAACAGAAGCAAGTGTGTTTATCTAGATCAACTGAAAAAAATCTATTAATTCATCCAGTGGAGATATCTCAAGGAGCGTGACACTCCAGGCGTGACCAAGTGCTTATCAGGCTGGGGGCAGAACTAGTTGAGATATGGACCAACGGGATCAAGGAGCAGTTTTATCCCTGCTGGCGCCTCAGGGTGGGGGGGGGGGGTCTTTTGGACTGAGAGGAGCTGTTAACAGATACATTAGTGCCAAACATTATACAGATTAAACACTATTCTGTTACACATTCAAATAGGTACAAAAGAAAGAGCATTTCAAACACCCTAATGGTAGGAACAGGAACAAGTTAGGTGTGAACTAAAAAAAAAAATATATATTTATCATCATCAAAATTCCCACTATTGATGGGCATGTCATGCGGTTCAACCTAACTGTAATGGCTGAGCTGTGTCTAAATATAATTTCTATACCTGCAAGGCTGTAGTTCGTGGTCTTAACGTGCCAGGTGCCTTTAGAAAGTGATGAATGGGACTGACATAGTTGGACCACAAAAACATGTCACAACACAGTCATAACGATTCTGTAGTTCAATAAGTAGAACATTGCACTAACAATGCCAAAGTTGTGGTAAAAGCATCAGATACATTTATTTATTTAGCGTCAGACTCAAAGCAGGAGGCCCCAACTGGCTTGTGAGAGTTTTACTGTTCTAAAGGCAGAATGAAAAGTGATTGCTTCAGAGAGATAACCAAGGCTGGACCAATATATCTGATAAGAACATAAGAAATTTACAAACAAGATGGGGCCATTAGGCCCATTAAGCTCGTCTGAAGAGAACTTAACTAATAGCCCAGAGTTGTTAAAATCTTATCTTATGATTGGTTGATCCTGCTTCCTCTAGTTGCTGGAACCAGCATATGATGCGTTCTCTGAACCAATCATTTTTCGTACTGCATTTTTGTCTAAGCAAAACTCCCATGAGCCCCCAACTGTGGCGATTCTCAAGTCGGTTTATGGCCAACGCCATGTCCACCAAGCCACTCTTCAAAAAGCGTCAGAAGGCACTGTCTCCATGCCTTCGAGTTTCCTTGTACTACAACTTCTTGCTGGTGTCACAGTCAAAGCTCTTAGTTACATCACACACCAAAAAAAAAAAAGGTGGAAGCACCTTGCATTTACTCAGTCTTAGCTGTCAACATATAACCTTACTGTCACAGTTATTGGGCTTAGTCAATGTGATGGGCTGTTTCCTCGGACCAAAATAAAGCTACCCTAGGTTGTTGTGTTAGAGGGTTTCATAATCAGACAGCTCAAAGACCCTTGAATACATACATATTAACTGAATTTTTGGGGGCAGATTTTTCATGCAAAGAGTTGCACTCACATTTGCACAGTGTAAGGCCAGGGCACAAAAGACGGCGAACATCTTAAAGTTGTTCTCGTCGGTTTTCGTGAAGGCACTTCCGCTCAGCTTGTTCACCATCTGCACGACGCCTATTACCATCCCCCGACTGACGATAGGCATGCATAAGATGTTCCGTGTGGTGTAGCCAGTGTACAGGTCAACTTCTCTGTGTGGGTCAGAACGAACAGGCACAACGTTACATAAAGAACAAACTTCAGGGGCGAGCTAAAATGGCCACTTCGTCCTCTTCCGGCAGCCAGTGGAAACATGATCCCTGCTCAGAGGCACAACAGCAGGTTGAACTCCGAACCCTAAAGCGTGTGCTTACCACCTGCAACTCTAGATAGGGGTGCAGGCTTTCGTCTCTCACCGCCACATCCCAGGAACATCGACTTGCGTGCAGGAGACATAACAAGAGTCCTTATCCAATTGACGCAAGCATCCCGGCTGAACAGTGTGTCACACTGTCAGGCCGTGATTCCCATGAGCGTATCTGTTCTAGTGTCCCATTTCCCTGCTGCTGTACCCCTGAGACGAGAACTTCAGCCGCCCCAGAAGAACAGCTTTATAATAGTTAAACTGCGTATTTTAATAGCTACATGCTGCTTGTCGTTAAATGAACAGCAGTGGTTTTATTCATTATTTTGGAATCTAGATGAAGTCCGGTGGTTTTTCACCGGCTTGCATTAAAAGTCACCTGCTGAGTGGTGAGGTCACAAACTCCTAAAAAAAAAAAAAAAAAATTCAGGCAGCGTCGTGTGCCATGACATCATCCCGAAAACTGTACGTTTTCACAAGCGAGGCAGGACTCAAAACATAAACAGGAAAATGGCTGGATCTCACACTTGTACCACGGCTGGAACATACCATGTTTTCTGCTCAGGCGCTTGTGTGAAATGGCATCAGGACAAACCCATTACGCTAAGGCGAGTCCAGAAACTATGAAAGCTGTGAGCAATTACTGTCTGTTATCCGTAGGTAACAGGACGAGGAGGCGAAGTTTGGTGTACCTGTTGAAACGCGGGTCTGCATAAGCGTCAGGGATGTTCAGGACCTCTCCTGTTCTTGCTACCTGACCTGCTATTCCTTTCTCTATTGAAAACCTGCCAAAAGACAAGCAGAGTATATGACCATCTGTACGTGTTAACACACTTGTCCAGACCTTTAAAAACATAGAGTGCACTTTGTCTGCTTAGTATAAAGCATGGCTGGGAATTCCAAAAGGATAAACTAAAACTCAAGATGGACGAGATGGACGAACCTTATGTTCATAGACGGTTGAAGGCTAATAATAGGGTTAGCTACTTTTAGTCAAGATTTCAAGAAACAGGCTAAGTAAAAAGGACCTTCCGTATCCATAACAACTCAAGCATCCCAATGCTCTCTTAGCCTTGAACGGATCTTCTGGATATTCCGGAGAAGCCTAAACATGCTAATCTCCTAGACAGGACACTGAAATAAAAGGATGTGAAGCTCAGCTCGACAGAACGCCAATGAAGGTCAGCCCGTGGATATTTACACCCCCCCCCCCTCAGCCTACATGGCATAAATGAGTAATGGCCCAGTATTTGCTAAAAGGGGCCAAACCCCATCGGTAGCAGGTCTGCTCCTCTTTGTTGTGGCTAAAGGGCCCTTGTGCAGGTCTTCCTCACTAGGGGAGGAGGTCTGTCACATTCAGCATGCATGTAGCCTTGGCGTCATCCACCCGGCGACTTGGCTGCAGCCGTAGGTGACAGTTTGCGCTACCAGGACACGGAAATGCCACCACAGCAGGACAAACGGGCTCCCACACTGCCGGCTGCGAGGAGACGAAGTATCCCGCTCCACAGCAAATAAAATAAAGACCCAGTACTATCTATGGCTGCTGACTCTGTACACAAATATTTAGAAATAACATAGGTAAACTGCATCTAATTCTGTTATTTATGGCTCAGTGGGAGGCTTGTACCTCCAGGCAATGGATAGTTCAGGTCCAGAAAGTAAAAATCCAGACTCAGATTTTGCTGCAACCAACCAGTTGAATATTCTGTGAAAAACACTTTATACTTGACTGAAATAATGGCAGCTGGTGAGAAAGACCTTGGTGTGTACGTTGATGCTTCCATGTCTCACTCTCACCAGTAGGATGTTGGGTTACATCTGTAGGTGTGTGTAGCTTATGTCAAGGGAAGTGATTATATAATTCCTAAGACCCCAATTAAAATATTGTGTGCAGGTTTGGTCACCATACCTTAAGAAGGACATTGCTGCATTAGAAAAGGTGCAACATGGGGCTACGAGAACAATTCCTGGTCTTAGAGGAATGTCTTATGAGGAGAGGTTAGCTGAGCTGAATCTGTTTAGCCTCAAGCAAAGGAGACTAAGAGGGGGACATGATTCAGGTATATAAGATTCTAATGGGTCTGGATGCTGTTCAGCCAAATGGAAATTTCAATATTAGTTTAAAATACTAAAACCCGTGGCCATAAGTGGTCATTTTTAAAATGGATTTAAAAAAGCACTTTTTCACACAGCGTGTAGTGAGAGTATGGATTAGTCTCCCTGTTAGTGTCATGCAAGCTAAAACCTTGGGGTCCTTTAAATCAGAGCTAAATAAGATTAACAACTCTGAGCTATTGAAGTTCTCCCCAAATGAACTTGATGGGCCGAATGGCCTCCTCTTGTGCAAATTTCTTATGTTAACTGGTCGGTTGATACAAAATCTTGGTCCGGATTCTCTAGGGTCATGGGATCAACTTCCCTAGTTCCTCGTTTGGAGGTTTGCCTGTGTTCCCTCCAGCCCCCCCCCCCCCAGTACAGGAAACGTTCCGTCTATAGTGCTCGACTACGCATATATGTGTCCCAACCCCCGGGACTTAGACCAGCGTAGACCCGGTAGGAGCCGCTCATGCGCTCACCTGATTTCTTTGGTCTTCCTAAAGACAGGTTTCCCTTCATTCTCCTCGCCGATGTCAAACAGGTCCGAATACAGCTCTTTATTATTGTGGTCCACCTGGAAGAGGGCGCAGCGGTCTGCGTTCACCAGGTTCTTTGCATATATCTGCAGCGCAAACACAACAGATGCGTCAAACCAGCATAAAACATGCAGTAATAGTACACTTGTGGCAACCCAACAGACTTCTGGCAGCCCGCTTACGACGGCATGAAAAGTCATGGAGCAACAAAAGCTTGTCCTTCCCAGCACCTTCATCATGTCAGATACTGCGGTGATATTGCTGGAGTCCTTCAGAGCAGCAAGATTCAGTGTCCATCAAGATAAGTTGCCAACAAGGACTCTGAGGACCTATTTCTAAAACAAACCAAGTGCAGGATTTGTACTCCTACAACTTTGTAGGAAGAAATTCCACTTGGCAGCAACACTCGAGAGAGAGACATTACCCAAATCCAGCAGGATAGGCTGAGTATTTCTTTAAATAAACTGGTTAAAATGGGACTAGAAACAACAGAATTACAGCCAGCCCTCCATATCCGTTGGTTCTACATCCAAAGATTCAACCAACCTCAGATCTAAAATATTAAAGAAAAAAAAAACATCCAGAAAGTTCCAAAAAGCAAAACTTGAAATTTCCGCAGGCCAAGCACTACACTGAACCCACGCAAATGAAGACAGACAATGAATTAATATTTTTGCTATTTATACAAACAAGTGCAGATTTTTTCTTCTCGTTATTCCCTTAATAATACCGTATAACATCGTATTAGGCACTATAATTAAGCTAGAGAAGATGATCTTTGTGAACCGTACTTGCAAGTCGGGCATTGTAATCATGTTATAACTTTAAACATTGTATCTGAAGATATTCATTTAATACAAACGGCAGTTTATATGCAGTCTATAGAGACGGTCTTTAGAAACGGCGTGGTCCACAACTCCAGCAGGAGCCTCCACGGTCCCGCGGGGACTCATTACCCAGCCCTCATTACCGCATGCTAACACAGGTGTTGCACCTGTGTAGCAGCTCAGACGCTAATGGTCCGTCATAAACCGTCACAGTGTCAAGCTAACGAAGGTGGCAGTTTCCCCCAGGACAGGCTAACGTGGAAATAACTCACGAAAGACAAGCAAGGACGTCCGTATGCGTACATCTGCTCTTTCTTCTTAATGGAGACTTCCTCATCTGTTCTCCCTCCTCCCTCCCAGAAACAGGAGAACACAAAAGAATATAGGTGTGGGGCCGATGTAATGGTCGAGGTTCCCGGGAGGCCAGATTACTGGAACATAGTGTACAACATGTGCCTGATACATACAGACAGTCTTGGCACTAAAAACCGTAACTACTTCTGCCTTAAGTCTGTCGTCAGGTCCCGCCTTGCGGCCTTAAGTTTGCTAACCCTAATCCTGATCCTGATCAAGGTATTCAGTCTTGACTTCTTGCCCGAATGCTGCTCAGCAGATCGTTACATCGTATATGATGGGAATTCTGTCAGTTGGGATCCCAATGTAAAGAGCCTTGATACACTATCAAATACAGTCAACATTCAATCGAGGATTCACCTTGATAATCATCTAAAATCACAACGCACGATTCCCTCAGATTCAAAAGCATTAAAAGTCCTCCAAGATTCTTTTAATAACGTGCACCACTAATTAGTCAGAAATAGAGGCAGATTTCTCACTCACATCCACTGTCATTATCTCACATATCTGGAAATACAAATTATGTTTTCACCAAACATTATAGAGCTATGCAAAAATCAAAGCCTAAATGGGCATCATACGCAATTAGGCCATCAGTGCAAATCAAAGCACCCCCAATGAATCCACAGCCATTATCAGAGACTTACCATAATATGTTCAAGTAGAGAGTCTATTGCCACAATGTTGTCAAAGTATGTCCTGTAGATTGAAAAAGAAAAGCATGGCTGTATCAGGTAGAGAACACCATTTATTACACAAAAGGAATTCAGATTTTTCACATTCCTAAAATGCAATTATGGATATCATAACAGTATTCTATTATTAACAACATTCAAAAGCATACATACTTCTTAATTAATGGGATTTGGATGGCCGAAAAAAAAAAGAATGTAACATCCCTCTTGATCCACTTGTGTTTATGTGCCACAACTATTTGCAGTTCCCCATTCCCCAGTTATTACTCCATACTATTTTAACTCACAGCTTAACAGATCTGTAGCAATATGTAGCAGCAGTGTGCAACCCCCCACTTGTGTCATGTGACGGGAAGTTGAAAAGCCTGCCCCTTACTTTGATACATCCAGCAGGAAGTCATTCAGTTCTGTCTGTTTGGCCAGACCTCTGCAGACCTGCGAAAAGCAAAATTACACGTGGATGGGTGCCGGATGTGCAAAGACTCCTGGATCCCAACCAATGCCAAACCCACACGTTTTTTCCACTGGTAATTCAGTTCTAAACCAGTTATGATACCAGAGTCAGCAGACTTAAGTTATTTAGGTTCATGGAAATAACAAGCAATAGACAATCAGTTATATACTAAACGAGGGTCGTATCAGCTAATGACGTATGAAGTTTTATCTTCTTGCCACAAAAGATGCTATTTTTCTGAAGAGCACATCATGCACGGTAAACCAAGGTCACAGGCATCCGAATGATGGTTCTCTAAATAAAAGATATGGACCTTGGCTTGCTTTTTCCTGGGGGGCCCAACTTAGACAGGCACCATCTCTGATATAACCCCCCCAAGGGAGAGAGGTGCACTGCGACCAGAAGAACGCCAAGGCAGCGAGATGTTGTGCCATTACAACTGACGAACTTTATTCATAAACAAGACAGAGACTCAATAATTGCATCTCTAGAGGCATAGCCTCTTCAGCATACAGTATTGGAGTTGTTAAGGCTGATTGACAGATACAGAGCAATCCAGCAACGATTCAGGCTCAGAAACTTGCATCATGCCCCTTGTTACCTTCAGGAAACACTACACACTCCCACTGAGTCACAAAACATATAACATGCAACATATAACAAGAACACAGCCCAAAACAGTGTCATAAAACACCCGGCAACAATATACTGATGCTGCTTCCCAGGGAAAAACATTCTCATGATTTCCGGAGCCCATGGAAATCCACTGTGCCTTTAAAATTAAAATTACCTGCACTTGGTGAATGGCCACAGAAGCCCATGCTAAATTTGCTGTGGCAACCTGGAGGGTAGAAAATAAAAGCACCTGAGTTACCACCAGCACACAGTATTACTAAGGTAAAACTAGTCTTCCCTATGTTTACCAACTGATGGTTCAATTCCAAGGCTGTCTAACCCCATGACACGCTGTAGGTCCTCACTGATTGACACATTTGCTGGTTCTATCTCCTGACTATTTTACCTACATTTCCATAACTAACTTTCCCAATGGTTTCCCCTCCAACTCTACGAGCATATGGCAAGTGTACCTGTACCTCCATGAGCATATGGCTATCCCAAAGAGTGTACCTGCATCTCCATGAGCATATGGCTATCCCAAAGAGTGTACCTG
>JAABNY020000063.1:13384458-13395986 GCA_015164015.2 Brevimyrus niger | reverse complement strand
GCAAACCCCCCCCACCCGGCCGCCCGGCACCACCCCCGGAGAGCCGGCGGCGCGGGGGGCCCTGCCCCCCCCACAACCCGCACGCCGGAGGGGGGGGGGGGGGGGGGGGGGGGGTTTGACTGGATCCTAGGCGGCAGAGGGACGGCCCGCAGAGAGAGATTATGAGAGAGAGAGGTGGTGAACTTCTCACTGAGGGGCTGAAAGGTCAAATTCTTGGTAGGCAACATATAAGCAGGAAAAAGGCTCTCTGTGTACATAAGAGCAAGAACAGCCATATGCAACTGCCAGTCATATATTTAAAAATATATATACACACACACAACATAAATATACTGTGTGTGTCTATATATAATACACACAGACATACAGTGTAGTCATTACTTAGACTACACAATATCATACAAATTCACTCAAAATGTCCCACTTTTATGGGAAGTGAAAGCAGCAGTCAGCCTGCTTCTCATCTGCTTAAACGTCACCAAAATGTTACAACATGGCTGACTTCTCAGAAGATAATGCGCTTGAAGAAATCAAAACCTAACATTTAGCTAGCAGTTACTCACATTGAAAAAGTAGGGGGAAAAAAACACCACAAACATCCATCTATCCATCCATCCTCCAACCACTTATCCTGCTCAGGGTCACTGGGAGGCCTATCCCAAGTCTATCCCAGGCAGCACAAAGCATAAAGGGTACAGGCTGGATATACATACTGGGGCACATACATGCAAACAACGCACCATATATTCTTTAGAAACACTAACATATTTAGACGTATCTGGACGGCTGGGAATCAAAATCCACAGAAGAAAAATCTGAATACTCTAAAGTAAGGCGTGCATTAGGGAGAGAGCCTGCAGACATGCAGAGCAGAGGCGGGATTGCAAACCCCCAACTATACAACGGAAAAACAATGAATGCATGTTATTGCTGTGAATCAAAAACACCAAGAGTAGCATCCATTATAATTCATATTAAGCCACATCCCCCAGTTTTTTCCTCATGCACTACAGCATTGTGTCCCAATCCGGTCCATGTTTTTCCTCCCTCCGAGCTCAGTAAGTAGGAGCAAAAACATGGACTGTCTGTGGGTCCAGACTGGGAAACACTGCATAGGCAATTCAACACCCTACTTAAGGGAGCTTCAGCCTCCTAATTTTTCATCTGAGTTGGCCGGAAAAATTATTGCTCAAAATCAATATAGTGATTTCATACTGTATTTCTTTGGGGCTTATCCCCACCTAAGGGTCAAATCCTAGAATCGCCCCTGTCCTATAGTTATTCTGATTCTGGAACACTGATCTGCATTCTGTGATCCACTTTTAAAGTTATGCAGGTTACAAACATACAAAAAAAAAATCTCTCATTCATCCACATCCTTAAAACTTCATGACATGTGAAATGGCAACCATCAATAATTACATTCAGACATTCCTCTCCCACTAAAACTGTAAAACGTTGATTATTCACATGCATAATATGAATGTCATACCAACAATTCTGCGAAACAAAGCCCAGGACAAAATAAATAGGGCTAACTAGGGGGGAAAAAAAATTGTGTGTGTGTGTGTGCCAGTACATAAGATTACACAGGTTTAGAAATGCATTTGCTGAAAAAAAGAAAACGTCCTATTAATTTCCCATAGATCCACCAATCAACTTTATTCATATTTAATGTATATGTACAGTATAGTGACAAAATGTATTTTTATAAAAATAAAGGTCTCCAATGCAAGACCCCTCTGGCACCCCACAGGAAGCCCCAAAACTCTTTTCTACCTTAATACACTGAGACTAATGCAGACCAAGACTCAGAGACTCGTATCACACATTTCCACACTTTGAAAATGCGGATTTATGTATCAGACATCAGTAATGGCCCACAACATCACAGGTGAGTATATTTTGTTTCACAACTGCAAGCCTGAATGCAAACCTCAGCGACACCCAAAATGCACAATGACTCTGCACAGGAGGGACTGCGAATTGTAACAATCATATGGCGCTTTTCCACCGCACCAAGTACCATACTTTTGATACATTCTCTTTGACTTCTGGTCGGGTTCCAGTACCAAAAGGGCCAATCCAACTGGGATACTTCATTGGTGCTTCAGTACTCTGGGGTGAGACTTTAAATGCTTTCTTTGTTGACTGATTATGCAAACAACCTGCCTCTGAAACACAATACAAATGCCACCTTGAAAGCGGTTGTGAACTCGGAAAACAACGATAAAGTAAATAAAAATAATACATTTTTAAATGTGTGATCTCGGAAGAACACATACAACAAAAAAAGATGGCATGACATGAATTTAAAAAGTATTTTTGCATACAGCATGCATGTAGCATGTAGTGTGCTGTCCTAATGATGTTATTTTGTCATAAATATAGCAATACAATTTGTTGTAATAAATATTCATTAAAACAAAAAAAAGGAGTTCATACATTTTTCACAAACCCGTCTTTGAATGATGTAAATAGCAAGGATGAAAATGATTATGATAGTGCTCATGCAAAAGCAGTGGAGGTAAGCCTAAAACTGGATTTTTTAACATGTATTACACAGACAATCTATTAAAGGAATAATTAAAATTGCAAAGCTTGCTACGTATTTTTCCCTATGACAGAATAAGAGTAAAAATAATTTAGCAAAACTTTAACCCCCTGCACTATAATGTCCGTTTACCAAACTGAAAGTAAGAAAAAGCCAGATCTTCATCTAGTTCAATAGCGATGCAAAAACTGCATATGCATAAAATGCGATGTTGGTGTTAATATTGCACATTGTCTAGCCCTATAATGTACTACAGCCATTTTTAATTAATTGCAAAATCCCCCACCTCTTATTGTGATGTCATTTGGTGTCAGTATCAGTTTTTACGTCAGTGGAAAACCAACACCTTGAAGTACCATACTTTTAGTACTTTCATGAAGTACCAAAAGTACAGTAGCTGGTGCGGTGAAAAGCACCCATTTCAACCTCACCATGATGCAATGGAGCAGTCACCTTCTAAAATGCACCCGGGACAAAACTTGTATTGGGCTCGTTGATGCTCTGGAGAGCAACAAGTTATACAAGTCATGCACCAGTTACAGTGCGATGTTGCAGTAGCTTAACAAGACCAAGTGGTTATTTTATGAAAAGCAAAATGAAAACAATACAAGCAGAACGTTCCCTGGGAGAGAACATACAGATTCAGCCCAACATTCTAGCTTATTCCAAAGCGAGCATATTCTGACGAATTCCCCATTAGAAAACAAGTCACCAACTCACAGTCAATTAGTCATGTTGCAGAAAATGTGGAGCACTTACCCGACAGACTTGGCCACACAGAGCTCCTGAATGGGAACTTCACTTTATAAATCTACTTAGGAACTAAGACATACCACAGTCAAGAAGTACAACAGCTGTGTGATGCTAGCAGACAAAATCTATAATACCAATAAAAGAACCTTAAAAATGCAAAAAAAGAGTAGTTCCAGGTATACAAGAACTGAATAAGGTTGTTCTTGTCCAGATGTTGTTAAACCTGATTTTCAGAATTTTATAATAATCAGCATTTCAACATCTTTATGCAAGAAACATTCAGTATAACAGATGTGACAACCCAGGAGAGAAATCTATATTTCTTGGATGGATAGAGTGACAGCCTCTTTAGAGGACTTTAATGTACCACTTGAAGGGGATGATAATGTTCAGACTTTCCTCTGGAAAAGAAAGAGGAAAGGGTTAGGCAGAGACAGTGGACTCAGCTCTGCTTCCTTTGACTGCGAGCCAGCAGCAGCTCGCCAAGGTCCTACTCTTCATTTTCCTGACACGGATGGGGGGTGGGAGCAGGGGGGGGCAGTCGGCATGCGTGCGTCAGCAGCTTCGTCCGGGACTCCCAGCACAGCCACCCTGGAGAGCATGTGTTTCTTATCTACAGGACAGCCGACACGCTGTTTGGACAGAGACATGTGACGGCGAGGAGGAGGCGGGCGTGACACCGGGGCTGTGACGCAGAGCCGCCCCCCCCTTCCAACACATACCTCACAGGAGCTGAAAACCCTGGATAAGCTATAGCACGCAAAAATGGAAACATATTTAACAAAAACTAATAAATAAATAAAATTGCGACATGCATGATTCACAGCTCTCACAGCGGGGATGCACTGGCTTCACACCAGTTGCCAGTCTGCCCAGTGAAGGGATGCCCCAGTTAGCCAGTTGCCTGCCGGAACGACGACAGCAACAAGCCCTGCAGCACAAAGCAGAGCTTGGTTCCATTTCTCCAGTCCCAGACACCACACTGCGTCTTGCATAACACACACAGCACCCTCCAATATTATTGGACTGCTTGGGCAGCCTCTCTCTCACTCAAACACACACACACACACAATATATTTATTTGTTTGTTTATTTGATGTCAGCAGAAATATCGGAATGGCTGAATGGCCATCATCAATGACCAGATCACCACATGTTTGAAGGTGAGGTACCATATATAAATTTGTACATTGCAGTCACTTGCAAATCTGTAAACGGTGCCCCCTGCAGGAGATAATCTGTCATTATAATATAACTGCTAAAAGGAAGAGCAGCAGCTGTAAGCTGGTTAGCATGCCAGGTACTTTCTACCAGGAACTGCCTCTCGAGTTTTGGTCAAAGACGCGTCATGCAAACCGCCGAATTGAGATGCAGAACGGGGGCGGGGTTATCGCCTGTGAGTCTTACTGCCTTCTTAACCCAGACTTCAGGTTCACCCGTGTGGTCCCGATTCATCAGAAGTCTAGCTGACTAACGGTCTGGATGCAGGGAACCTCACTCTTCCCAGTCACACCGCCCGCCCTGCTACCCTAGAGGATACAACTCACTCTGACACATCTGGAAAAATCCAAAGCTCAACAGCTGGTCACGGTGACAAGAAAAGGTCCTTTGATGAGAACCACAGACATTCATCCACCCCCCATCGATATCAAAGTGCCCCTCCCTTTTCTTCTGTCTTACCACTGAGCAGGCCAATGTATAAAA
The DNA here is from genome assembly GCA_015164015.2 of Brevimyrus niger. Taxonomy (NCBI): domain Eukaryota; kingdom Metazoa; phylum Chordata; class Actinopteri; order Osteoglossiformes; family Mormyridae; genus Brevimyrus; species Brevimyrus niger. Next base: position 13,390,975 of record JAABNY020000063.1, on the reverse strand, counting down.
GTAGGTATATGGTATATTTGGAATAATGTTTAAAGTTATACGAAAATGTTTTGTATTCTCATGTGAACAAACTCTGCTACTGCATCACATCAGAGCCTAATCGCGCAGTGCCCCATTAACATGATCTATAAGCTTTGTGTCAGACAAATAACTGTATAGTATAATGACACTTCTTCAGTGTGTAGACCAAGGCTATTCAAGTCACGGTCCTCAAGATCAAGCTCTGCTGATTTTCCAGCCTTCCTTTACCTCTGAGCCCAGTGTGAAGCCTCTGTGGCCAATCAGAATTGGTAATTATTAAACTAACTGGGAGAACAAAAAAAGGGCCTGAATTTGCAACAGAAGGCCAGATTTGAAGAGCCCTGGTGTAGACTGTACTTGCAGCAGCCTAAACAGGATAAGGAATGATTTCACATTAACCTTCAGGCCTAACATTTAGGATTTAGGAGCTAAACCCGAAGGAAGAAGATGACTAGACTAAATAACTAACGCAATATGGTGCTGATTTTAAAGACTTCCTGACGACAGCAAGACAAAAGATCCCACGCAGTCTTATGGTAGGTTTTTATGGCTGTACAATGAATCCTGTTATGCAGATGCACTGTGTAAAGAGACCCATGTAATTACAGCACAAATCTTGGCTGTTCTGTGGAAACCAGTCAGCAAATGTTTGATGGGGGTGGGGGGGGGGGCAGATGACCAAAACGTCAAGCAAACTAGATAATTCAAAAACGGATCAATAAAAGGGATAAAACAGATGTCAGAATACAGCATGATACTACTTACTGACAAAATGGCACACACAATTCAACATAAAAACATACACCTCCCTGCGCAAAAACCATAAACAGTCAAAGCTGATGTTTACAGTTATCCAGAAAGTGATTTTTTACATTTACAGAAATGTTTGCAAATTAACAGTAATGCAATAAAAACTAAAATGTCATCTGTTCCCCAAAAAGTCTAATATCTTGTTAGGTGGCTAAAAGACTAGCCAAAACTCTCCTCTGATGTACTCATTAAAATTTCACCACCAGCTCAATGAATTATATTTGTTAAAATAACTCAATGAGGTACTGATTACCCAAACATGGTATACTAGTGGTCAAGATTGTGTTTTTTTTTTTTTTTTAAAGAAATGTATGACTTGATAGAGATGGATAAAGTTGCACTACATGCATTTCAACATGAATTCATGGAAATTGCAATTTAAAAAGCCTACAACTAATGTTTTCTACAATGTCTGTATGACATTCACGGGGGCCACAGATACAGGAAGTGCTGAGCGTGATGTTGACCAACTCCCTGCCTGTCAATGCTGCATTCTCAGCTTCATCGAGTTAAGCATTTCATAGGCTCTCAATTGGGTTAGTAAAGGCTGTCACACTGTATTAACATTGACCTGGAGTAGCCTCAAAAAAAATCCACATGCACACATGAATAACAGCATCTATAAGCGGAATGACAGTCTCCAAAGTTCCATTTATATACTTTTTCCACTGTTTTCAATAATATTTATAAAGATCAGCTTTACATAGCTTTAACTTATGTCCAGAAGAATTACGATAAGCTAGAAGATACGTGCAAAACACAGCCAGAAACCAAAAACAAAAAGCCTAAAATATTTCTCCACGTGGACCTTTCAGCTCGGTCGACCATAACAAAAGTGTTTATTGAAAATGTCGCTTTAAAATGCTCTCCCAGGGGACAGCACCTGCTACGCAGAAGCCGTGCACAGCCTCCCAGAGGTCATTTCAAGTGGGAAACCCTAGACAGAGGGCTGCTTCAAGAGATGAGCTCCGAGGCCCGACAGGAGCACACTTGCAAAAAACAACCACACTTCCAGGCAGATTAAGTACATATATTTCATGCCACTTCTGGTCCAGCTTTGTGGAAATCCAGACTTCTAAATCTGCATGCAATTACTTTCACAACAACTTTTTTTTTAAAAAAATCAGAATTAGTGTAAGAAACGTACATAATCCATGGGATAGACAGATTTAAATCTTATTTGGAATTAGAAAATGGTGGGCTTATCATCTAGTTCAGTATGACCTACAGAAATTTTATTACAGAAATAGACTTTTTGAAATGTGTGTGCCATAGTGATGTAGTGGTTTAATTGGTTCACAGTATACCATAAATGGAGAAATTGTCATCTTTGAAAAAGACCATTTCGGTTGCAAAATCACCCATATAGTTTAAAACTGATCAAATGTAAGTCACCCATATTCATTTCCACAGCTGGGGAAAAGACCATTGTGTTGTCTGAAAATAATCAACCAAAATGACCAACCAAGTAGCTGTAAATTCAAGAGGTGTTTTCTGAGCAAGAGAAGCATTTCCAGGGAAAGGCTAAAACTGTAGTGCGATTGGTTTTGCTTCCCTAAGCTGAATTCGAGTTGCATACAGGTGTACTAAAAGACCGATCAAGTGATACAACAAGTCTGACATTTATTACTTGGCGGCATTCAGACTTTAAAGCAGAACTACCAATTCACGAAGAAACCGATGGTACAATATGTAAACCAAACTTTCAGTCACAACCCAAAGAAAAGCATCGTGCTAATTTTCCAATTAACTACAGTCGATTAAAAAAATCCTCACCAGGTCCCGGAAAAATAAACCAACAAGAAGAGAAAAAAAATCAAGATTTAGGGAGACAGGGTCATGGCCCCGTTCCCTCCTTCATATTTTGATAAATCATGCAGCAAAAACTACAGCGACTCTCAAGTCCTCATCCCAGCGGACAGCGCAATCAAAGTGGGGTTTGCTAATACAGGCAGTCCGGCGAAAGCATGCGCCGTCACAGTCAAAACCCATTACGCTCATTCAATTCGGTCTGGCTAAATTGATTCCCATACACCAGCTGATCTTTTGATAAGAGCATTGTACGTGTGTGAGGAAACAAGTTTTGGCTAGTAAGTAGAACTTTTGTAGGCAACATCCAGTATTGTACTGTACTGGATGTTGCCTACAAAAAGGCTTCATATAGAGCCCGAAATGACTTGTTCTGATAGTCATACATTTGCTGCATCACACTGCCGAGTATAGACAAGTGGTTTTTCATTTCTCTCCATCTTAAGCCTCACATTGCACTGTATACCTTAAGAAAATCTTCATAAAATTGGGTTGTTTTAAAAATTTTACACTTCAGTTTAAGTTTCGGAACATTCCTGTTTACATGCACACGTGTCCGCACTCCGCTCCAGCCAGGAAAAAAGTGATCCTGTACAATATTATCCAAATACCACAGCAAACGAAAATACATCCAACGTCGCAGGGGTTTAAAATTATTGTTGAAGATCTGAAGCAAATGTTCTCCTGAAAGTCTGACCAACCGTGCCCGTCTTGGTCCTGATTTACAACCACCCCACTAACTTCATACATTAGCTTTTAATATGCAACACTACAACCATTACGGGTATCTTACATAAAATGTTACATAAAATTACAACAAACTCTTTTCAGTATTTATCAGGTAAAAGCGGTTGCAGTTCATTCATGGAGAAGCTGTCAAATGCAAATCAGCCCACCAGCAATTTCCACTGACTCATCGGCAGGCAGTGGAGTAAAATATTAACGTACAAACGAAAACCATACGAGACAACATAACATACACCTACACAGGTCGTCTTCCCATTATTTGTTTGAAAGAAAAATGTTTTACCATTGTACTTTGTTCCGCCACAACTACGTTACGTGCAATGGTGCAACATCGACGGGGGAGTTCTGAGCTAAAAAGCCTAAGTTGTACATCTGCGTTTCAGAAAATGATAGATTTACTAAAATAGTCCTGTGTCTCACATGCCATTACGTGCATGCATTTAACAAGTGCATGTACATTTTAAACACTTTAGAGAATAAAGTAAACCTTCATCTCCAGCTCCCATGCATGCGGATATATCGCTATGACCCCGGTCACGGATTCGTCCCAGAGCCAAGGGGTACCCTCATCAATTGAAATGTTTATGCAGTTTTCCTTATTTTGCCATGCGTCTCGAATTCACTTCTTAAGACGTACGTTTTCACTCCAAAAATGAGTCAAACAAGTAAAAGTCGCTCGAAAATAAACGTTTCATCTTCATGTGCCCTCGCGCTCGTCCCAGCAAAGTCAATTTCCCCTTTTTAGATCCGTGAACTTACGATGATCTCGTATTAAAACCAAACAATAACCACGCCATAGAGTAAGAATAGATTAAATACATCTTTCTGAAACATCTCCGGCGTTTCGCTTAAGTCAACCCAGCTTTGTCAAGTACACGGGGTGTATTGTGTTGCGAAAGGGTCAATAACCACCTGTGCAATATGTGAGACGCTTAACTGACTGCAAAAATGAGATGTGGCTTTATACGAAACAGAAATGCACCTCTCCTTGATCAATCTTTTTTTTGCACATCCACTACCCCTTTAAAAGTAAGGGATAAAGGCTATAGAGAGCAAATTATGCCGCGCAGATTTATTGGGCCGGCCAAGCGCACTGCAGTATTTGGGTCTGAAATATTTGCGTTTTGATGCCGCTGCCTTCTTCATATTGTTGCTCTGGGGGGCACCAAGGGGTGATTCTCTGAGCCCAGCGTTACTCTCCCCAGCCTAACGCTCAAAGCTGTCGCTGCTGTCCGATCCGGCTCATTAAACACCGATTCTGCTTCAGAAGTTCACAATATTCCCACCTCGGTAGCAGTGAGAAGGAACAAAGACCCCCAATCCACCCCACCCTACCCTACACCCCTCCATCCCCAAAAATCCCCACCCTCCTGCTACTTGCATGCACATATGTTCATTTATACACCACCAATAATTCACGAATAAACGCTGATCTGTATAAAAAATAATTAATAGAGGTTTGTAAGATCACCAACACGCTCAATATTACCATGCTGTCAATATGCGATCCCATATAAGTTGTGCGACAGCTATAAGAATTGCAGTACCAAGGCATCACGTGCGCGCGATTTAAATTAGTCAAAAAAAAACAGAAAAGTTCATCAACATAAAATGTGCAATTGCGCCTACGTGACAAATAAAGTGTGACAATAACTTAAAAGTGAATCGCTCAGTGCATTTCTCCAAAATAATGAATTAAAAAGTACCTACTTGTGCCCAGGAAACAGTCCGTAAACCTTCTAAAACAGCTTGTTGAAGGCGGACCATCTTCCATGTCTGACTGCAAGCACAGGGAGGGGAAGCGACGGCGGGAAACGTGCCTCGGTTATAATTCCGACAATAGGCCGTCCCGCTGCTAATGAACCGATCTGGAGAACCAGGCAGGAGGCGTGCGGACAGGCGCGATGCGGTCCGCGGTGCTCCGACTGAGGAAGCCGCGATCGGGGCGTGATGAGGGCGTAGGGGACCAGGGCGCTCTGCCCCGCTCGCAGCGTCTGTCCGCCTTGTCAGCCCAGTTAAGTCTGTGAGCGGAGGAAGGCGAGGACGCCGCCGCCTGGACTGGAAAACGACGAGTAAGCAAGCAGAGAAGGGATGGGGAAACTGCGGAGTTTGTGCCGACGCTCCGGCTTCTCTTTTCCCCCGGCTGCAGTTCCTGGGTATCGTGGAGAATGTGGGAGCGCTACATGCCCGTCCGCTTTCCGGAGACACACTGCCGTAAACGTGAACGCGGTCTCCGGAGCCAAGCGTTTTCCCAGTAGTCAAGGGGGCTTGGGGGCGTGATGTGAGTAAATTCTCAGGGTTGGACATCCTCCGTTTTTATTGCATCGAGGCAGGACGTTTGAGACTCAGCGAGAGGAATAATGAGACGAGTATAAAAGAGGGAGGATCTAACGCAAAATTATAACTCCCCAGTTCACAACATACATGAAAACCAACTTAAGCATACTGTTATGATGTTAAGCGCAGTTATTAGTTTGATTGATTGCTTAATTTTAATCAATTAAGCGCTGTTTTTATTTATAATTTATTATTTATAAAACAACCCAAAAGCCTGCACAGGGTTGGCCAGCTCTCAGACACAAACACTACAGAGAAACCGCCCTCCGCTGCGCTAAACTGTTGCCAAGCGATCCTTTAAAATGCATACAGAGAAAAAGACCTTTCACATAATGAGAATAAGGCTTTAGGCTCGTATATGCACACATTGTCGGTTTAAACTCGCCAATCTCTCCAAAAACGCCCTTCACGTTTAAAGAGGAATCATGTAACAAAGATATGAACTGCTGGAGCTGCAGACAGCTTGATGCATTCTTGACGTCAGCACGGGCCGGTGAATGTGTGTGAAAAGGTGATCGCTTAAAGGTACAGCGCAGGCTTGGTTTGCAGCGAAAGCCGCACCGCACAGGACGTCGGCGTGCAGCTCTCACGCTAACCACAACACAACATCACATCCAACGTGCAAAACACGCAGATTTGAAGCTACGGCGTGTATAACGGCTATATATGTTTGTTACACCTGGTGCTTCCGCACTTATCTGTTATTTTATATATTACAATGAATTGGTTATTGTACATTTAAGCTGATTCTTTAAAATTGAATAAAATCAGTGTGTGTGTGTGTATATATATA
>JAABNY020000063.1:13343473-13384407 GCA_015164015.2 Brevimyrus niger | reverse complement strand
GAGTAAATGTCTTTGACCAGCTTGGCTGGGACTCCCAAAACGATATTCCGTCGTGGAAAATGTACTAAATTTACATACTTGAGTAAATAGTGAACAAAACGTTTTTGGAAAACCGCCAGTCGTGAGCACTATTCAATGGTCAAAGATTACGCGTTCCTATTTTTCTGTAGTTTTCAGCACAAATACATATATTAAAGGGTTATTGTTTTCTACCAGATATTACTGAATATTCAAAATGCGGTTTTATCAAAATACATTGTACAGAAATACTGACGTGATTTGAAATTGGGCCTAGATTTAATCTCTCCTTTTTTCTCTGCATAATTTATATTTCAACCAGCAACGTTTAATTTTAGTGCTGTGGGTCATTGACATCTACAATATCAGTGTCTCTGTAACAAACAACGGATAATGGAGACCACGGGTATACAAAATCCTTCTTTATCGTCTGGAAAATTTTACATAGTTCTTAGTAAGTGCGGAAACTTTTCTTCTTAAAGGGACACATTAACACATATGCCAAACACCATTGTTTAATTAGATCAATCTTACATGGCATCTTATGTTTGTGAAATTAAAGTTGTTAAATTCAGCGTTTCAAACAAATGTTAATCGGTTAACACGGTTTTGAAACTTAATAGTTAATGAAACAAATGATCGCTACGTATAAATACTTTATTCGGTTTGCATTGCTGTGCTCTCAAATAATGTTTTGTGTTTCGATACAAAAAAGTACAAGAAATTGTACAGACACTACATAGTAAGCACAAGCCGTGTGTGATATACTTACACCTAAATTAGCGCGTGTGCTATAGTAATATAGCCTAGTTATGTGAGATTTTAGTGCCTAAACAATGCATGTATTACTTAATACATTCATACCTCAGAAGGATTTAAGCGTGCAGCCATTTGCAGTTTCTAATTACCGACAGGAGTTGGGTTTCTGTTCCTTTTTTTAACGACGAGATTTATTCAAAGGATTTCCTGTATCATTTTGACGTTTCATTGACGTCTTTCGGGCCCCACACAGTTTCCAAACCTTTGAAAATATTTCAGACTTGATTTGTTAACTGCGCTCGCGAGCCCCCATGCAGCCAGCGGGCGAGTTTGGGGAAAAACGGCGCCGCATCGGAGCGACATCTCACTTAACTTTTGTCGTATATTAAATCTTTTTACGCTTATTCTCATTGTTCATTACCATTTTATTTTGTTTAAAAACGATGCGTAAAATACATTTAACGTATCCGTGACATATAAACTTAGTAGTATATTGCACAGAAAAGACAGGCGATCGCTAGTTTTACTCTGACTCAATTAATGTTTTTAATGTAAACTTTTTAACTTCTTTTAAAGAAAACAATCCGACGATGAACCCTTATTTACGGATTTACCTAATTCGTAAGGTGTAGCGTATATTGTGCGTTTTTTTCGAATATAGCCTAATAAAAACGCGGAAGAGTTGTGTCCAAAATTCAGATTTAACTGAACTGTTAGAGAATGCAACAATGCGTGTTTATGACGATAGTATATAGTTTGATAGTAGTACATTTCTCAGCATCGTCAAAGAACGTTTAATTTTTTACCCCTGTGAGATTTGTTAGTTGTTTCATCTACTAAAACAATTTAAATTGAAGGCTACAATAACAAATCTTATATTGAATACATCACTAGATAAAGTAACTAATTATCCGATTTTCATATAATCACGAACTAATAACGATTTGTTATACTTATTTGTGTCATCACACAACCATACGGATAGCAGCACATATACCCTATGACTAATTGGTCAGCTAACAGCGATTTGGTATGTATTATTAAATTTAATTAACTTTTATATTTTGAAATTTCAACAAACCGAGGACATAGTAAGATATTTTAGTACTTAAAACCATAATAAAATAAGTAATTTTCATAATATTTCCGCTTTTTGGTGTCTTATTGTCATCCTTTAAACGGTAAGTATTGTGACCCGTATCGTGACATGCAATTGTTTAGGACAAAATCAGGACATTTCGGTTACCAAAAGAAACCACTTTACTATAATTGTCTTACGGTCCTTGCTGTTGGTTTTATAAAACATCTTTAAATTCGTAGGGAAAATTAACTGGGAATCATATTTGGTCTAGTTGTGTTATTAATTGACAGATAACCCAGCCCTCTAAGATCAAAGGTACGTCATCTATAATACAACACATAATAGATATTTGTATTTTATGAATGGATCCTTACTCTGTTTAGGCTACTGATATTCATTAGTGATAGTGCATTTCATGAAGCATGCTTATTATATTAGGCACTACATAACAGATTGCACTGCCTCTGCTTTTCACTGCAGTCAGGCGACGTCTAAAAGTGCAGCGCTAGTCTAAACATGACACACGACGTGTAGCATGTGATCTGCCTTAAGTGCAATCAGCCTTCCGCTTACCGAAGACTCAACGCACCTCAGTGCAGGTGATGTTGCACTGTTGTGTTTGTTAGGATTATTTACGTTAAGCTCCCCCCATTTTCTAATGTCACAATCAAAAATATTGTTGCATTTGAAAATTTGAAAGTCTGCACACTACCGATTTTATAGGAAACACGTGTTAGTGAAACAACAGTTAATGAACAAGTGAAAGGTAAGTATTCTAGAAAAGGTGAAATATGTATCCATGCATCTCAGTGCCTCAGAACCTTTAGCATATATATTCTTTATCCTTAATCCATAAAACTGAATGGAGAACAGCAGTGGACTGAGGTTTTTGATTCTTGTTGCAGATTCAAGCCAAGATTCTGACTGGGGCTTTCTAGAACACTCCTTTTCTTCTTTGAAAGTTAAAAGTAGGGTAAGCCCCCCTGCAGACACGCAAATCCGGGTCCTGGTCAGAGTTCTTATGGATGCTGAAGGGGGCTGAAATGCATCTTGGCTGCGGCTGGCGAGAGGCACAAAGATGCCATAACGTTGACACCATCTTGCTTTGTGGAATAGGTTCCATCTTCTAGGTAATGCTGGATTTCTGCCATGAGAAATGTCCACATCTAGCTGAACTGCATCTTTGGGGTGTCTAACCTTCTAATATATATTTGCAGATCTTCCCGCAAGCTTTTTTGCTGAAGAAGAGATGCTTCCTTTTGTAATCTCTTATGAAGCCCAAGCCTTTGGAGTATCTGAGATACTGTTGACCTCTTTTTTCATTTTCTCCACGAAACTGCATTTGCTTTTTTTAAAGTTTGTTTGGTGTCTATGCAGCTTACCTGTGTTTATCCCACTTACCTGGGAGCTCAGTGACTCACTTTAAGTAGATGTTTTTTGCCGTGTCACAATTTTTCATTAACATTTTTGGGGCGGAGCAGTGCCTTTGTGTGCTGTTACTTCACATCTCACTGTTTTGGGGTTTAGATCCGTATTCTGACCTGCATTTGTGGAGTTTTCTTGTTCATCTGGGCTTCATCCAAGTATTCCCACCTCCTCCCGCAGTCCAAAGACATCTTGTTAGCAAAATCGGTGTCTATGAGTTGTCTATAGTGTATGAGGGTGTGTATGGGCCTTGTGAGGGACTGGCATCCCGTCTAGGAACCACCCCAACCTGTGCCCTGGGGTATGCTGTCAGGGATAGGCTCCATGCAGTTAAACGATGTATGGAGTTTTTTTCTTTTTTTTCAGCTCCCACACTAATGCTGCATTTCATTTACCTCGGAGGTCAGAATTCGTAACGGGGAATGACGTCAGACACAAGTTAACAGCGTTTCAGTGCAGCAAGTTGGAAATCCATTTAGCAGTACTAGGGACCCATTTCGAACAGCAAGATTTCTTGCTTAGTTAGATACCTTATCGGATTAATTTACCCCAGATTAAATGGCCTTTACCTTCGTTTACTCACATTTAGCCCAGACTTCCTTAAATCTGACAGGTTATCTTGCTAAGCAAGAAATCCTGCTTTGTGAAACAGGCCTCAGTTCTAGCCTGGTTAATTGTTACCCATTGTAAGTAATATCAGTTGATAAGAACACATTGCATGGTATTTTGCACATAAAAACACTGTAGCGACACATCCACAGATAGTGGTTGAACAGTACTATGTGTACAACAGATTTAATGAGCCACAAATAAGACATAAGTGCCAATAAACAGTATAAAACTACAAGCTTTAACTTCTGCTGATAAAGGGCACCGCCATCTTGAACTCTGAGCTTGGGGTTGTGTCGATTCCTCCAAGCTCATGAGTGGGAATTCCGACTTCAGAGGGCGTTCCAGTTGAAATTTCCAATAAGGAACACACAATTTCCGAGTTATGAGTTCAAATAGAACGTAGCATCAATACATTACCCAACATGACATCACACCAAGACAGCATGTAGACAGCAGACATAGGAGCGCATTGTCTCCATCCACCTTCAATTCAGAAATATTAAAAGAAGATGAGCAGAGACCTTCAACATATGCTAAGCATGTTATTTGAACTGTTTCACAATAAAAAAGATCCCTGTTCATGAGAGTTTTCGTTATGTGCCTATATAGCAGGTGGGCAATCTAATCCAGAAAGGACTGTTGGGTATGAAGGGTTTTGCTGCAGCTCCATAATTAGATTACTAATTAAAGGACTGATTGTCCTCACACAGGGGTTGGAACAGCTGACCCAATGGTTACCCCAAAAACCTGCATGCACACTGGCTCTTTGTGGATAAGATTGCCCACCCCTGCTATATAAAGTCTGTTCTGTAGGGTATATAAATAAATCAATGTGTGCATGTCATTGAAATACATCTCCTATTCAAAAGCACTAGGTATGGTTACTGATGCAACTTCTATGAAATTTTTAAACGAATTTAGCAAAAATCAAAAAGAATTCATCAAGATAAGAGTATCTGTTCAGGAAATAAAGTTTACATATTAATATAGAAACACATAGGCTATACTCTTTCCTTATTTGAGCTATATGTATAAAACCCCAACTGGTATTATGTCTTTAGCCTCTTAGGAATGAAAATGCAGCATTTCAAATAAGCTTCCCTCTGCTACATGTTTGTGTATCTTTGCTTGTATCATTCCTCTTCCTTGCAGTGCTGTCTCCAGTGGACACGCTTCCTGCTGGGTGTGTCACCTCCCTAGCTTGCAGTGCTGATGCAACAGCCGCGTAATGTAACAGCGTCTCAGGGCCTCCCGTCTTTAATCCGGCGGCCAGGCACTGGGCCGCATTCTGATCGCATCTGTGCCACGTCGTCCCCGTCGCGTCAGCGGCTAACCCGTCAGCCACCCTGGGGGCCCTAAAGGGGCCACGGGGACAGTGGACCGCCGGACCAGAACATGTGTTCCGCCTGTTTCTTCTTGGGCTTCCTTCTCCAGCTCTAGTGAATATCATCACGATAATGAATTATTATTATTATTATTTTTTATTTGTTCTGCAGTGAGGTTAACCGGCACCCAAAAACAGAGCAGGAGCCCATAACTGCTTTTGGTAAAACAAGGCACTGATACTCACTGCTGTCACGCAAACCTCACATGCAGCCAAGTTGTGTAATTGCAGTATCGCGTGCAGTTGAGATCGTCCTTCACACGATCAAAAGTCAGTAACCAAAAGCATGGGACGATTTGGCTTAGCTCTTAAGCATGACCGGTTTTCACTTTTGAGAGAATAATTCCTTAATAATCAGTTGCAATACATATAAAACACACACTTTTGCATGTTTAATATGTATAGAGAGATTGACATCACAGCTATATAAATATGATTTAAAACCAAATATCAACCTATTATTAGTTTCGACTGGTGTTGATGTGTTTGTAATCATTTCTCCATCATAGAAAATATTCAAAAGAAGAAAAACATTAAATGGAGCCACTGGTGTAGGATATAGTAATTTATAGTAATTACTGAAAAAATGTAATTATCAGCTGCAAAAAAGCAGCTACAATGAGGGTATTTTTTTCTCACTAATATCTGTTACTTTCTTTGTGTTAAAAAAAATGCCTAAAAACAAATCTGTCTGAAATCACCTGTTGAAAATTCCATGGCTGCTGACAGAGGCCCATAATGCCAGATGTGCTGCATTTCTTGAACAAATCACAAGTTTGCCCCCCGTGATTTAGGAATGATCACTGACGCAAAATGGTAACTGTCACGCACAAAATGTCCTGGCTCCTTTGCCAGCTCACGTCCTTTTCACATCAAAGTTATCTAGGCACCTCATTGGGTAGAGTCAGTTCTATAATAGAGTGTAAGACTGTAGGTTTGATAACATATTTAAATACTGATTTACTAGTTTGGTTCACGTCAGCATCCAAAGACAGCAGATGATATCATACATTAAACACTATAATACTAAAATAATTTTGCTCAATTTTATAACTGTATATTTCATGTAAAGGCATATATTATCCCTATAATCAATTTGAACTGGAGCCCCCTGTGATATGTATGATTCTACCAACACTGAAATAATATTAGTTGAACAGATGAGGGACAATCTGAAATGAGAGATATCCTTTTAGTGAGTATGATTCTATGAGTCATACCTTTGAGTGTTTAGGGGGAATATAACGTACATGACTTTTAAATGTCCTTCCAGTGAGATGTATTTCTTTGTAAATCAAATGGACATTTTAGACTATAAATAAGTCCGTGTTGATGAAGTCATTATTTCAGCTCTGTGGAAGTGAGGTGTCATTTTTCCTGAGGCATCATGAAACATAAAACACACTAAGAGCTGATACAGCGTCCTTATGCTGTTAACGAGCGTAAATAAGTAGCAGGACTATATATTCATTGTATCGTTATGTAGTTTTCTTGACTTAATCTAGTCTAGTACGTATATTTTGTTGCCATGAGTTTGTGTCCCGAGTCCTTAGACAAATTGCTTCTTTTGCTTTCATTTTGCCAAAAGAACATTTTCTTTTAGAAAAATCTTTTAATAAAAAAGTGTATCCTAAATGTTGCTGCCAGATATCTGTATGTGTCCACAATCTGTCGACCGTCATGGAGCTGAACTGGGCCACAAGCGCTTAAAAAATACAAATATGAAGGAGAGTAAAAGGCAGGGAGATGATGGCTGACAAGAGGCGGCCATATTGGGAAAGCAGCAGTGTGTCAGCACGGTAGAAAGGGCCCTGGCTTTTATTTCCCACATTGAACGATTTTCCCCTTTTTTATTTTCTCACATGAGCCCAAAGAAAGCCTTCAAAGTCAGCTGCGGTCGTGACATCACACAGATTTGGGGTTTCCCTGCCCTGTAAAGTCAGCCATCAACAGGGACTAATTCCACCCACGTCACACACACGTTATTTTCCCCTGTAAAGTGAACACAAGGAACTGATAAAGTACACTCCAGAACAGTTAAACACAATGGCACAAAATAATCTGTTTGCCTTTCAAGTTCAAATGCTCTTCCTTGAGCAATTAAGCTGCGTAAACAAAGCTCAAGTCTAGAATGCACTGTCCTTTCCCCCAAAAACCGCCTTGCGCCAGCTGAAATAGCTAACGCTGCAACATATGTCTTACGTATGTCCTGCATCAGGGGCACTGAGCCTGTTCCTCTCAGTGCCTGCACAATGCTGATTTGTAGGACTTGTGAACATTAATGACCTTAACATCCATCCATCCATCTGTTCATTCCTCTTGCAAACTCTTACATCCTGGTCAGACCCTGGAGCCTCTCCCAGAAACGACTGGTAAAGAGGCTGAAGTACACCCTGTACGGGATGCCAGTAATAACGTGTTAAACGTTAAAAATGTTAAAAATATACTTTATTGGAAATGATAAAATTGTTACTTAGAATTATAAGCAATAAAACAAGAAAAAACTGAGTAACAGTGCCAGGTCTCTGCCCGCATGTGTCGTGCAGGATAAGACACTGTAGCGTCTTTGTTAAGCTGAGAGTCAAAGTAAGTAAGCCATGATGTTTCAGTGATTCCAACTTAATTATTGTAACAAGTAAAGACTGACGTAAAGATATTTGCATCAAATATTACCCTGATAAAACAGATCTTTAAGGGTCCGGCCTTTGCATTTGAAAAGATTTATCTTTTATGTAATGTGGCAAAATCCAAAATATTTATATTGTGTAATTTAAAATGCATTGTACAGCATGAAGATGATATGTAGAATCAGCATAAAGTTTTGCTATCTTTCATGAACCTTTCAGATTGATGTACTTATCAGTTTATTTTAGCAAAAAAGTAATCTGATTCTATAAAAAAAAAAAAAAACACATATCAGAGCTGACTACAGACAAAATGAAAATAAAAATCTTATTATCAAACTTGGATGTGTTAACGGCATGTCGTTGGATGCCGTTCCTTCCTATGAGCGTGTGATTGTGTGTGTGTGTAAAACTTTCATGGCTTTATGAAGCAATCCTAAAAGTGAAATGTTATTATTATATCTGTAAATTATTGACGCTCTTTAAAATACTATACTATTGTACCACAGTGTTTATTTCACGTGATCACCATGTGATCACATGATTCCTTTCCTTAGAAAAATAAAATAAAGAAAATGTCAGTCTGTTAACAGCTAGCTAAAATATTCAGTGCATGGGGTCTTGATTCTGTTCCGGAGGGAATTATTTGCAAGTATCCTGAGTGAGTATTTTGAGTACTTTAAAGAGTAACATGAAGCTGCTGCGCTACATGAAGGTATATATAACAGAAACAGACAACCCTGAGTCTCACTGCTTCCCCATGTGCTGCAGGAAACCCTGCTCAAGGCCGGCTCTGTACTCAGACACCTCTCCTATCCCAGCTCTATCCATCCTCTCGGTGGTGCTAATCACTCAGAGCCCAAGAGACAGCACACCACACAGAAAAGAACGGCGGGATTCTGGTGAATAATTGAAAAAGCGATTTGCTCACATCACACTCTTGGAAGTACGAAGAACAATAACATGTAAAATATTTCTGACATCACATGACCGCCCATAATGAATCTGCAGTCTGGAAAAGATTAGAAACTACACTTGGCTTTTTCTTTTTTTTTTTTAGCTCTGCAGCATGTGGACATGTGGGTGTAGGGTTAGCCCTAGACGCATATACCCCACTATCTGTCAGTGATGTCTTTGTTTGTAACGTAATGCTGAGCATAACATTTCAATTATAAAATCATCATCTTAAAAAAATTACTTTTGAAGCTCGTCTACTTTTACATAAGTGCATTGTTTTATTTATTGGACCTGATTGAAATGACACCATGTTGCAGATTTATCTCAAATGATTTCAACAGTTATTTTGGAAAATATTAATCTGTTGCTCGGAGAGTCCCAAGGTCAGATCTCGTGCCCAAATCCAGGCATGTATGTAGAAAGATATGAATAACATCTGGTATCCGAAGAGACTCCAAGACTGTTTCACAAATGTTTTACAATTTAGGTTTTGAAGCTACAGACTGGTGTAAAATCAAAAGTGTAATTTCAGCAACAGCTTAAAATGAATCATTAAGGAAACATCAGCATTTCATGCCGAGTTAGAAGCCTCTGAATGCATCGGTGCCAAAAATATGTCTGAACTCTTGTCTACAATTATAATCTTCACAGGCTGTAAATCTGAGGAGAAACACCACAAGCCCATAGTTAGTCTATGTGCAGCTTCCATAACAGTGGTTCACTTTTGCCCTCTCTCCCAGAATTTGGTCTTTCTGTGCCGTATTACTACCAGGATAGTGTGATGTTTATGTGATAGGGATTAAAACTAGCCCCTCCAGAGTTCTGCCATTGGACAGGAAATTTACATAAAGGAAGATGGAAAGCTTGCTCCTCTACTGATGTATAATTCACATGCCGATTCATCAAGAGGCTCAAGCCACCAGCTAATCGCTAATTACAAACATTGCGTCTTAAAACCAAACGCTGAAACACCAATGGAAGAAAAAGCCTGTTAGCTCAATGTAAATAATGGATTATATCCTGTAACAACCTGGCAGACCTAGAACATGTCACACGAGAGCAGACTGGAGCTAGATCTGTTAGTTTGGGGGCCAGGAACAGCAAACAAATTTGTAAGTGCATCATCAACATGCGCAGCCGCGTGACACCCGGGGCCGAGTGATGAGCAGCAGATCGTTTGTTTTTTCTGTGACGAAATGGCCGAAGAGATCGTTAAAGTTCTGAGGGGAGACGCAGGATGCAGGTCACTGGTCTCCTTTCTTAGTCTCCTGGTCCAGATACATGACCGTTTGCACTCAGAGCCTAGGCTGCGCGCTCTTCCCTAGCCTTCAGCCCACCTCGGCCCCCTTAATGCTGCATCTGAGCATCCACAAGCTGTCACCCTGAGACTCCCCAGCGACGGCAGGGGGCGGGGGGAGGGGAGGGGGGAGCACGGACGACCATGGCGTCTTATAAACATAAACCCATGAAGCGGCCCCCTCCTCATGCACATACTGGCTCTACCTCCCTCTCTTGTACCATATAATAAGCCCCCACCCCCCAAAAAAAAAAGAACAAATAAAGAAAAGGCTTGGAGATAGGCACCCCCTGCCAACACGTCTCCGTGCGCATGTGCACTTAAAGCCCTCGCTAATGCGGCTCGGCAAACGGCATCTACTGCTGCAGCATCTCCACCGACGGTCCCAGGGCAGCAGATGCATTGACGTCAGAGCCTGAGCCGGGAGAATAAAAAAAAAGAAACACATGCACTGGCGCGAACACTCACTCTCACAAAGACACACACACACACAGACACGCGCCCCACCGCTCCCGACAGCTTGAGGGTACATCTCAGTGCCGCTGAGGCACCATTTACTTAATAAAATCGCATTTCCACACCCCTGAGGGGTGCATGCAAAAAAATCGGGGCGTTAACACCAAGGTATATGAACCCCCAAATGTAAAATACCTTTTTAGTTTATCCCACATTTAATCATGTTTTCCACACATACTGTATCAGTATTATTTATGCACATATTTCCTTCATACGCTTTAATTGTTAGAAAGGTTAAAATGCTTACAATGTTACCACAACATACATCAGGGCAGCAAAGTCTGCCATGTCAGAACACACAGAAAATAAAGCTGAATTAAATATTTTGCTTGTTAAAAAGGCTAGTTTTTTTGTTTCTGTCCCCGCCTTATTTAAAACTGTGCTTTCTCAACGATGTTTTTGATATCATATGCATGTTGGGTCAAATAAAAATGCTTATGGAAGTTTCCCGCCTATATCTTTTAACAATATCAAATAAGAAAAGCAGGAAGCGGATGTGTTTCATGGGGACCACATCTCTATATCATTGCAGGATTAACACCAGAGCACAAGTTGAGTCTGAAAAGAAACACGCTGTTTTGTGACATATACTGGTCGATCTCAAGCCATTAACAGCCCAGCACTTGGGAAATTAGTCTCCAGTTGATTTAAACAGCTTCAATCCTCAAAGCAGTTCTAACAACAGCCCACGAAAAGGTGGGGACCAGCTTGCTAACAGGGAATGATGAGATATAATGAGAAACAGGACAGGAGCAAATGAGGTGCCCAGCTTATCGCAGCCAACTCTGCAAAGACGGGGCGGTACAGTCAGCTGCTGAAATAAACTTTTTTTGTATTTCAGTTTTAAAGATTTGTACTTTTCACCTGACTTTCTGCTGCTGCAATTGCAATATTTCAACATGTTGGCACCAAA
This sequence comes from Brevimyrus niger, assembly GCA_015164015.2. Lineage (NCBI taxonomy): Eukaryota > Metazoa > Chordata > Actinopteri > Osteoglossiformes > Mormyridae > Brevimyrus > Brevimyrus niger. The sequence goes on along the minus strand of JAABNY020000063.1, from coordinate 13,372,821 downwards.
TTAGCGATCAGAGTTAATTTATCATTTTCAATAGCCGCCACAAGAAACATTTCACCCTGTGTGCAGACGATCACCCAGTAACTTAGTGAAAATGTACAGAAATCACCGGCTGGGTTTGCAAAGCAACTCAAACAGTGACGGGGAGGGGGAGGGGAAAGGGGAGAAAAGGAGAGAGAGAAAGAAAAAGCACGACAGACAGGAAGATTAAGAAAAATTGAGGGCAAGACTGACAGAGACAGAGATATAGCGAGAGATAAAGAGAATGAGGAAAAAGAGAGAAAGAGAGAGAGTGTTGGTGCTGGACCCCAGTTGATGTCGGGCTGAGTCGAACACTGCAGACGGGGAGCTGCAGAAGGCCCATGAATCAAAAACCCATCTAAGATGAAAAAGGGGGGGGGGGGTTCATCTGCGTCAGAGCTGCAGCCAATACAGCGCGAGATGGGAGATGGGGCAGGCTTGTGCAGCAGACACATTCCCTGGCACTCCCAGTGCCTGCCAGACTCTTATGTCGGCTGCGTCAGAGGGCTGGCATGAATTACCGGCCCCCCCTTCATGCCTCGCTCTGAGACACACGCACACACACACACACACTCCCAGCTCACTCGCTGCCCTGACACAAACACAGCTCCCACACCCACTCCTCCCCTAGTTCCCACAAAATGTATCGATTGCCCCCCCCCTCCCCACCCCACCAACTGCCGCACATGAGACTGACTAAATTAATAGACAGCTTCACAGTGATCTGTTTTCATCACGGCGACTAGGCTCAGAAACGCACCTACAGGTCATTGTCGACTTACGATCGGTTCGTAAGTCAGGCCTTACACACAAAATTGAATAAATAACTGTATAAATACTTATATTATCTTTAAGACATACCTTTCGGTGATTTTTTAACCTTTTTATCACCATTTTATCATGGGTTTACTAGCAGTTAGGGCAGGAATTATACACTCATGCTGGACAAAACTGGCACTAGCAAATGCAATGCAGTCGTGGCCACATATCTGTGGTCTGGGAATGTTTTAAGGTCGATCAGTAACAAGTCGTAAATCGAGGACTACCTATGTGTCTTTTTGATGTATTTTTTTAGCTTTAGAAATTACTAATATATTATCCATCCATTTACTAATATATCATCCATCCATCCATCCATCTATTACAGGGGTCACAGTGACTTGATCCCATCTCAGACAGCAGAGGGCAGGGAGACACCCGGGATGGTGTTAAACTTCTGCTCAGGCAGCATAGGAAGCATGGCAGGGAGCTTTTTCGGGGGGTTTATGCAAACGTCATGTGTTTAACTATTGATCTTCCCATTTTCTACTTGTCCTAGGCATGTTTAAGATTTACAGCCCATTCTGTATGATGTAAAAATGTTATATCTACTCTCACTTTCCACCAAAACTCCCATGGTCATTTCCAACTTACAATATCAAACTATTCCTATATACACATTACAGGCACCTGTACAGCAGGCACAGATACACTCACTCAAGCTGTATACTGGTTTTCAAGCCAATTAAACCAGGGCCCCATTGCAGCAAAACAACTGGGAAAAGGTTCTGCTGTTGGCAGACAGATGGGAGGCGGCAACCAGGCAATAGATTATAACACAAATAAAAGGTGTTTATTGGGCCTCCCGTCTTATTTATCCCCTTTATAAACAGCATGATTTATTATTAATATGATGATTTACAGATTTTCAGTTTATACGCCAGGTTTACAAAGGATTATGAAAACCTCCACAACATGGAAAGTCGAGCTCTTAGTGCGGGCAGCACATGACCACAGCCTCCGATGGCCCTTAAATGCATGTACTTATTATCCTGAAGACTCCAAATAGCGACAATCTATGTATTTAATCATTCGGTCGGCATAGCATTTGTAAATCTCCATTTAATAAGTCAGATGTAACCGTAATGAGTTAGAGATTTAACGTGTCTGATGCTCTCGAAGTATAAAGACCGGCTTTTATTATGTAGATATTTATACATTTAAATTGCCTGATTCTTCTTGGGACAGGTTCCAGGTTTGTCACAGCCTTGTATCAGATGGATAGGTGAATCGATGTATTAAAAATTTATACATCCATCTTCAAACCACTTACTCTGGTCAGGGTCACAAGGTGACCTGGAGCCTGTCCCAGGCAGCACTGGGCAGGAGGGTGGGGTACACCCTAGATGGGATGCCGGTCTATCGCAGGGCAGACGCGCAATCACACTCCGGGCTAGTTTAGTGACACCAGTTAGGCAAACGGGCATGTCTGTGGAGTGTGGGAGGGATCCGGAATGACTGGAAGATATGTGAGCGACACTGAGAGAGCAGGCAGACTCCACACACACACAGCAGGGCGGAATTTGAACCCACAACCCTGCAGGTGTGCGGAAACAGGGCTGCCCACTGTGCTAACTAAAATTTAAATATCTATTAAGAAATATGTTCATGTAACTTCCAGATGCTCTGAAAACATTCTCAAAACAGTACAGATAGAACTAGTAGGTTCAATTTCCATTATAGGATGGAGAAGAAGACTTTTAGGGTGATGGTTTTGGAACTGGAATCCTTGTCATGAGCACTGTGACCTGCCAGAGGCAGAGCTGTCCATCTGCCCATCCAGACGCGCAAGGAACACGACCCTCTGAGATCCCCAATCAGCCCTGCCATACACAGGGTGCGACCCAACCGCCCCCACCCTGATCTCAATTACGTGACACGTTTAATGGCTGCATTTCCGACATCCATGAAAACAAAAATCAATGCGTACATTATCCTTCCATACATCCATTTTGTTGCATTTTTCTCATCACCAGTTCTTATAATCAACATATTTGCATTGTGGATGGGATGAATAAACTCCAAAAATAAAATGTAATTACTGAAATTACATGCTTTTATGGGCTGCATGATGTCATCCTGGGGTCGTGTGTGATTTATGACATCATGTCCCTTCTGTACTCTCTATCTTATGTGACAGGCCTGCTGTCACTCAAGAATATCCCTGACGCAGCAGGCGCCTGCATTTGGCTGGCCTCTTTCCCCCCTGCATGACGTACACTGGCATTTTTTCTCCAAAATTCCACTGCAGGTCCTCTGCTGGAAAAAGTCACTCTGGGTCATGGAACACCAGCACTGCCGCCCCCCCCCCCCACCCCCCCACAGTGAGAGAGAGCTCAACATGCCACATCACACCTAAAGTTAAACATTAAACCTCCCCGTGTTCGTCTGTGTTGAGCCAAATGTTATGCATGGCAGCATGTAGACGTCTGAACTCTCATCCATTCTGCGTCGACGTGCTATGTAGCCAGCCAGGCTGTTTGATGCTGCTGCAGCACCGATCTTGCAGATGCTGGTGTCCTGCTCATTTTGCAGGTAGTGTAGGTAGAGCCGTGCAGGTTAACAGATGTTTTCGATGTATCCTTTTCTAATAACATTCCTCATGCCTCATTTTGCTTTGAGGTTCGCTTGGGACACTGGTGACCTGGAAGGTACTTCATAGATCATGACAGGACAGAATACTGGTATTAGTCATGTTTTGGGCCTAGAATTCTGTTATCAGTCAGAGTTTACTGAGCTATTTCTTACCAAGTTTTTCATTATAATTCATATTTGTCCAATAAAAGGCTAAATGCTATAGGCACGAGTTATACATCCTCATTTGTTGAACAAATTATCTAATTATTCAGCATTTTTATGTCTGTTCAGCTAGACAATGCAAACTGGTGTTTTAATGAATAAATGAGCCATGTGGCTGGTCAGAAGCTTCTGATGTGTCTTTTTTCTACCAAAATGTGCTTTTACTCTACACAGCTAAAAGGAAAGACAAGAAAAAAATGAGGTAAGGAAAAAAAAAGAAAAAAGACCTGACCTCTAAAATAAAAGAGGTATAAATAAGGTAAATGTTATACTGTGTTTTCGAGTTTCAAAAAGTAATACTACGGATATGTAAATACACCAGCAGTAAAAGCGTCGTCATTGATAGGAGCGTGATTCTCATAGTGTATTTTGTCTAAAACACCCTAGTCTTGAAATCGGCTTCTCCACAATGTTAAGTAGATCACAGGGTTGTCAACTTTAATCAGCTGGCTGGTGTTAAATTTTCAATCGAGACAAGTCTGCACACTCATTTTCATGTATGTAACAGTTTTATTACCTTGTATTACCACAGTCTGGTGATGTAGCAAATTTTAGGTTTACAATGGAATAATTTAGATTTGCAGTAATATTTCTTGCATGAGAGTCTGAAAGCATGAGTGTCACACCAGAGGCATGAGAGTTGGCAACAGTCAGATCATAACCTTAGCCCAGCCATTGGTGCTATCCTCCAGAGATGGGGACTCAAGTCACTGTTGACTCGGCCTCAAGTCACAAATCTAATGACTTGTGACTTGAAGTGATGGAAGGACTTGGACTCGACTTGGACTTGAGGGCAATGACTAGAGACTTTGACCTGACTCTGAATGCCATAACATTAATTTTAGAATATCTGTGTATTTTATCTTTACTTTCTGCATTTTCAATTGGCCTAATGCAAGGTCACCTGAGAAAGATGCATCACTCTTTACAGACGTAAAAACAAAGGAGAACAGTGACACAATGAAGATTCTTTTCAAGCTGTCTTTGCCTATATATAATGTACTGTGGTGGGTTTTTACTAGAAAATTATAATTACTAAAACACTGACATAGGTAGGGACTCGAGTTACATGACTTGGATTTAATGGAAAAACTTGAACTTGACTTAGACTTGAGGGCAAATGACTCGAAACTTGACTTGCACTGCAATATTTTGACTCGAGACTTGACTCGGACTTGCCAAAAATGACTTGTTCCCATCCCTGCTAACCTATGCTCACCTCTAACGCCACATCCACTTTCCCTCCAGGCCTTCCCATCCCTTCCACTACTCTGCTGCACACATTGCTTCTTCACCACGTTATAGTCACATGTCTTGTCTCTTCTGCTCTCCCACCACTGGCTTCTAACTGGGGCCTGTTCAACGCCTTGGTACTGCAGGTAAGGCTCCAGAACTCCATAATATCTTATTCCTTTGTTTTATATCAATCTTAATCTTTTATTGTATGTTCATTACATCATTTTTACTCTGTCAAAGGAAACAAAAGATTTGCTATTGTAATTTATTTTCCTTTTCAAGTCTATTGTCTACATTTTAAAAAAAAGCAGTCTAAGGATTACAGCCCCTGCATTTCTGCATGCACTTTCCAAGCCGGTCTGAATCATTTTCATCCTTGCTGTCAAACAAGTTGAACAGTGTGTTGCGTCTATGAGGAATTTAACAAAATGAGTGAGGATGAGAAGAGTGAAGAAGAACTGCTCACCAAAACAAACTCATCTTCCACCGTATGGAAATATTTTAGATGCCATCACGATGATATTGAGCAAAAGCATGTGATTTGTCAGCACAACTTACGGCAACACAGCGAACTCATTTGATGGACCCTGTAGGCAGATACGTTCCAATAGGCTGTATATATAGTCTACTATAGTACCACAATAGTTTATTTTGGATACATTTTCAACTCCTTTTTTGCTTTTTAAATATCCCAATATGCGTCACAAACATTTTCACCCCGATATTTAAAATTTTCCAGTATCTTATGGAGTCTTTACCATTAAGGCATCTGACTCTCCCCAGTCTGAAGAGCCAGACATGAAAGTCCTTTTTGTTTTCAGCTTTCGCCACTGTTGTGATGGAACAGCCCCCACCCCCATTCTTAGGACAGCCCTGAAGTGCAGGATACATCCGTTTTGACCTCTGTTTCCTAACCAGGTGGTTCTAATTTAACCCCCCCTCAATGTTTTCCATAGTCTGCAAACTGGAATCAGTGGCACCAAATATATGGACCTACTGACAGATGCTTTCTGCTTGTATTCATAAAGCACTTCAGATAAAATATCCGACACACTGCTTCAGTTTACAAAACAATTCTGAATGCATTCAGCTGTGATTCTGCGATAGATACTGCACATGACATCCGTACCATTCCACATGGCTGTTTACTAGACTGGCATGTGGTTGCTATTGAACTAGTCAAAAGACAGTGTGGTGTGTTTATGGGAAATCGAACAAAATGAGTCAGGATGAGAAACGTGTAAAAGAACTAAAAGACAATCCTCTTCCAACTTTATGGAAATATGTTAGATTCCATAGAGTGGATATTAAGCAAAGGCAAGTGAATTCCCCTTCAAATCTGAACTTGACAAGATCCTGCCAATTTAAAATTATTAATTTAATTCCCTCCAAGTGAGCTCGATGGGCCAATTTGTCTCCTCTCATTTCTAACTTTCTTATGTTCTAATGTTTATTTTCCAAAGTACTTGTCTTATCGTTCCACAATGCTACTAGGAAATATTTTGTAACAATAAAGAAAGAAAATTTACCACAATTAGCGATTTTCGTTACATGCACCTTTTTCTGTGCTTGGATAACCTGTCTTTTATTTGAATAAAGTAATCAGAAAAAAACATCTCCACTATTAGGAAATATGAAGCTAAACATTGTTTTATTTAATTCACTTTGGCATATCTGATGGCACAGACAAAAAAAATGAGAGTGGATGAAATTAAAGTTGCCCAAAATACTGAAATAAGTGAAGTGAGGGATTTGCTGTACATTATACCACATGAGAATCACATTAATTAAATCACTGTTTTCAGTTATTTAAGTAATTTCATTTGTAATCAGTGTTGGGCATTTCAGGTCCAAATTCAGATTTCGTTTCCACCAACCAGCTGAGTACTCTTTGACTGTGACTGTTTATGCTCAACTGATTAGTAGAAACAAAATCTGGATTTGTAGCTTATGGGTCTGATACAATAATAATAATAATAATAATAATAATACATTATTGTTTGATTCACCGATACGAAATAAAGAATTTAGATAAAACTCAAGTCCACACTCAGTACTTCGACTTGCTGGATTCTGAAAGAGAAATGCTGACCTTTAATCGGGTCAGTAGCATTGGCATTTTAGCGCCATCTAGTGCCACGTCGATAAACATTCTTGCATCGGGGCCACAGGAGAACAGTAGAGAATCCATAAACTTAAGTAAGTATTGATGCTACTCAGTCGAAAGAATGTACATTTATGAAAAGATATCATTTAAAAAACACACATCCATACTATCGGTATAAAATATTTCCTATTTTACATTAACTAAAGTCGTAGACTATTGTTCGTTTGAAGGCTCGTTAATGGTTATTATACACGTTATTTTTTTTTATTTATTCAAATTATTAGTCAAAAATGGACAGCACGGGAAGAAGTGGTGCACTGAAATATGAATATATGGATCGTTTTGCTGACTTCTGCAAGTTGATGACAATATAGATTCATTGAAATCGCCATCCAGTCGTTGCCATACGTTCACTTAAAGTACACCTCTCGACTACATGCATTCATATAAATTCATTTAATATTTGACAAAACATACAATTCTTAGTTTCACCGATAGACGACAGCATTGCACAAAATCAAGACAACAATTTCTACCATACAAATTCTGGCACTGATAGTTTTATTTAATTGTATTCAGTTATAAAAATGCGATTTAAACGGATACAATGTACAAAATTCAGGTAATCCACACTCGTTCATTTTCATCGTAATTATAAAAGGCTCTTACATATGACAAATTGCATTCTCATATGTATAACTTTACTACGAACACATTGACCTTATGCGTTATCTACAACAGCTTTTCTCACCTATAATGATCTGCCCCCGAAGATTCTTTAGGCCCAATATTTTGACATTACATTTCAATTATTCTTAGCGTAGTTTTTTTTAATCCATACATCCCAACGAATAACGGAGCGCATATGCAAAGTAACAATCTCCTATTTTATTCACACCAGTGGATGCAGAATAGGTGTGATCGGTTACTGTACTGCGCCCCCGATAAGTGCTTGCAAAGCGCGGCTGCTGGGGCCGGCGCGCGGGGCGGCCTCCTGACGTCAGCCTGGGCCGCTAGAGCCGCAATCTGTCTCCCCTACATAAACAAGAAAGCTCGGCGCAGTGCGGTCGCTGAACTGCGTAAAACCTCATCCGACGTGTTTTTATTGTCCAAATTAAGGATTACAAACCTTTCACTAAAAAAACTGCTGTAGTCATTATGCGCACATATAAGAAAAACCACGCATGCATTTAACTTAGTAAAAAAGGACTAGATGTTTGATAGTTTTGCACGTTATATATAAACATTCAAAATTTAATGAAATACGTTAATAAGTATGTACGGGGTCGTATGAAACTATTCCTGTGCAGCACATGGTTGAAAGCAGGGGTACATCCTGGGCAGATTGCCAGTCCATTGCAGAGCCCATACAACAGTCAACTTTAAAATGCCCGTTATCTTAACTACACGTTTTTTGAGATGCCGGAGGAAACTGGAGGATGCCACGTGACATGGTGAATGCACGCGGAAACAAAAGGGATTCGAACCAAATTCTGCAGGTAAGACTCAACAAAGCAAAGTCATTATTCAAACTTATTAAAATATTTTTTAATTGTTAAATGCAATTACGTTAGTACAGCACATACGTCTGAATTACAGAAAAGCTTTTTGGGTCCTGATTGCGTGTGAAAAGTGTTATTCTGCATGTGTCCTGAAAAGGATTACAGCATTCTGCTGAAAATGATCTATCTGCCTACTGTTGAGTGTTTTAACTCGGGTATCCTACGGTTTCATCCAGGGGGTTAAATCCTTCTCGGGGAGGGGGGGGGGGGGGGGGTTCAGTGAATGTCATTGCATAAGAAGGATGACATACAACTGTCAAATTTTGACACCGGCATTTTTCTCCAGATCTATTGCAATGTACTTAAAAACATGAAATGTAAAAACATAATATTTCAAGTCCTTAAGGCAGATATTATTTTGTGCAAAATGGCATCTCTTCATCACCTGGAATGAATACAATCAGGGAAAAAGGTAAGATATGTATACAGACATCTTTCATAAAAGGAGTATCCCTAACTATAAGGACAGAATGTTTCCCTTACAGGTTAATAGCCTGGGCTTGCATACGTTAGGTCTGTGAGTGAAGCTAACATACACATCTATGTCCCATAACACGACAGTGACCATGGTACAGAGCTTTGCAGTGTGATAACGCAGCACATCTACAGTGCTCTCTGTGCTACTCTGAATCACACAAGTTTTCTGCATTACCTGCTTGGTCGTATCCTAAAATTTCTAAAATAAATAATATGAAATATTGAAAAGAAAAGTGAAAACTAGAAATAATACTAATAGTATCATATTATTATCTGTGTTTTCTCATGGCAAGATCCTGCAATACAGGAAAAAAACAAGCTTGACTACTGTGAATATAATAAAGTATCAGAGTGCTGACGACAATGAGGAATCAACATGAGAACAAAAAACAGGTTTCACTTTCCTTAATACTGGTCTATTAAAATCCTGCATTTGTAATCAGGGCCAGATCCAGACACAGGAAACCTAGGTAGCAGCCTTTGGCTGGATCAGGCCAAGGGGGTCCTGACAAAGTCATGAAAAACATTTATATTATATATTCATATATTCAATTTTTAAATATGAATAATTACCCAAAATTAAAAAAAAAAAAAAAAAAAAAACATATACAGTGGTACCTTGGTTCTCGAACTTAATCCGTTTCGAACTCCGGATCAAATCCTAAGAAGTTTGAGTTCTGATCGAATTTTTCCCATAAAAAATGATGAAAAACCAATTAATTGGTTCCCACCTCCCCAAAATTACACCTAAATATGTTTTTTAGCATCTAAACACAAATGAACAGGATAAAACAAGAAGAGTATTTTTTTCTTAATGGCTTCCAAAACGATAAAGATCTTATCCCAACATTACCCCTGTCCTGCCCCGATCTTCCGCTCCTTCCATGTGCCACGCCCCCTCAATAACCTCGTGTGGGATCCCCATGTGATCAGCTGTTTCTGGTTGTTGTCATTAGTCATCCATATTAAGTCCGCGTTTCAGTTTGTTTCCCGAGTCCAATCATTGGTTGCGTTGGACTTGCTTACAGCGCTGGCTTAAAGCAACGCATTCTGATCCTGACGCAGTGCATTGTGGTTAAATGCATTGCGACTTCTCACCCGAGTGCACAAACTGGAACTGTCTCCGTCATGAAACACCTTTGCCCTTATTGACTGAAGAGTTTAGTTACACGAATGACGTTTGTATCCCAGCCTTCCAGGCAGTTCCGATGCGTAATCTGCTATTTCTCCTGAATATCATGTAAAGCAGTGCGAACTGGTTTTCAGTTAATTTACCTGGTAAAATAAAGTTAAAATAAATGTCATAAATGCTTTAATAGTACACGTAAGTTAGTGGTTTATTTATTGTTATTTGCTGTAATGTTGTGCTGCTTTATTTGTTTAATCGTCCAGTCTGTGAAGAATGCATCCAAGTAAGAATTGCATTGTAGTATGACTAATTTCCTGGCTCGTACAGTTTATATTAGGTCAGCGTTCACGGTTCGACTTCTGATATTCAGATCGAGTTCTAGGTCAAACTAGGTCAAAATTCAAGTGAGTTCGAGAATCGAGGTACCACTGTACATCAAATTAAAATGTTTACGTATAGGCAGAAACATGGTCATCTCTATCAGTAGGCAGAATAGCCAGAATCCAAGGGCCCCCAAATTACCTGTGTTGCGGAGGAAGTGAACTGAAAAGGTAGATCCAGCCCTGTTTGTGCTTAGCGGACCCTTCAAATCACAAAATATATGGTCCATGTGGTTATTTAATAATAAGTTATCTAATCACTATCTAATCAATACATCTTTGTCATCAGTGCGTAGGAGACTTGATGGTGTCTGGGGCCATTGCAGGGTTTTAATTACATCTTTTCTATGCTATTGTTAAAATATTATTGTTTATTCTGTTGCTGTTTTTCTTTTCTTTTTGGTCCTCCAAGCAGACAAATAATATGAAATGGACTCATTGGAGCTTGCGTAGAAGCTAAAAACAGAACAATTAAGGTGAAAGGATGCAAATTCAAACAAGCATCAACTGCGAGGGACAGTTGACACTTCTTAAAATGCAGATTTTGATTCCCCCAAATTTAGTTTTATTGCGGTTTTTTTTTTTTCAGTTTTACCAGCTTATATGTGAGTTATAATTAAAACTGCCATGCAGCCTGTTGCTTCTGGTTGTGACGTTAATAAATATTACCGCTTCAAATCCCTTGAAATATTCAATTGCTTCATTCATGTCCTGACAATCTTTAGCAGGACAGCATGGTTAGGAAAATGCAGTATTGTTTAAAAGCTGAACAATGTCCTCAGTCCTTTTCTACAGCAAAAATAATCTCTTGTTGACAATCATAAATGTATTTATAGAAAATAATCTTAATGCAGTTTTAGAACATATACCTTAATACTGGGGAGTTTCTTAAGCTAGAAAGCTAGAAATAAATTGTTGTATATGCGAATACAGTGTTTTAGCATAAAAATTACACAATACTAAAAAATAACAATAAAAACAAAATATAATAAAACCAGATAAATAAACCAGAAGGTAACCCTTCATTGGTCTTGAATTTTTTTATATTTAATTTAATATGTTAAATGGGTAAAAAGGCTTTATTGATTGCTAAAGTTTGAAATGTTTCTGATATTCACATGATAAAAATGATGAAGACAAAATAATTATTAAGAAAAATGTGTGTATTTGTGTGTTATATATATTAAGGTATCAAGTAAATATGCATGTATACCATAGTTAAGCAGGACCAAGGTGCAACATGGTGACATATAAACTGGTTGTGATGGCTATGAGATCAGGGCCCAAATCTGCATACCAGCTTCTCAGCAAATGCACTGAAATGCCAGGAGCAGAAAAATTAAATGCTGTCTACATAAATACAGCATGAGGTGATGGTAAGTGTCACCTAAATGGAAAATCTAAAATATGCAAATCTATTATAAACTGAGTAACCATTAAAAAACTGACATAACATTGACGTCATCATCACAGAGGACCTTGGACCATGGTTGAGGGATTAATTCTGCAACATGTCAGTGAAACTTGTTTTGCCCAAACTTCAATTCTACCCGTCATGCTTCTGTACTTGAAGAAAGTCAAAATTGGTCAAGAGATGGTTTTTGTCACAAAAACCTGTCTGATCCGGCAGCCTTCTAATTTCACTGGTGAAACCTAGCCGCATTTAACCGGCGCTCTCGATCCGACATGACTGCCAAGTCCTTGCATAACGCTAACCAGGCCGTTTAGTAAGCAGATCCATTATGAGACTCAGAGGTAATTTCCATGTTCGTTAGCACAGCGGCCCATCCGCATACTGTAACACGTCAATGCCAGAATGATGCAGCCCTCATCTGAAGCCCAGCGGGGAGATCTTCAGCAAAACAAGAGCAGCATTCCCCTGATCAGCAGGTCCAGCTTCTACTCAACGAGCCAAACAATAAGCCCTTTGTAGGCCTGATATGAATCTCAATGCCTCTATTTCCATTCCTCTTCTCCATCCCATCTGACCATGGAAATCTGAGAGAATAGAGAAAACGCAGCTAGAACGTGGAGGCTAACTCACTCTGGCAATAACAACGTCATGACAGTTTTTCACACTATCAGCCTAAACAGTACTGCCTGCCCTCCCAACACACCCCAGAAAATGGTAACTGTTAGAAGCTGAGCATTAACCTGCAAAAATCTGTAAACCCCTACACCCATTTGAGCTTACCCCCTCTCTCCAAAATGCCCATTAACCATCATTCCAATGAGCTTATCTCTGGTTTTATCTCACCACAGTTAAACCGAAACACATCTTAGTCAACCACACAACTGTGATGTCTCGAATGGTCATGAATATGTATGCATAGCAGAATGTGTAATATTTTGTGTGATTACACATATACTATGTTTACAGTAATCCCGTCAGATCTGCTGCTGTTGCTGCTGGACAGAGGTCTGCCTTGTTTGTCGTCTGTAACATCTTTGGCATTCAGAATAAACACAGATTCGAATAGTGTTTCTCTTGAACTTACAAGCCTTAACATTAATTGTCCTTTTACAGTAAGTAATGTTGTGAAATTACAAACATTTTTCTAGAACCTGAGATATTAGACCACTAATAATAATAAAACATATGATGCATAACAACTGTATCATGTATTTAATTTCATAATAAATACAAAAATATTTATTATAATAAATACAAAAATAGCATATGGCTTTATTATTATTTATTTATTAGTTATTTATTAGTTTGTTTGTTTATAAGAACCACTAGGTAAATAAGTACTATCAATCAATCCATCTTCTAACTGCCTATCTTGGTCAGGGCCTGGTCAAGGCCTGTGATACAGGTTTCAGTTTTATACCATAAATTGCTGTAATTAAATAGGCATTTTTTAGTTTTTACCAAAGATGTTCTGATACATGACCCACACTACGTGAGGAAACACAAGTGGTCTAACTAACAATGCCGCTAGACACTAATCCCAGATCGGATTGCGCAACCTAGATCTTGATATGTAGCACAGAAAGCTATGAGCGATCCACGCTCAAATGTTCTTCTTAAAGCCAATCAGCCATAATCCAGAGGCTACAAAACGCGTCATCTCCAATTCTTCTTGGCTTATTCTTATTAAGAATATTAGCCTAATCACATTACTGAATTATGAGTGTATAAAACATGATGGTGCTACATGATTTGGCAGACTAATACTTCTGACGACACTCAGCAAAGGGCGAGTGTGAATAACTATGGCATTTTTTTATACATGATCAGTTCTAGTGGATACGATAGCTAACAAATCACTAAATCTGAAGAAAGTCGGAATCATTCATACGCCGGCTAATTCGTTTAACTGAAAGAAAAAGCTTCTCTTGTGATGCTGACAGCACATTTAACACCAGAAATTTTGTGTTACTGCCAATGCTCACAAGTCCAGCAAAACTGCTTACGTCAAGATAGAGCACTACCAATATAATCACCATGGTAACGTTAAATCTTGAGTTTCAGATGAGCTTCAGTGTGCAGCATTGTCAATCACACTACAGGAGTTACAGGGATGTATTTCTCTAGATTGATTGTCCGGCGCTAAATGGCTCTTAATGTCGTCGACTTCAATGACCCACACACCTGTGTTTTCTAGACAAAGAGGCTTGTGTCTGCTAGTTAGCCAGATTATTCCGGTATACAGCTCCACCCCAACAACTATACATACAACAAGTTTCCAAAACAGTCCTTTTTTCCAGTCAAGTTACTTTTTTTTCTTCATTTTTTATACATAAATCCAAATAAACAGTGGAGTTTCCAAGGACTGTAGCCAGGTACTAAGAACAGGGTTAGCACTTTCTAACCATTGTGCTGGCAATCAGTGCGCTACGCTGTCGAACAACAGCTTGGGCAGCATTAGAATTAGTGGCGAGATAATCACTGGAAACCTAATAAACAAATATTTTCTGAAACAGAAATGATAAATCTATCTGCATCCCTGCATACTAATCTGAAGAAGATAAAAAAAACAATGAAATACCTTTGCATAGATTTACATAGAGAGCAGTTGCATTGCAGGTCCCATCAATAAAAGATGGGGGGAGTGACGAAAGGCTGGATCAGTAGGGGTGCCATGTTGAGCAGCCCCTAAGGCTGCAGATGCCCCTCTCCACTGGACAAGAATTAAGGGCCTGGCTTTCCTCTAATAAAGGCCAAAGGAAACTCTCACCCAGGCTGCAGCCAAATACCCAGAGCTGGACATCTGCTGCAGAGTAACGCAAGCAAGTAAACAACAGCACAGGGGTCCTGTCTCCAGCTTAGCACCCTCACAAGCATCACGCAGTCCTCCCTGACATCATGTCACGCCAAATACTCGCACAAAGGGCACTGGGAGCATGGTGGTGCTCGAGACGATATATAAACACAGAGATACGCAGATAGCCATACAGCACAGACAGACAGAAAGGCAATGAGACAGAGAATCTGTAATCCATTTAATATTTTAGCTAATTATCACAACACAAAGATTGTATTATCTAACCCACTAACCACAAATCATTAGAAAATACGCCAGATGTTATTAGACCATTAAGAAACAGCTCTAGATATTCAGAATTACTAGAAAGAACCACGATTTAACTGTTTATTTCTAATTCTATATGGATTTTTGAATCATTTACGTTAACATCTTAAGACAGTATAAGACAAGCAAACATGCTAATAACAACATGAAACGCGTTTTAGAGTCCTGTGTATACCTCTTGTGACAGTATTCAAGCACGTCAGAAAGGCCTTGAAATTTTATTCATGGTGGAAAATTTATAATTACATTATAAACAATGAGTTATGTTTTCGAAACATCATAGCTAAGACTCACCCTTGCACTATAGCTGAAAATTCATTTTTGATTGTTTATGTTTTGGTGTGAGGTTAAATGAGCGTCCGCACGGCCTTATTTCCGTTTCATTTCAGACGCAAACACACTGTCTGCTTTTTGCATTTCTTTGCACACGTAAAATGTACCCTGGATGTGTGAATATATTTGTACGTGTCCGTGTGTAATAACCCATGGTTGTATTTCAGTGTATGTGTAAGTCCACACCTGTCAGCATCTGTGAATGTGTAACAGGCTTTACAAGAGTCAGTGTGGAATGAAAAACATAGAAACAGACGGTGGTCCGGACAATGGACACAGCAAAGGGCTTCTCAAGTGTCAAAATTTTCAGCGGGAATGACGCAATTAATGACGTCTATGAATTCTATTAGGAAAGTGAAATGAGCTATAGCTTAAACTTAGTGAAATGAAATTCACGGTATTATTTACTTCCCTTTCAGTCCCTCTTCATAAAATCATACTAAAGTATCTCTTCAAATATACAAATCATAACTTTTCTGCGTTTTTCTTACACATTTCTTTATATTCTTTACTCAAAATCTGCTAAACAACGCTCGTTATGCATTTCATGAATATGCTACTTTTATTAGAATGTGCACATATATTAGCCCATGACCTTAACATGAACCGAATCGATCTGATACCCATCTCTAACATCCATGTTTGCAGTAGGCAGCGAGTTCTTACCTTGGTCGCTACCTTCCGCGCGCGATGAGCCTTCTGCGTTAGCGAAGCCTCCTTCATCATCAGGAGTTTTTCGTTTCTTCGACATTTGATGCTCCTTTTCAATATTATACCTATTGCTGCAGTATGTTCTAAGGCGGTCGTGAGGAGGCGGTTGAAAACGAGACACTTTCAACTCGCTGAGCATGCAATAGGCAGAGGATAGTGGAGAAATCCCATCAAGCCACAATCCCATCAATCCAGACCTCTCCGCTCTATCGCCTGTGCTTTATTGTATAGTATTTCCCAAACCAATGCGAGAAGAGAAAGTTAGCAGGTGTGCGTGCGCTCTGCAGATGCTTAAATGAATGGAGATAGTTTCACAACGCACTAACGTAACTGTTTTTGAAATAGCTATGTTTCAAAAGACACGACTATTCCTGCTTTTTCCTCCCCCCGAATAAATGTGAAATATTGTTACAGTGGTGATTTGGTGATCACGTGTGCCCGGGATTATACTGAACAGTGTTTTGCTGGAAAGTGTGCATCATAGGCGACGCGTTTCTAAACTGTGGCATTATCCGCGAGAGCGCAGGCGACGCAGGGGTCACACGTTTAATCCCTGTTGCCGACTGTAGCATTTTCATTAAAGTCATTTGCATGACTGGCGGTGAAGCAACTGGAATCCAAAACTCTAGCGCTTACAGTGAGCACATCTTCACGCAGACTCAAGATTGCACCGTGGTCAACAGGGAGTGGAATACCGATGCCTGAGACAGGGAGTGAAGCTACGCCCTGACAATGCTGCCCTCACGCGATGCACTGCAACCCCTTTGACTTTAGGCAACAGTCTTCGAGGCTGACATCCCAAAACGTTTAGATCACAGGTGCCTTGACACACCAGCTTGAGAGAAGCAGTGAGTAGCAGATGTTGTTAACATCTGTGAAGCAACAACGGATCTCCCCTGATCCTTCTCTTCCCTGATTATAAACAGAGGAGGACCAACATTTGCGCGCTATAGAGTCAAACAACGGTACCTTAATGTTCATACAGAAACCGTCAACCCGCCGACGTGATGAAGGTCCTCCACTTGTCTTTGACTGCTTCTTCATAGAACTTCTTGATCCAGTTGCTAGGGAAACACCGATCGACCAAACGAGCATGGTTCAGCATCGGGCAGATGCACTTTGAATATCACGGTGGTATTCAATAGTTTTAAGGCAGTGGACGCGGAGATGCCTTTCTGTAGTGACACCGTCTTGTAACTTAGGAGTTTGCTGTAAATAGGGGGTCCACAGCAGCACTTGTGTAGCTCTCGCGTCCAGGAGGAGGCAATGACGTCAGTAGCTCCCTTTGCAAGCGGTGCCAAGGCTGCAATTCAGATTGACTCAAAAGATAACCTCACACATCCTACGCAAGCAACCTGAACCTTTAAATCCTGCACGACTCCCGCACACACACACACACAGAATCACGAACAAAAATATCTCTCACGTTTGATGGAATGAAACACCCATCTACTAAAAAATGCTCTGTCTTTTTATGAAAACGAAAAATATCGCTTGAGTTTTATGTATGTTTGTTTAGAAACATAATCTACCACATCCTAGTAAGGGTCAACAATAGGAAATTAATGGAATTGACCAGAGTATGTAATTTTGGACCTCGGACCATATAGTGTATGGATTCATGAAGTCATGCCACATTTCTGCTTTAAAATATGAAGCCATTTTATTTGTCGTCTGTTCTTGTATTAATAATACGTTTCTTCCTCACGATGGAGCTGTATTTAATCATAATCGTAAAATAAAGTGTCCGAATAAGATAAACTCAGAGACAAACACTTGTTGAGCCACGAGGAGTAATCGTAAGTCAGGTGTAGAACAGTATATCGTCTGCGCAGGTGTAACCAAAGCTTTAATCGGGCAATTTGAATCGAACAGGTCGATCAGCCTAAGCATCTACAATCACCATCAGGTTCTTCGTCGAATTTAAAGCTGTGCTTTTACAGGAGTAACCCGTGCCATACGAAGTTTCGTGATCTGGACGTGAACGGGTTAATAAACATTTGCCTTCAAGTTTCGGCCCATTGCAGTGGTGTATGTGAATCTGGAATGTCTTCTTTTGCAAATAATAGTATCAAATTAATATTTTAAACCTTGCAAATTCTTTCGATTTTTTTTGCAATGATTAAGAGTACTAAACATTCACAATCATAACAAAAATGCCGTTTTTCAAACGCCACTTGGGAAAACAAATTAATATTATTATAAGTGTAACGCTGTAACTTTAATATGCCGAATTTTCCACTATAAGAACTTGAGATTTTATGCAGATATTTTTTTTCTCCCAGTGGCAGGTTCATTTATCCCAATGACGCCTTCGGTGTTTTCTGAAGGCAAACACGCTCCTCTCGCTCCGCTTTCCCCCCCATTCACTGCAGCTACTGACGTCAGAGCTGCTTGCGTCAATGCTCTTGCTTTTGACAGAAGGAGCATTTTTTTCAATAGGATCCTAATGGGATTATTAAGGGGGGGGGAATCAAGCCTTTGGGGCATTTTTGTGCTAGCAGAAAACAGCATTTTTGCGCATTTGACACCGTGCATGTATACAGTAGACGACAGGTCGATTCACGCATGCATATGTGTTTGCATGTATAAATTTAAACATATAATCAATAGTTGCTTCATACATATTAAAATGCTAATACGCGTGTGTATATTATTTATATCTTACATAAACCAAACAGTAACCAAATCCTTCAAACAATTACTTTATATGAATTCAGTTTTTTTACATTATGTGTGTTGCTGAATCCTACACGACTTTTATAAACTAGAGCGCCATTTTGTGTTGAAATTTCGGGTGGTAAGGACTTATATGCTGCACAATAAACGCATTTGTTTGTTCTTTCGTCCTTGTACAGAAAAGCTTAGAGCACACAGCTTAACTCTTAGGATTTAACGTAAGTGAACAAATGCTAAAAGCAAGACAGGACTGTTCTGTTTCTCCCTTGGTAGGCAAACCTCCCTACAAATATCGTGAAATTAATAAGGCTTCGGTGTTGCCAAGGCATCTGCTCCTATGACGTCCGTAGCGGTGCCGGTTGACTGCCTAGCGCAGTACATCATCACTGAAGCTTTACTTGTGAGCCAAGAGTCGCGTGCCGTCCATTCCGTAGCATTTACAGTTCATGCATCCATCAAACCACCATAGAAACACAATCATATATTAAGAACAATTATTTGAGCGAATGAGCTCATTTTCGAAATCAAATGTTATTGAAATGTTCAAGGTACAGCGACGCATTTGTACTGGAACGGGTACAACCTTGAAACTGAAAATATCGATCAGAGGACAATATTTATATGAACGCGTCAACAAATCAGTCATAATCCACTGACTGACAAAATTAAACCATCTATAGGCCTTTTCAATAGAGACAACTTATTATTTTATTAAATTTAGCTTTTTAAACATTATATCATCATTGTAGCATCTATTTAAGGAAACGCTTTCACATATAAATTTTCTATCACCGTACTTTTTATGGAATGAAAAGGCTATTGTAAATTGGTAGTAGGCGCGATAAGTAGCCTACTTGCGTCAGTAATGTTGCCCATTAAAAATGCGGCTAAGTAACAGAAAAATCAAATATGAGACACATTTCTCAATGTGTTCGTGTGCATGAATAATAGTCTTGTACATTCAGGCACTCCATGCTAGACAATGCCCTCCATTTCTAAGATGCATAGGTTTCTGTGTTATTCTGCCACCTGTTGGAGAGAATCTGTGTATACACCGTGTCACTATTCAATCATCCACACCTACTCGATTTTTAATCACAAAGCTGTCAGAAAACACGGAGAATCTTTCATATTCTCCACGCATATTCGTCCCAAAAATTAATTACTTATTACGGTTTATGAAGTTGACGTCATCCAAACAAATGCGAATGCAAACTGCAGTTCACCAAAACTGCCGATGGATAGCAATAGAGGTTAAAGTTTGATTGGCCATCATACCAGCCAGATTTCGTCCATATGTTATACTGTTAAAAGAGTTAAAATAAGGAATTAAATTAGAGTGTTTGAATCCTTGCTATATGCCTGAGTATTTTGAGTTTTTTTTTATTATTTTACTATAGGCCTACATACCACATATTATTTTATATATAGGAGCTGGAACAGGTATATCATGTTACAAATCCGGCAAATCTGCTAACAAAGTAGTTGAAGCATGAAATTTAAAAGAAATAAGCTATATTTACAAATAATATTCTTTATAAGAAAAACGTGAAGCCTTTAACATGCCTTCAGTGATTTCACACTGCACGTCTATTTTCTCCTTAAGTAATTCGACAAACTATTCTCGACAGCATCTTTCTCGCTGCTCTGCGCGGAAAGCTCATATTCAGCCGCTGATCGCTCCACAATTAGGTGACAGGCCATGCAGCCGATGGCGCACAATGCAGTATAACGATTCGAGCTTTGCTGCTACCCAGAAATCCACACTCCGTAAGCACTGGCTCTTTTCACGCAGAGTCTAAGGTCATTGCGAAGGTGTGTGCACATACAACAGCTGAAAATAGAACGCGGTTTTTTGATAGTTTGAATTATCCGATTTAAATGCACACACAAAGTCACGCACGGATGTGTCCACGTGGAGCGAACTGCTGCTATATAGGGTGTATTATAATATAGCGGTTTAATTTTAGAGTGACTTGTCCGGTCTCACAGGCATGTGAATTAAAAGCCGTGACAGGCCAATACTCGAAGGTTAATCACCGTGGTTTCACGCCTTGGTGGACAGCGCAGGCTTTTGGCAGACATTTAGGTGGCGTTCCCCTCGGTCCCCTCGTCCCAGCGTTTTCGTCTCTGGGAAAGAAGCCGCTGGAGATAGATGCAATTCCTCACCCATGTGAGCGGAATTTACTCATAAGAGTTAAGTACACACAGTCTTGAAGTGGCTTAGCCAAACACCCCATAATAAAGTGCAGAGGATTCAAAGATTCACCACCAATGGAAGACGACCAATTCCTCTCAGATAGAGACATGTTCGAACATAGGAAGAATTGATAAGTTTTGTGGATAACATTGGTAATAAGCAATAATAAGTAACTGCTGTGTATCTCCTGTTTACGTTGACTAAACAGGGACTGATTGTCAGTAATCTTGAAAAAAGTGTTTTAGGTTACAAATGTTGCAAATTTTCCTTCAAAATGAATAATTTCAAGGATGTGGCAGGGGTTGCTGACACTGGAAGGGTAAACACAATTAGCCTGTGAATTGCGAATTCATGCCACAATTTAAGAACTCAAACATGTCTGCATAGTCATAAAAAAATGTTTTAGAGGGACCTACATCTGGAACAGGTATAGCTTAGAGTGCCTGGTGCTTTATCCACAACATGGAGCCTGTAAACTTTTAGCAGCTGAATCAGTAATCATTATTAGCATGCTAGATTTTGAATACTGAGTATTTAGCTGATGTTTAATATTTGAAGCAAGGTGGGAAGATGGTGCTACTTGAGTCTTGTGCTGTTGAGGCAGGGTGATGTATGACCAGACTGTTATTGCAGGATGGTGGAGGTGAGAGTATTTCCCCCTCTCTGCCTTCCTCCAGATGACTCAAACATGCCCGGTGTGCTCTCCGTGCTTGCTAACCTCTGGTGCTGAGCGATGAACCCTTGGCGACCCCCACCAGCCAGCACTTCAAACACTCACACACACCTACACACACAACAACATCCAGCCAATCCCAGAAGGAGTCTGAGTCACATGATCAGTGGTTAGATTCCTGAGCATGAAGTAGTGGATCTAAAAAAAACACCTCACAGCTGCATTGTCATACTCTCAGTCCGGCAATTTTGGCTTAAATTCTTTATTTTAGATATATGTTGCGTTTAAGTCTTAAAAGCCTACCTAATACTTGTAATGGAAGTACATTTTATACATATATGTATAACTTTATATACACATATATACATTGATGAATGGTTTGGGAGAAATGTTGACAGATTAAAAGCAAATGGCCAAAATCTTTAGTTATCAAGTATAATATTGAAACGTAAATTAAATACAACAGAAAAATATGCCAAAATATATTAAAATATATGGCCCATATGTTGTCTTTTCCAGTATAGGCACATATGCTGAATAAACAGGTAATGCTGACATTTACATTGTGGTCAAGTACATCCATCACTCCATCATCTGCAGCTGCTGACCCACTGTGGGATCGTGGTGGACCAGGAGGCAGGGGGGACACACCCCCTCTGTGGGGTGCGAGTCCACCGCAGGGCACAGGCTCACGCACAGAAGGCAATTTAGAGACACTAGTTCACAGCTTGTTTTTGGGCTGGGGGTGGTGAAGGGAGTACCTGGTAGAGCAGCCACACGGGGGAAGATGCAGAGATGGGGGTTTGTACAAGGCTGCCCAGTGAGCCATGCTATATACACATCACAAATGCACCCTGGACATGAATATACATTTTTTACCTGTTTTATGAAACTGCTGAAAATACTTTGTCTAATGTGTTCACAGGATTCACCCCAGCCTTATGCCCTTGCTCTCTGGGTCAGGCTTCCGGCGAGACCCAGCACCGGATAAACGTTTTAAAGCTACCAAGAAACACCTGTCCCTCACACACCATCATCTGTATGAATCATGAAGGAGCTATAAGACATGGGGCTGTTACAAAACCATTTAATGTTTGCCTCAATACCACAGTGGGCAGACCAATAGCAATCTTATCCAATGTATACAAATTCGAAAACCATCAATTTACAATGAAAGCCAAAGAAGGTACAAATAAAATAAACAAAATTATATTTATATTTACAATATGGACAAGGCAAAGCGAAGTATTTACAATTAGCACTAGGAGGTGCTGTGCTATGAAATACAAAGTATAAATAGTCTGACATATTATTCCCAAGACTTGATTATTTCACTTTCGAAGTGTGATTGTAAAATACTATGACAACCAAATTAATAATAGGCAACAGAATTAAATTTAACTTATGGATATCATTCCATAAAAATATAAAATAGAATTACTCTTCTTTAATATTCTCTTACACAGAACATCAATTGTGCTAGTTCAATGGTACTCCACACAGTAAGCATGTAACATAAACATAGACATTTTATTCATATACCTGTTAATATGAATCATCTTACTTTTGTCACTGAAAGCAACAAATAATGTTATATTTATCTGTGAAAAGTCCAGCACCAGAAAAAGCAACAGAGCAACAATAAAAACTGGAATAATAATGGAAGTGCGCCGCCCTACAGGGAAGGAGGAGTGATGGAAGTCCAGGTGGTGGCTAAGCGCGTGTCATACTGTGAGGCTTCGTGAACTTCCGATGGGGCAGTGCTGTCATACAGCGGGGAGCCTGAGAGGGGCACTGTGGCTGGATGCGAGAGCCCTGGGTAATGAGTTGTAGAGCTGCGCAGGAACTGAGAGCCCAAGCTGTTGGACATTCCGCTGGACTGGGAGACTGGGGTGAGTGAGGAGGAGCTCACTGACCACAAACTGGGATACTGGCTGTGTGTGAGCAAGATTAAAGAAAGACCATAAATCAATATGCAGTCTTGTGTGGAAACAACAACAAAAATTCTACAGTATCACTATATTAAAACAATATCAAAATAATACCTATTTTTTATTCATTGTTCTTGTAGAGTGCAAAGTACGAAGGCAAACAAAGAGTAACTATGGCTAAATAAATCAAATCATGCATGTCCCAGAAGGCAGTGGTGGGCCCGAATGGATTGGGGTAGAAGAAGGTGAAAGTACAGTTAAAGAGGAGAGATGATGCAGACACAGGCTGGTATGTGGGTATGGGTGAGAACAAAATAGAAGACGACAGCCTGAGACCCAGCATGGGGGCAGGTGAGGGAGGGGAGGGGAGGGCTCACCTGGAGCTGCTCCCAGGGGTGCCACTATGACTCATGGGTATCATGCCGGAATGGGACGGCATCTGCAGGCTGGACCAGTTATCATGGGACGGCAACATGGACAGACAGCTAGACGAGCTGCTGTCTGAATAAGAAGCTGCAAGTATAAAACGATACATCAATCAGGTATGCGGTGGGCAGCATGTTATCATGTTATGCATATATTGCCTCCAGTTACTTAACGCCTAACTTTAATACATTGATTGATATGTTCACTGCTGAACCCTGTGTCAACTTTCCTTTCAGACAGATGAAAAGTCCTTTCTGTTTTTGTTTTGTGGAGTTTTTTTGACCAGCATATGGCTGAATTCTGTTAAACCTCAGAATGAGAAAAACTGTGCTAATTGAAAAGCAAATATCAAAAACTCAATCCAAAGGAATGTTCTTGAGAAGATTTCTGTGGACTTTTGGAAATTTCACAAAATTCTGTTGCTCAATTACATAAACACTGAGTGACACTTCATTCCCATTACTGCAACGTATGAAGAGGATTATGACTTATTACTTTAGGTTATTGGACTAAGTCAGTTTTGGAAATTTGCTCTTCAACCGGTAACTGAAGCAGTACTGTGAACACAGAGGTTATATGCATTGCATATCGACAGAACTTTATGTATAATTGAATGTGTGACTATTCTCATTATGTGTGAACATACTTGGCCTAATAAAGCTGATTCTGATTCAGGCAGAGGGTAATGGTTTGTGTGCTGTATTATTGCGGTGACCCACACAGAGAGCTTAGAAGCATGACTCCAGTGTGGGCTTGTGTGAGGGAACAGGCAAGGACGGCTGCTCACTGGGTGATGCACTCCTGTGGGTATAGGGGCTGGGATAGGGTGTGGAGCGGTTACTCCTCAAGGAGGAGTAACGGTCACAGCCGTGGGGGGAGGAGAGGGAGAGGGTGCTCCCAAACTGGGAGTGGGGGTTTGATGAAGAGCAGAGAGACCCCGAGCCTGGGATAAACCAACTGCCTACTGAAACGAAAGGGAATGAAGACAGAACTATAACCTCATACTAAACAACACAAAGTACAACAATATCAAGTAATGTTCAATCTTTAAACAGTTACGTATTTAGTCTAAACAATAGTAATACTTATTGTTCCGATCCAAAATATCATTTACAGGTCAATCTTATGACTTACATTGGGAATAACCTGATTGCTGATTGTCCCCAACATCGTCTATGATTTCCTTATGGTCACTTCTGTGGAAGGAAAGCATTGATAAGAACAGGCAATGGAGTTTGCTAACGTGGCAAAAAGTTTTAAAAGTAAAAGGCTGACACAGTGCAGCATATACCTTTCTTTGGCATCCAGAAAAGCCTTAGCGAACGGGTTGTACTTAATTTTGAGCGCTGTGATCTGTAAATGAACAAAAATGATAAAAAAAAGAACAATGATTTCATATGTAACAAATTAAAAACGGACTGGGACGTAACATTAAAAGTCAAACTACAAAAATGAATGCATAATATGCAAAATATTGTGATTTCATGGCGCACCTCTTCATTCTGATACGCTGTGACTGCAATAAACTGCGTTTCAGGGAACGAATGACTGGTGATCATTCTCTGCGGGCCACCGACGCGCACGATGTGGATCCGGGGCTCGTACTTATGCAAGGAGTTTAACATAATCTGCAGAGACATGCATACAACGTTTTAAACAATGAAAATTCAACGCTCTAAACACCCCCTTTTAAATATTTCATTTACAGATATTTAAATGTATCCAACTTTAAATAGACAAAATGAAACAATTAACTTTTTCCGTAGAAGATTAAAATATAACTATATATGAACACACCCAATAAAAATTAACAGGCAGCAACATGATGTGTTTCTGTTTACCTGTCCGCCTCCGTTGAGTTTATTGGTTAGTTTGACTTTACTGAAGGAGACCGGAGCTTTCATCCAATGCGCTCCGAAATTTGGGGAGTCTGGATGGATATACACGCAGCTGGGCGCCTGAGGCTCGGGTTTGCCGCCGGGGACCCACTCTCCGTTTACGTACTTCCACCTGTGATTGTCAGCGGCCACGAAGTCCAGCAGAAATGAGTACATGGCGTTCGGGTCTAGGCCGGATAC
Organism: Brevimyrus niger; assembly: GCA_015164015.2. Classification (NCBI taxonomy): domain Eukaryota; kingdom Metazoa; phylum Chordata; class Actinopteri; order Osteoglossiformes; family Mormyridae; genus Brevimyrus; species Brevimyrus niger. The sequence goes on along the minus strand of JAABNY020000063.1, from coordinate 13,346,725 downwards.
GTTTACCTTCAGCACTGGAAACATTCGCCTGTGATTCAGAAATAAAGATCTATTAAATTCACATTTTTAAGTTTGCATCAAAACGAGAATATGCTTCTCTGAAAATATATTTTAAATTATTTTACTGGTCACAAAGGAAACGGAACTGTAGCTACAAAGCATATATTAGACTATTTGTTAGGTAAATTCATTTTTGAGATGAACAATTAACGTGAGTGTTTAAATTGATATCAATCTATAAATTGTACACTAACGTGATTAACTTCACATAAGCAACACTTACATATTATTAAATTAAACAGACTATATTTGTCTTATAATTAATTTGCTTAATTAACCAACTCCTTTGCTTTTATATAGACACATATGTGCATATTGTCTGAAGAAAAATAAAACCATTAAGGAATAAACTATCCACTATTTCTAAACCGTTGATCTATAAAATACATTCCGTGAGTTTAGACAGAAATATACTCTGTAAAATGAATACAAATACAGACTACGTTCAGTAAGAGTGACCTGTGCTACCATAGAAAGGCCTACATTTAAATGTATAACACCGTTTAATGCTTGCATGTTTTTTTTCTTTAGAATAGTGTATATCTTTACTAATGAATCCAATACGATAATGTCATCCATTGACCTTTATACAGTACCTCCCATTCTTGGTTACTATCATCTCATTGGTGAGTTCCTTAAACTTCTGCCACAACTCGTTTTCATCCAAGCTGACTTTCAGCTCTCTTTCCGTGGGGTCGCCCTTTTCGCTTCCCGCCTGTAACTCGTTTTCCACGGCGCTCAGCAGATGATCGACCCTGTACTGAACAGCTTTTCCCGAGCAGTCACTTGATGCCATACTGTCCAAAATCTCCAGGACTTTGGAAGAAGTTATGTATACTTTGCTTAAATAGACCTACAATAGTCCTTAGTCTTACAATATATCCTTTTAAGACTGTCAGTGTATTCCAGCACAGAAGAGGATGCAACAACGATATGAAGATTTCCACTTTAACCCATCACCCAGATTAGTTCCAATTTAATAGTCTCCAGTTTTGCTTATGACACCGTTTAACACTTAGGAAGAAAGCTGATTGGCTGGATTTCCCTTTGATGTGAACTTTCCTGTCCACGATTGGCTGGATGCGGCCATATCAGTCGAGATGGGAAGTAGCGTTCGAAGTCAATTGCCAACTGCAAATTTGAATAGAGCTACTTTACTTAAATCCGTAAATATTTACACCTATATCAAAGCGACACCTGCAACAAGATCTCCCAAATGTGGACATATTTATTTCGTATGGTCTCAAAATGTCCTTATGTATTGTCCCATAAACAGATCAAATTAGATAACAAATAGGCCTAAACCCGTTTCTATCCATATCACAAACGAAATTTGTTTTCTCAATAATTCATAATGATGTATGTGTTAGGCCATCAAATCTGAGCTTAAAATGTATGGACCAATAATTGTTCAAAAGAAAAGGTAAAAACATTCTCGTCAAATCATTTGACCAGTCTATAAGATTTGCTTTGAAACACTGTTTTGTTTTTTTAATTATAAATCCTTCTAAGTGGTGAGCAGCCAGCAATATGAAAGGTTATTAGTCTCACGAAAGTGTGAAAAAGCAGTTGAAACCGACTCCGCCGTTCTCTCATACAGCCCTTGGAGGTTGTTCGGGACGTTTATTAGTTTCTGAGTCCGTGGGAATCGCCGTACCAAAGGTGACAAAGCGAAGGAAACGCAATACGACCCTTAGTGCTTGAAAACAATGCCTGTTAAAAGGAAACAACGGTCTAAACTCTTAGTGAAAACAACTCAAATAAATCCACATGACTCTAGGGAGACGCAGTCGACACTCTTGCGGATGCTGTCAATATTTTGCATGAGATAGTATATAGAATACTGTATATGCAGGCTCAGAGACTGGTATCAGCAAACTGAAGTAAAAACCACATTTTAGATTACATTATAATAGTAATCTTTCAACTTTTTTCAACTTTAATTCTTAGATGGCTGCTTTGCCTCGAATGATCAGTCCTGCACTGCTCAATTTGTTTCTTTTCTTTTTTAATTAGTTTCTTTTTGGAGACAGAAAAATACATCGTTATAGGTCTATAATTCACTATTAAGTGTAGAATAAAAATATAATTTTACCTATAACAGTCAATTGGAGATTATCCAATAATTATTCATTTCACACAAAGAAAGCTGTAGAATCTGCTTATTATGTACATGGTATAAAGTAATTTAGCAAAAGCGAAAATTACACAAACACCAGCCAATATAGTAGCATTAAAAAGTGAAAAAGAAATTTTCCGGATTTTTAAAGTAGACCTTCACATATAGTAAAATCACGGTATTTATTTATACGCAAGTCACCTTACATAAATTACAAAACAAGCATATTATTGTTATTTTTTATTAAGAAATCAATTTGTTAGGAAGTTTCGAGCATGAAGGCTATGATGAGAAGACTATGTTTGCAGAATAATCTTGATATTACAGCATTTGTAGAGTATATATCTTAATGATAAATGCAATTTAAAAACAAAGTGGCATTCGAAAAAAATATTTGTCGTAACCGCGCTCTTTAATCGATGGATTCTGCGCTCGATTATTGCAGCCTCCACGGTCAAGGCGCGTATTTTCAATGCAGCTGCGTGTTTCTGCTAACTGGTAAAATAAAGATACAGTCATAGTTAGACATGTCATCAGTCGGCAAACGTAAGTCTGTTGCTGCCACGGAAGCCGAAAATGAACTTAAACAGCTCCAGGTACATCTTAACTAGTTTCCTGCCCTACTTCGACATTGTCAGCCTTGCAGTTGAATCATGAAGTGAATCAACTGGTGTATTTTGTAGCGCAGTCCACTTTTACGATTTATTTGCGTTAGAGGCTCTGCAGAGAGGGCAATCCAGCTGGTTTACTGGCTGATTTTGTATGGATTTTTTAAGGCGTAACGTTTAAGATAATTTTTTACACGTTTCTATTACAGCTGGAGTTACAGGCTTTGAAAAGGATACGATCATCTCTTTACGCTGTAGAACGCATGGTGGGATGTTTAAACCAGGTATTATTTCTAATACTCCGGTATATCAGAAATAAGATCTTTTATTATTATTATTATTATTATTATTATTATTATTATTATTATTATTATTATTTTATTTATTTTTTTTTAAACATGTTTCTTGACTTGGTAAGGCCCCCTTCACTGTTTCTTTGCCGAGGTTTCCCATTTGCTGAATGTT